>CM034233.1:44367749-44790249 GCA_019916065.1 Vitellaria paradoxa | reverse complement strand
ATTGGGAAAGCATACTATAGGTGTCTAATGTAAAAGCATATCCAAACATGCTACCTAGATACTCTATGTATTCTCGGGTATCAAAATGGCCATGTACAGGATCACCAATATCCATGTCTAAGATTAGAAAATAAAAATGAAAATAAAATGAAAAGAGAGAAAAACTACACTAAAAATGCAACTTAAGTTAATTAGCATGCGAACTAGATTATATGATATGCAAATGAATATATAATAGTGTAAAAAGAAAGAATTTACCCAATTTCTCAAGTGAACGCCCTTTTAACTCCCAAGTCTAGTGCTTAGTTTCCCTCCCTAGCAACGGCACCAAAAACTACTTGACCGACCCTAAAATGTGTTCGGGTTCTACCTCTCAAGTGCAAGAGGGCAGTCGTAGTCTTACTCAGTGAGAACCAAGGTCATCTCCACAGGAATCTATACTATGATTGGATTTTGGGGAAGGTTGATAATGGTTTGGGTTGAGAATGGCGAAGTGAAGGGATTGTGGTTCTAAATTAAGATAAAAACACTACAAATAAAATAACTAAGACAATCTTGGCTTTGAACCAAATCCAGTACTGGGATAGTGATGGTTTACTCAAACGCATTGATAACTCAATCTAGCAATCGCACATGCGTTGCTAGGTTAAAAGATATTTCATTAAAACCTAATTTATGGAACTCAAAGTAAGCGAAGACTTTTGAAATTAGTTTCGGACTCATTGGGACATTAACTCGTAACCAGGCTTCGATTGTAACACGGATGAACTGATTTCTTAAGAAAATCTCAAGTTATGGTTTTATGAAAATAGGTTCCAAAATCACTGGGCCATTAAACCAACAACTTGTTGCGAACGATATTCCTAACTCTTTCTCCAAACAAAGTTGGAAGACCATCGATAAACTTGGATTTCCAATGGTCTGATCCTCCATCATCAATAGTGGGAAAGAGTTGGACACCTAAGCTTTTGAAGAAGTATCCGAATATTCTCGCTTCAAGAAGTAGTATGTCCCGTAAAATGATCAAGAATGGAGCATATAAGGGTATATACTACATCTTCTACGATCACTGTTCCTTGACTAGGGCCATCGTCAGTTTGCACGGTGCAAGCTTCAGTTTTTACTGCACCAAGAATTTGTTCTCTCTATCCTTCGGACAGAATATGGTCCCACCATCCTTTGAGGGATCCATGAAAACCAGCAATGATCTGCTTGGCTACAACGATACATGAGCATTTGATGAAAAATTTCATGATATTCTTTGAGGAAGAGCCATCTAAATTCCATGAGTATGCAGTCCGAGCAGAGTAAGCATACTGCTCACAATCGTCCATTTCTTCAAAAAGGAGATTGACAGGAGTTAGCCTAGGGTAGTAATATCTTTCTACAGGTCTTTGTCCCTGGGGCTTTCTCCTAGCTGACATAGAGTACCTAGTAATCTTGTTAACTACTGGGTCCTCTAAAGAACCTGGAGATATGAGTCTTTCTCTTGAGAAAGAGTTTCAATTTATAAAGATCCAATTTTTTGTTGAAATTTGCTAACAATTTCATCAACATAAACTTTGGCGTTATAAAAACCTTCAACCTCCATTACCGGTCTGATGACAGCCAGCTTTAAATTATCCGAGGATGTTCCAGCAAACTTTTGTTTTTCAAAAAGTTTTATTTTGCTCTGAACGTCAGCTAAAGAAGTTTTAATTTGATTAAGCTGTTGTCCAATAGTTTGCATGAATACATTTGAATAATTTAACTGTTTATACAATAGTGCTAAGTCTGATATTCTTATAGCTATCGACTCAGTGGAGGAACTTTTAACAACAGTAACTCCTTCACAGTTTTGATAAAAAAATCAAAGGATCTGGACGAGGGTGAGCAGCTGTGATCTTTCGACCAGTTTTCAACTGCCACTATTTTTCTAAAACATTTATTTGTTCTTGCTGTTGCTGAAAATAAAATTCAAAAAACCAAAGTACAAAATGTTGCGCCTTGTTTGTGGTTTTCATTTTCAAAAGCCATTGTTCTTTGTAAAATAGTTTTTCTTCTGAATTCATTTTAGAAAAATACCAGTTCAAAAAAACTTTATTTTTAGAACTCATGAAATCCTTGTTTACGTACACCCTAAGAGAGCTACCTAGAGCCAAATCAAGCTTGGGTTCCTCTAACGTTGGCTCTAATGTAAGAGTTCCTATGTAAGGTCTGAGGAATGTATCCATACTACAGATGAAAACTCATTTCAAAGGTAGTCGGAGAATCCCGTCTATTAACCTCTGTTGCAGGATAGACCCCATGAGGGATCTGAGCATTAGAAATTCTAATACCCCGATGTCTTCCTCGGAGGTTGGAGGTACCTTAGAAGGTGGATGTGACACCCTATAAGCTGGATGGGAAAGTTCAGATCTAGAATCTATCCTAGAGTCTATAGAAGATCTAGGACCTAGGATTCTAGGACCAACTAATCTTAGTCGAGTGGCTGGAGAGAAGCTTATTTCTACATCTCTTGAACTATGTTGAACTATTTGTTCAACATGTTCTTTAATAGGTGGTCTTACCAAAACCACCTATGGTAAAAGTCCACTACTCTGGGAAGCTTAATTCATCCCATCTGAGCATCCTGTTAGTGGCTGTATTGGAAGCTTGCAAGTTAGTTTCAATTAGGACGGTCTGTCCTTTAGGATCTATGTGGCGGATATTAAGGGCTATGGTTTCATCTAAATAGAACCGCTATGGTTTTAGATCCTGGAAGAAACTCATAACCACTAGACTTGATATCTAGGCTCAAAGCTCTAGTAATGTTGGGGTTTGTAAGGCTCAGACCAAGATTAGGGTAAGTGTTAAAGAAAACTGGGCCATGACACAGACTGGTTTGGACGACTCCTATGAGTGAGTCCTTAAAATTGAGACATCTACTATCTCGAAGGGTAGCAAGAATGGAGGCATTTAAACCTGGAAGGGTGAAGGGTTTGAAAGCTACTTGCACTAATCCCATGGGTGTAGTGATATTTTCCAGCATAGATCTGGATATCCTCTGTCGAGAGCAGTTCAATGGTTTTTTCTGATTACTCCATAGTCATAATCTGTTTTGTATTTTTGATAGAGATTCGAGAGGTGAATCTCTCAGTTAACCCTATCCTATAGATGTGAGATGGGTCAACATGTGAAATTGTCCACTGATTAAATCCTGGGAAATTGCTAGGATAATCCACCAAATCTGTGGATTTCACAGTCGGCTCTGACCGACTAGAAGAAGGGAGGAAGAACCCTTTCAATTATGTCAAATGTGTTACTAAGGCTCTGACCGACTAGAAGAAGGCTCTGACCGACTAAGCATGATAAATGTGTTACTAAGGTATTACCAAGTTTATTTTTAATCTATCAATTATGTCAAATGAATGTCTAGCTTATCCTATCAAATTTCAAGCATGTTCATATCCAAGTTTTACTCTCGACTGATTACGCCTAAAAGGTCTAACACGGCTTACCACGCCTAACACGACCTATCTAAGGCAATGGAATCTAAAACTAAATGGGCATGCATAAAATAAGAAAAATCCAGAGATGCATTAAACATAATTAATATATTAAACTTAAACTAAATCATACCTCAGTAACGAGCAGCTTAGAACCGCCTTGCCTTGCCATCCAAGATGGTTCTGATACCAGAAGTGAATCGAACGAGGAACTCGTTACCAGATTTAGGGCAACCCTATCTTAGAACCCCGCCGTACCCTATGTTACTGGCATCTGTCTCTACAATCTTATACCACGAAGGCTTAACAAGATTGTGACAAGGTAGGCTTATGACCTTACCTTTAATAGTCTTAACAGCCCGAGTATGATCCTCAGTCCATTGACTATCAGTCTTCCTTTAAGAGAGGCGACTGTAAAGGATAGCAGCATCAACCGCCAAATCCTTATAGTAATCCAAAACATAATTCAGACTACCAAGGAAATGTTGTAACACTTTAAAATTAGTTATTTCTTCAGGGAACTTGGAAGCAAATTCAATGCTTCGAGAAATTGGTTGAATGGTCCCCTGTTGGATCGTATGACCCAACAAACGAATCGAGGTTTGAAAAAGTTTCATTTTTGGTTGGCTTATGACCAAACCATTAATTGTGATGATCTCCTTGAAGGTTTTCAAGCGTTTAAAATGTTCCTCAAGAGTTTTGGAAAAAACCAAAATATCATCAATGTAAACTAAAATGTATTTGATGAAAGGATTGAAAATATCATTCAAAATTTTTGAAAATTCTGATGGGGCATTTTTCAATCCGAATGGTATAACATTCCATTCATAGTGCCCAAAAGGTATTGTGAACGCTCTTTTGTAGCGATCATTTTCGGAAATCAAAATCTGCCAGTACCTTTATTTTAAATCAAAATTTGAAAATATATTTGCCTCATGCAGACGTGAAAGTAAATCTTTTTTATTTGGAATGGGGTATCGAATCCATTTTAACACCCGATTGAGAGGTTTGTAGTTGATAACCAACCTAGGAACCCCTTGTTCCTTTTCGGCGGCATTGTTCACATAGAACTCCGTGCAACTCCATGGAGAGCTGGAGGGTCTTATTAACCCTTTGGCAAGTAAAGAATGAATTTCTTTCTTGCACAGTTCTAAATATTCCTAATTCATTTGGCATGGTCGTGCTTTTGTAGGAATAATTTTTTCATGAAAATTCTCTTCGTAAGTAAGAGTGACCATGTGTCTCTTTTGATTCCAAAATGCATTAGGAATATCAGAACAAACTTCTTTGTGAAAAGATTTTTCAATTTCAAAAACCTTTTCTTTGAAAAAAGGTTGAGAGAGTTTCTGGCTTATGACCAGAGAACCAATTTCCTTTTTTAAAAAAGTAATTTGTTGTTCTTTTAGGAAAACTTGTTTTACTTCATTGAGAAGTAAGGTATGAGGATTAGTGATAAAATGCAATGTTATGCTCTTACCACTATATGTTCTTATGATTCCTTGCGAGTCGATGCATGTTATAGGCATGATACTTCTTATAAAACGAGTGCCTAGTATGACATACTGAGAAAGATTTTTAACAAGCAGAAATGATGTGGGTATGCAGCTATGATCTGCACACACATCTACTCAGGTAAAAGTGGTTTTAGCTTGATCCTCTAAGGCAACCTCTATTTGATTGTAACCTAAATATCCATATAAAAAGCAATAATAAGCATGTCCAGCTACTCTTTCTAGAACTTGATCTAAGAATTGAAGAGGAAAGTGATCTTTCGTGTGACTGCATTGAGTTTTCTATAGTCAATGAACTCTCGCCAACCAGTTTGTATTCGAGTTGGAGCCAACTCATTATTCTTATTCCAAACCACTGTAACTCGTGATTTCTTAGGAACTACTTGTGTAGGACTCACCTATTTAGAATCAGAGATTAGATAAATTATTCTTACATCTAGTAGTTTCAAAATTTTAGCTCTAACTACTTCTTTCAAGTTTGAGTTGAGTTGTCTTTACATTTGACAAACTGGTTTGGCATCCTCTTTTAAGTATATATGATGTATGCAAAGGAGAGGACTTATACTCGTTAAGTCTGCCACTGACTGTCCCAAAGCTTTCTTATGATTTTTTGAAAGATCAACTAGCATATGCTCTTGATGGATAGTCAATTCTAATGAAATAACTACAGAGTATGTAAAGTGTATTTCAAAGTATAGGGTAGAGGTTTCCTATCAGGATGAGGAGCTTTTACTTCAGAAGCCTCTGCTTTATTTAAAAGTGGTCTTAGATTTTCAAAGGCTGGTACCCAATTTCCTACAGACATGATTGGGCACATCTCCAACCAATCAACAACTGCTCCTAATTTATGGTTTGACATCATGGAATTCAATTTCTTCTCGCTAAAGAAAATTGCTTCTTCTAAAGGATCCTCAATGAATTCATGATCCACGTAATCCTAGACAACAGCTTTAACTAAGTCCACTTCTTGTACATCAGACACCTCTTTTGGTTGTTTGGTAACATTAAAGATATTAGTTTCAAACTCAATATTGCTAAAAGACATTTTCATGGACCCATTCTTGTAATTGATTAAAGCATTCAATGTTGTTAAGATGGTCATCTAAAAATTACTGGTGTCTGATTAGGTGCAGATAAACTGGTAAGTGGTTGAGAATCTAGAATTGTAAAGTCTAGTGGAAAATAAAAGTTTTCCACTTGTACCAGTACATCTTCAACTATACCACATGGGACTTTAATTGATTGATCTGCAAGTTGCAAAGTCACACGGATAGGTTTTATTTCTCCTAAGCCCAATTGTTCATACACTGAGTAAGGAAGCAAATTCACACTTGCTCCTAAATTAAGCAATGCTCGACTAATATAGTACTTTCCTATATAGCAAAATATAATAGCACAACCAGGGTCCTTATATTGCGAGGGAGTACAACATTGTATTATGACAGGAATGCTTTCTCCTTTACATTCGGTCCCTTTTTTACAGTGCATAATTCCTTAAGGAATTTAGCATATGAAGGGATTTGCTTAATTGCATCAAGAAAAGGTATATTGATTTTCATTTGTTTAAATACCTCTAGTAATTCAGTTGGTTGGGCTTCTTTCCTAGCTTTTAGAAATCTTTTGGGGAAAGGGTGCTTTGGGAACATATTCCCTAGGCACTATCATTGGTTCTTCATCCTTTTCTTTCTTATTTCCCTCTTCTTCTTCCTTCTTATCCTCTTTTATAGACTCAATAATAATTGATTGTTTTCCTGACTTCTTACTATCATCCAACTTATACTTAGGTTTCAACTCTTCTCTAGTGTCATCCTCCTTAGGATGGATGGTTTTATCTACAATACTACCACTCCTAAGCATTGTGATGTTTTATACCTACTCCACATTCCCAGGTACATTAGAAGATCCTTCAACTTCAACTTGTTTAGCTTGGGCCACTGGGTTTGGACAAGGTTGAGCAGGAAATTGACCTTTTGGTTGTGCAGTTAATGTTTGGGTTAATAGGGTCAACTGACTCTTAATATCATCTAAATTTCCATTAATTAAGGCCTAAAGTGAAGACTAAGTATGCATAAACTGTTGAAGTGTTTCTTTTGTGGACCTCTTATTTGGGGGAATGTACAGAGCATGTGATGGTCCCACATTCTAAGACAATCCTGGATTAGGGATTGGAACTTGAGGAACTGGAGGATGAGAAGCATGACAAGGTTGTGGTATTTGGGCTCCCCTATTTCTCCAACTGAAATGTGGATGATTCTTCATTGCTGGATTATATGTCTTAGGATAAGGAATTCCTCTTAAGGTTTGTCCTCGATATGATTGGCGGTATTGGTTTATAGCATGGATTGGGAGTTCCCAAGATGGCTGGCCTTGCACAACCTCTCTACAAATAGGGATACTAGGGCAATCATATGTTCTATGGGTTTGGCTATCACACACTATGAAATAGACATTTTCCACTGGTTCTTTAATGGCCTGTGCATCCCTTTTGATTTTTAGGGCCTCAATTTCTCTGGTGGGTGTTGCTAGCTTTGTTTTAAGGTCATCAATTTCGCTCAAATGATGCATACCTCTAGTTGGGGTAACACTAGTAGGTTGGGTGTTTTGAGATCTTGTGATATCCTAGGTTTGTGCATTCTCAGCTAAGAACTCAAAATATTCATAAGCTTCCTCAGGCGTTTTTATCACAAAACTACCCATTGCACATTGTTACCACAAATTATTTTAGTTGTGGCGTCAATGAACCATAAAAGATACTAGCAAGATGCCAAACTTCAAATCTATAGTGTAGACAAGAATGTAGGAGAGTTTTAAATCTCTCCCAGCTTTGATAAAAGGTCTCACCATGTTATGGAGCAAAATTTGGAATTTGATGTTGTATAGCATTAGTTTTGTTGGGAGGAAAGAATTTCTTTAGGAATTTGGCTTGCATTTCATCCCAAGTGTGAATGGAATTACATGGTAGGAATTCAAACCATCTAGTAGCCTTATCTTTCAAAGAGAATGGGAAAAGCTTAAGGAATACTAAGTCTGCTGGACATCCCTAATCCTTAATAGTGACACAAATGTTCCTAAACCGAGTTAAGTTATCATATGGATTTTCAGAATCCATACCATGAAAAATAGGTAACAATTGTATCATGCTAGGTTTGAAATTAAAGGCTCTTTCATTTTTTGGCCAAACTATACAAGACTCGGGGGTATGTCTATCTTGCTGCAAGATATCCCTCATGGAACATCTAGCAGCAACAGCTTGATCTTCAGCCATCTCTAAAGGTAGAATAGGAAGTCTAGGATTTTGAATTTCCTCTAAAGGGTTTTCAGATTCTAAAGAAGAAGCTATGGGTTTAGGACGCCCTAATCTACTGTCTTCCCTATGAATCTAACTACTTATAAGTTAGGAGAACTATCTCTGTAAAGGGTATTGTGGTTCAGACCAAAAGCCTAGTGTCCGGACCACATAGTACTGCTATGGGACTTAGAGAAGGATTTTGATGGAAAACATTTTTATTTTTTCTAACTTAAATTTTTTTTATAAAATAAAAAATTAACTTAAAGAGGAAAATAACCTAAAAACTAAACTTTGGCTCCCTGGCAACAGTGCCAAAAACTTAACCGTGTCTAAATAGTGCATCTAAACTAACTCTCAAGTGTAAGGGTGTGCGGTGTAGTTTTAACTCTGTGAGTCCGAAGTCGAATCCACAGGGAACCTAAGTTCTTAGTTTCAAGGTTGCAATAGAAATTTTAAATTTAAATTTAAAGAAATTTTAAGGTTTGATGAATACTAAGTCCGAAGTCGAATCCACAGGGAACCTAAGTTCTTAGTTTCGAGGTTGCAATAGAAATTTTAAATTTAAATTCAAAGAAATTTTAAGGTTTGATGAATACTAAGTTCTAGGGTTTTATGAATGCTAAATTTCTAAGGTATTCAGAAAATTGAAATAAAATTAAGCAACACACTAACAACTACTTAATGAAATTCAAGGAATGAAATTTTCTTTTATTTTTTCAGCAAAAATAAAATTTCCACTAAGAAAATTCAACTAAAGCATAAGTTGCATGAAACAAATAAATCAAAAATTTCAAACTAAGCAATTAACTAGCTCAAGAACTAGTTCAACTAACCATCACAATATCAAAATGATTCTTGATCTAACTTTCAATTCTGGGTGGATTATTACATCACAAAGGGAGGTGTTCAACACTGTAATCTAAAGTTCACGTAAAAGGAACTAGTAGATTGGAAAGATATTTTTGTTTAGGGTTCTTAATTTCCCAATACTTAGTTTTATATTCTCGTTTAGGATTATAAAATCGAAAAAATATTCTATGAAAATATTTGGGTTCAAATCTAAATTTATTTTGTTCAAAAATATTAAACAAGTTTTAATTAAAAACCTTTACCAGTTATTAAAAAGAATATATAGTCAAATATTTTCATTTTCGAAAGTTTTTGAAACAAAAGAAATTAGATTTGAATGTTATAGATCCCTATGCATGAGTTTTCGTAAACCATGCGAAGGGTCTACGCACATCCCATTGTTCGTAATAACCCACCCTTCCTTGATTCATTGAATCAAGAAACTAGGGTTTATGCTAGCATGCTCTTAAAGTAAACAAAAACAGACAGATTGCACATACATCACTAAACTAAAGAATGAAACGAAAAGATAATATTATTAAATTGAAAATCAAAATAGAACGTTCTCTGAAATTCAATCTGAAACGTAATGATGAATGACAAAAGCTGTAATGAATCGTACAAAAACTCGGCAGAACTTTAAAAACATTCTTCAACCATTGAAAAACTCTCTAGAAGCTCTCTAACACTCTCAAAAATTCTGAAAACTAAAGTAGGGTAGAAGTATATATCGACCATACATCGATGTATATATAGTCACCCTAAAAAGAGCTTAAAAAACTTCGCACGGTAGCACACTATGGTCTAGACCACCCAATGGGGTGTTTGGACCACAGAACCTATTCTTCTTAAGTTCTGCTTCCTCCGTCCAGCTTAGCCTTTGACCTGGTTTGGACCACCTGAGGGGGTGTCCAAACCACAGTGTCCTTTTCATCCTCTAGGCCCCTTTCGTCATTGCTAATTTTGATTATTTCACCCTTTTTTTCCTACAATTAAGAAAATAAATATCATAAGTGATAAAATAATAACAAAACTCTAAAATTAATTACTTAAATGCATGAATAAATGTCAAAATATGGAGTTTGTAATTACACTTTTCAAGTGTAATCAGCGTGGTTTAGTTTTACTAGGAGCATACAGCATTACTTGTCGAATAAGCAATTATTCCTGCTTAGCACTTACAATACAAGAAGCAATAGTTAGTCACAAATGCATATTAGTACATCACATTTATGTAAGGTGCTACATGTGAGCTACGATGACATGATCCCTAGCAGGGTACATAAGTAGCTTTAGTAGATAACTTAAGTATGATCCCCATGATCTTTATAGACCATTTGTGTAAAGCACTAACCTACACTTGGAGTGAGGCTCTCACATACATCTATCATCACATAAATATATAGTTTTGACCATAGGTTTAGAGCTATGTTGACTTATTCCTTTACAGGGTACATAGGTAGCTCAAGCATATAGCTTGAGTTTGGTTACCTTGTCTCCATAGACCATGTGTACAAGGTGCAACTCACACTTGAAGCATGGTTCAAACACACATCTAGCATAGGTTGGACCACTTTAGGTCTAAATTACATTAATTTGATCCCTTCAGAGGGTATATAAGTAGCTCAAGCGAATAGCTTGAGTATGATCCCCATAGTCTTTAAAGACCATTGGTGTCAGATGCCAACTTAGAGTTAAAGCAAGGCTCTTACATCTATATACCAGTTCAAATTTCATGATCATATAGCTCAAGCCATAGGTTTGAACTATGTTGACCTGACCCCTTCACAAGTGGTCACTTCAATCTTCACAGACCATCTTTTAATTCACATTTCATTCTTAGCCACATACACTCATACATAAGGACTACAGAAGTTCATTTCCATGTCAAACATATTCTCCATTACAAATGTCATCCACGTTCATAGAATTAGTCTTTAACTTGCATTTAGAGTTAAACTAGCATATAGAATCCCCTAAGGCACATCACTACCTCATAGGCAGACATTACATTTTGCTCATACACATAAGCTATACTCGACCACCTCGTATTTCATGCATGATTTGCATTTATGGGTTGTATCTAATAATCATTATAAATTGAAGCATTATATTGGAAGATGGAAAAGGACTCTGGATATCCCTAGGAATATAGGCATAACAATTTTCGTACATAGCTGAACCCCTAAACCCATTATCTTTGACTGCACAAACTAGTTGAGAGTCACTAAAAAGGGTTATTTACCTCATCTTTCAAAAACATAAGTAATACATTTTAAATCATAATCAAAACTTGGGTTTCTCAATGCACCCATTTTGAAAGTGTTAGGTACTGACTCTTAGTTTCTATAATCAATGCCCTATTTTAAAACAAAAATATAATTTTTCACATTTGGTGAGCTCAGATGCACCATGTTGTAATAAAGACTCATGACACATGCTCGTAGACTTGGCACAAGGATCTAGTGACGACAATTCCCATAATCTAAATTTAATTTAGATAAAATTAAGTTCATCTACTAATTTAAGAGAATAAGTCTAGTATCTTTTAACATAGCCCTTCCCCATGCACTTACAGTGCTTACTTGAAATTCTCATATTAGTTTCCCTTTCTTTTTCTCCCTCTTTTGCTTGCCTATCATTCTTTCTTGCCGTAATTACACTTGAAAAGTGTAATTACAAACTCTATAATTTGACCTTAATTCATGCATTAAGTTAATAAATTTAAGAGTTTTTTTTTATCACTTATTGAGTTTATTTTATAAATTGTAGAAAAAAGGATGAAATAATCGAAATTAGCAGCGACGAAAGTGACTTGGATGATGAAAAAGACACTATGGTCTGGACACCCCCACTAGATCAAGAGCCAAGCTAGAGAATCAAAGCAGAAAGTAAAAAGAAGGACATTGTGGTCCGAGCAACCCAAGACACCCCCACAGGTAGTTCGGACCACTATGGGTTAATTGCCACAGCTTCATCAGTTTTTAAGGATTTTTACATACCATTATATATATGAACATTGTACAACCATATTAGCACTTTTACACTGCATTCTTTTCAGACTTTTTAAAGAGAATTTTGAGTGTTTTTATGTAGGAGAATGCTTTAACGATTTGTCAGATTATTCGTAGGAGTTCTATCAATTTTCGTTGTTCATCATTTTACGTCGGATTTGGTTTTGAAGTACCATACTTTTATTTACTGATTTAATAATATTGTCTTTTAGATTCATTGACCTGTTTATTCATTAATTGTTATGGATCTTGAAATTATGCTAGCTTAAACCTAATCTTCTTGATTTGATGAATCAAGGAAGGGTGGGTTATTGCAAACAATATGATGTGGGTAGATCTTGTGTATGTTTTGTGAAAATATATACATAGAGATCTACAATCTTCAGATCTAATTTTATTTGTTTCAAAGGCATTCGAAAATGTGAATCCTTGACTATATTCTCTGTAATCATTGGTAAGGGTTTTTGATTAATAAATTTTGCACTAATACTTTTGAAATAAAAGACTTAGATTTGGACCCAAGTAAAATCAAAGAATATCTTCCAGTTTTACAATCCTAAACGAGAGTATAAAACTAAATTTTTGGGAAATAACGAGTTTTAATTAAGATATCTTTCTAGTCTATTTATTCATTTACATGAACTTTAGATTGTAGTAGCATGCACATCACTTTGTGAATTAATTAACCAACCTAAAATTGAGAGTTGAATTAAGAATCTCATTTAAGAGTTTAATTGTCATTCAAATTATTCCTATAGTTAATTAATTATTGTTTTAAATTTTTGAACGTATTTTCTTGCTTAGTTCATTCTTTGATTGAGTTATTTGTCACTATTCACAGTTTTTATTGAACTCAAAGCATTTTTTGAATCCCTTTTACTTAAATAATTTGTAATTGTTTTTATTTTCCAAAACCTAGAAACTTAATATTCATCAAATTTTTGAACCTCATTGAATTTAGGATCAGTAATTCTTTTTACAACCTAGAAACTAAACTTAGGTTCTCTGTGGATTCGACCTCAGTCTCACCGAGTTAAAACTATATTACACACCCTTGCAATTGAGGGTTTGTTTGGATGCACTATTTAGATGCGGTCAAGTTTTGGCGGCATTGCCAGGGAACCAAATTTTGATTTTTAGGTTACTATTGTTTTTAAGTTAGTTTGTTATTTCCTTAAAAAAATAAAAATAAAAAAATTTACCAATGTTTCTCTCTAAGTACCTATAGTAACTCTCTGAGTTCCAGACACCTAGTCTACTAGTCCGGACCATAATATCTTTACTGAACTTATTTTCTTAGCTTATGAGTGTTTGGACTCATGGGGAAGATGGTAGATTAAGGCATCCTAAACCCTTAGATCCTCCCTTTGAACTTGAGAATCTTGTTATAGATGTTCAAATTCCTAAACCTCCTACTCCAACTCTAGAGATAGCTAAAAATCAAGTCGTTGCTGCTAGACATTCCATGAGGATATCATATAGCAAGATAGACATACTCCTAAATCCTGTATAGTTTGGCTCGAAAATTAGAGAGCCTTCAATTTCAAATCAGGCATGATATAATTGCTACCTACTTTTCATGGTATGGACTCCGAAAATCCATACAATCACCTTACTCAATTTAGGAACATTTGTGCCATAATTAAGGATTAGGGGTGCCCAAAAGATTTAGTATTCCTTAAGTTTTTCCCATTTTCTTTGAAAGATGAAGCTGCTAGCTAGTTTGAATTTCTAACATCTAATTCCATTTGTACATAGGATAAAATGCAAGCTAAATTTTTAAAGAAGTTTTTCCCTCCCAATAGAATGATGCTATACAACATTAGATTTTGAGTTTTGCCCCACAACATGGTGAAACCTTTTATTAAAGTTAGGAGAGATTCAATGTAATATCCCAAATTTTCATGTTAATATAATTTGATAGTTTTAACATGTTTTGGGCATGTTAGTATGTTAATTAAGTAATATTAGTCATTAAAGATGACTTAGGGGTGTGAATTTTGGAAGAAATTGGCAAAATAGCTCAAAAATCAACATTTTGACTCGGAAGCATGCTGAGGGGCACCCGAGGTTAATAGAGGTGCCCATGGCTCTAGGACAGGCACCCGTGGTCCATGAGGGGTGCCCCACTTGTACAAACAGTCAACAATAGGGTGTCCACTAGTTTGACAGCCGAGACTTAACCTAAACCCTAGGTTTATAGGGTATGGGAAAAAGGGATTAGGCTCTTATAGAATGCTTGGGGGTTAAGCCAAGCTTGATAAATATATATTTGAGGAGAGAAGGAGAGAGATTTTGGAGGTTTTGAAGGAGAACTGGGAGAGGAGGTGGAAACCAAAAAAATTTGAAGGGTTGGTAAGTTGCTCAAACCATAGCCAAATGTAAATTAATTTTAAGGGATTGAAATTGAGTTCTTAAGGAACATTTTCATCTATTTTGTTTGTTGTTTGGATCAAATGGTGAAGAGATCAATTAAGCCAAAGTTGGGAGCCAAAATCGAGAATTCACTACTTCACTTGATCCACTTTGTTCAATCTTAAGGTAGGGATTTCTAGTCTCATTTTAGCATATATGAGATGTAATTGATCTAGTAAATACTTCTATGAAATTTATTTAAGAATCGGAAACCGTGGAGGTGGAATTTGTGTGGATGAATGGATGTGTATATATATATATATATATATATGTATAGGTTGAATCAAGATTTTTGTATTGAAGAATGAATGAATTAAAATTGGTTTAGATGGACTTTTTAGAGTCTTCTAGGTCCTAAACAACCCAAGAAATGAGATATTAGGTTAAATATTGGATTCGGTAAAGTTTGGAACCTAGAAACATGACTTAGAGCTTGAACCGGAACAGAGTAACATTCTGGATAACAGAGGGGCACCCGTGAACTTATGTGGGGCACCCATGACCCTTAAAGGGCGCCCGTGAACTTATGTGGGGCACCCATGACCCTCAAGGGGCGCCCATGGTCTATGCGGGGCGCCCACCGAGACTAGCACTACAAGAAAATGTGCTTACAATGACAACAAAAGTGATCACTGAAAGTATGGCCTTTGTCACAAAAACCTTTTAGTGACGACATTAGTGACGACTGAATGTTGTCACTTATAGTCCCATTACTGAAACCTAATGTGACGACAATTGGTTATTGTTACTAAAACTTAACTTTCAGTGACAAACACATGTCGTCACAACAAAATTACTTTTTGTTACGACTAAACCCGTCACTAATTGACATATTTAGTAACATAAACTCTTGTCACAAAATCTTATTAAGTTGTCACTATATGATTTTTCTATTTTTTTAATTAAAAAAATATATCCTTACAGTGACAATATAACTTGTCACTAAAAGTATATTATAGTGACGAGTGACTACATTGTCACGAAAACCATTACTAGTGACACTATTATATTTTGTCACTAAAAAATATATAACAGTGACAGTTGATTTCGTTGTCACAAAAATCATGGTCAGTGATAATTTTATCTCTTGTCACTAAAAGTATATAACAATGACACACGATTTGATTGTCACAATAGTTATGACCAGTGATAATCTCTTCCATCACGAGTAATGTACTTAGTGATAATACAATTTTAAATAATTGTAACAAATGTGAGATGCTATGACAATTCTTTTGTCATCATTTTACTTTTTTCGTGACAAATTTCTTTGTCACCATACATAATTTGTAATTTCACATTTAAATTTCATAATTCAAAATTTTCAAGAATATTTTGTTTAAAGTTACTTCTAGCTAGTAAATAACCTTTAATAAAGAAATTTAGGTAAATAAAATGTATAACTTAAATAAAGATTTAAAAATCTTCAATACGTAAATTTGTTATAATAATAATCAATAAAAATTTTTACAGTACTCTAATAATGTTTGTATCTAGTGTATTACAATTGGACATAATAGAAAATATTTGCAACTAAAAATCCTAAAGTTGCCAGAAGTAACTTCAAAACCATCAATATTATCAAGTGTCCTGCAAAAATATATATATATATATATATATAATTATTATAAATAAATAAATAAATATACAAAAGACAATCAACTTGGATCCTTTCCTTCTCATCCTCCCCTACTTGCTATTGTCTTTGTGTTGCCATTCCATTGCATTCCATATCAGGGTAATCTAATAAAGTAAAGTAACCCTCATCATATTAGCTCCTTACTCCACAAAAATGCAAGAGTTATCAAAAATGCTAACAATGAAGCTAGTTATCAAAACTTTAAAAGAAACAAAGAGTAAAAGCAATGAAAGGTGAATCAGTCCTGTATGAATTATTTTCGCTCCAAGTGTAATAAGAGTGCAAATAAATATCAGCAAATTATTTTGAAACTAATTTTATAAATATAAAAGAACGTGACTAGTTTATCTAAATTAAGAATTATTTTATTATCATTTTTGAACAATTTAATAATTAACACTAAAAATTTTAGATAACTACTTTTACTCTATGAATTTAAATCTACACATATCCATCATTATACATTATACATGTCTAACTCTTTTAAATTTAAGCCCAAATATTGTAATACCCTGAATTTTCATGTTAATATAATTTGATGGTTTTAACATGTTTTGGGCATGTTAGTATGTTAATTAAGTGAGTTTAGTCATTAAAGATGACTTGGGGGTGTGAATTTTGGAAGAAATTGGCAAAATAGCTCAAAAATTAACATTTTGACTCCGGGGCATGCAGAGGGGCACCCACGGTAGAGGATGGGCGCCCGGGGTAGAGGAGGGGCGCCCATGGGTCTAGGATGGGTGCCCATGGTCCATGATGGGCGCCCCACTTGTGCAGAAAATCAGCAAAATGGTGTTCTTTGGTTGGAAGGCCGAGACTTAACCCTATGGGCATACGGGGCCACTAAATAATTCAATGCTAATATCAATGAGGTTGGACTTCACTATAAACTCCAGATTGCAGAAATGGAGGAATTGAGGAATGATGCTTATGAGAATTCTCAAATTTCCAAAGAAAAGATGAAGAAAGTACATGATGAACATATTGCAAGAGGTTCATTTCACGAATGTCAGAAAGTACTTCTTTATCGATCACGACTTCACTTATTTCTAGGAAAATTGCAATCTAAATGGTTTGGCCCATTTATCATGAAACATGTTTCTGAACATGAGGCCATTGAAATAGAAAATCTAAAGAATAGAAATCAATTCAAAGTAAATGGGCATAGACTAAAACCTTATTTAGAGAATTTCATCAATTTAATCGAATTGTAAGATCTTTTGGATCTTCTGCCTTATGAGTAATTCACGATTAGAATGTTGTATATTAATTAGGCTTAGAGTAGTTTTTAGTTTTTACATTGAATCGAGTCGTAACACTTAGGTTTAATTCTTTTTGGTTCAAGAAAAAAGTTTTAATTTGAATTTCAAGCCTTTGGTCTGGACACCTCAATTAGGTGGTCCGGACCATAATGTGTATAGTTCCCTAAAAAAAATCCCACCTAGGTTTACTATGGTCCGAGCACCCCAGGGGTGGTTCGGACCCTGCGTCTAGTTAAATGCTCTAAATCCCTCATTTTGTTAGATTAGTTTCAATTATATCTCACATAACTCTCATCGGGGTAAAAATTGCTCAAGGAATCTCTTCTATCCAGGCGTTTCTATGTCCATTCCACTGGGTTTTGGCTATCAATCACCCCCATTGTCAATCCATTGGTGAGTTTCTCTTCCCTTCGTAAGCCCTAACTTAGAAAGTTCAACTTCTTAAAGAACACAACATTGTGCATTACGAATCTTGATTTCAAACAAAACTTGAGATGCATGATGCCCCAATTATAATTTTTTTTGTTAATGGATTCACTCATATTTACACTAAAGGAAAAATCTTCTTTATGGGTCCATTTTATACCTTCATTTTTGTCCGAATCCTAATTGCCCAAGTTCATTTCTCAAAATTATTCTATAGACACATTGCCTTGCGACTACCTACACGCCATGGCCCACTTTTGCACATTCAATTTTTGATGATTTCACAGCTTCATGGTGTAATGTCACTCTTTTAATTTTCTATTATTAGAATTGGGCCACTGAACTTGTGTGGACATAGAAGATTGTGGTTTTATGGTCAATTCAACAAATATTCTCTTTTCTTTTATAGTTTGTCATGGCCTCAAGAGTCAAACATGCTGCTAATAGGTAATTGGGGTCAACATCTTTTGATTAGTGTCAGTTTTAGATGAATGAAGGCAAAACAAAATACAATGACATTTGAGTATATAAACCAGTAGTGATGGAGAGATATTGGTAGATTGATCAATTTCACGTTGAGAAATTCTTGCTTTAGGAAAATTTTGAAGGATGATAGTGGATTCATATTACTAATTTCATGCTCAATGTATAGTGGACTTAGAGAGTTTTTTGCTAATGTCAAAAAGAATTCTATAGTTTGGAGGAGGGGTCAGGAATGAATTATTAGTTGGGTTTGAGGGGTTGAGATAATTCTCACGCCAAATGACTTTGCCTAAGTTTTTTAGCTACCCTATAACCCAAATCCCAAATTTACTTATCCTTCTGACGGCACCCCACCATTACATGCCATAGCTACTAAAATTTTATTAGAAAATCAGGATTGGACGGGGGGAGTATAGAAAGCCAGTTCCTGCATTGAACGATAACTACAGGGCTTTACATATGTTCTCTTGTACGAATCTTCTCCCTCAGAACCATAACTCAGATTATAGTCTATTCAGGGCAAGACTTATTTGTGCTATTGGGATAGGGTTGACAATAGACTTACCCTCATACATTTACATCAGATTGTCCATACTTTTGAGCATTCGGGGGGTTAGTTTGCATTACCATTTGGGAGAGCACTTACTAAGATCTTTAGGAGGTGAGGTGCTTTGATTCTTCATGAGTTACCCATAGCTATGGGTCTCCAACCGTTCAATATCACCTCCTACGCTAAGTCTTGGGGTATTCTAACTAGAATGAACAAATGAAGAACTAAATCAGCTTACGATGAGGAAGGCATTAGTTTCCATTCTCATGAAGATGAGGCCAGTGAGCATTCAGTATCCAATGAAGAGTTAGCTATTCAATTGGGGGAGTTATCAAAGTGGTTGACTCATCTGGAACAGAACGGAGCCAACGATAGACGAACTCTTCTACAGCTTCAGTGGACTCAGCAAGAGCATGGTCGTCTTCTATAGACCATTTTGGATTATTTGAGGGACATTCATCCTCCTCTACCATCCTAGTGATTCATCTTTATTTTCTTTTGTCTTTCCTTCCATTTTTGCATTTTGTAGGTTTGAGAGTTTAGGATTTGTGCTTCTTGATGTAATGCAATCCTAAAACTCTTTAATTTTGCTTTATACATTTATTTTGAGTTATGACTGTGTTGGTATGTAATATTCTTATTTCATGACCATATTTTGTTTTTTACTTATTATTTGTTATTTACATTCCCTCATCTCTTTGATTCACTATTTACTTCATGCTTGGCAATGTTTTGTTGGTTATATCATTGAATTTTTTATATATTTTTTGTTAAGAATAGGTACATCATGTCTGATTTTAGTAAGGATACATCTAACCAAAAGGAGAACCTTAACACTTTAATTGGTCACAAACGTAAGTGGGAACCTGTAATAGATATGTTGAATGATGAGAGTGATTCAAAGAGCTTTGAGGTTAACTTAGATAAGTGGCCTAACAAGTGTTTTGAAGAGAGTAATTCCCTACCTCTCCTGCTTATTTTCCCTCCCCTAGTCCATATAACACCTTACCAATTCCTTGAGGGACAAGGGTGGGATGATGTTGACTTAGAACTTTTATTACGCATGGAGTGGGTTGAGATAGACATATTTGTTGAGTGGTCTGATGCACCCCCTTATGACACTAACACTGAGACTGAAGTAGGATCTGAGGAGAATTCACCTTCTGATTATGATGATATGCCACCACTTGAGGATGTGCCTGACACTTATAGTGCTGAGATTGACAGTGAGTCTACTGAGAGCGATGAAACTTTTAGTGAGTCAGATTATTCTGACTAGCATTATGACCTTGAGCTTCCAGATGAAATTATTCATGATATTAATAGTGCACTAGCCAAGTATGAAACCAACACGAGGTAATACTTTATCCTTTCTTTTTATTTCTTTTCTATATATTTTATTATTTTATTTGTTATTTTCTTGGCATCATTAGTCATTTCAGCATTTAGTTAGGTGGGCATGTAATAAGCACACCACATTTTACCCTTAATCTTCACACTTGTTCTTGCATTGGACACACAATAAGGTTAATGTTTCCTTTCAGTTGGGGTTGGTCATATGGAATCGTTTCCCTTTTGTTTCCCTTGATATATTAGTGACTAGTGAATGTTTTAGCATCTAGTCTAATGGTGGTTTTATTCATGGAAATAATAAATGGCTTGGTTTCAATTTTGAATGGGGAACTTAATTTAAAATTGAGTATAAAATTTTCCAATGTGTTACAAACTTGTCACTTAAAACCATTAAATTGAAAGTGTGTCAAGGATTAGAATTTATGAGATTTAGTTATTCAAGTATGCTAAGACATAGGTAGAGACTTGAAACCCTATATGGTGTGAGCTTTTAAGCCTAACCTTTTGTTCTTGAGGATTTTATATTCTATTTGAATGCCCTTTTTCTTATATTTGAAAGCCTGAAACTTTTTTTTAATTATATAGCCTTTGGAGCCACTTTGGAGCCTTTAAAGAAATAAAACTAATAAATGAAGCTTTTCTCGTCTAGCCAGATTTATGAACCCTTTAACCTTGGATATATAGGTAAACCAACCCTGGCATGTCTTGGGATACTGGTGTAATTTTGTAACAAGGTTAATGAGGAAGGAGCTTATGATTAGAAAATGTCATTGAAAGAAAAAAGGGATGTAACATTTCATCAGTTCATTATTATTGGTCCCATACACACACACACACACACATATATATATAAAGAGAGAAAGAGAGAGAAGAGAAATGATGAATAAATTGAGTTTCAATGTTAGGCTTTCAAGGTACTAAAAAGCGAAAAGTTGGGGCGTGTTATATTGCACCATCACTACCATCCTTAGACTTGCACCTTGATTTTCTATATCCATTGTTTATCTAACCAATACCTTACGGCCTAGTTACAATCTAGTAAAACCTAATGGACTTTAAGGTCAAAGACACTTATAAGAGTATTGATTTATTTGATGTGGTTGATAGTAGTTGTCCTATTTATGCATTGATACATTCCATTCATGAAGCTATAAAACACTCCACATTTTAATTCTTTCAGTCACCTCTTGATTGGGTTCATTGCATTCATTTGATATTATAATCCTGTATGAACCATGAGAGTAACCCTTCACGAGTGACTTCATTTTTAAGTGACCAACTAGGTGATATTTGAAGTCAAGACCGTAGTCTTTTGAGTATGTTTGATGGCTAATTTGAATGAATTATATGAATTGGCACACTTGAAATAAGATGGTTGAAAAGTTAGGTGAGTCCAATATACATTAGGAGAATTTATGCAAAATTTTTCAAACTTTTAAAATTTTGCTACTTATTTCATATTGAAATAAATCAGGAGTTATTGAAATGATTATTACTATCCATTAGATTAGCCTAGGAATTTTGTGGATAGATTCACTACAAACCCTCAGGAGACTTCACTCGTCCACTAGGGGGAACCTAGGGGTTTAAAAGGCTTGCTACACATAACTAAGTGTAGTAGTGTTTTCAATGATAAGAGAAATAGGGTAGTAGTCTTATTTCATTTCAATAAAGCCATTGCTAGGGATTAGCAACGCTTAAGTTAGTGGTGTGATTACACTTGAAAAGTATAATTACAAACTCCATAATTTGACCTTAATTTATGCATTAAGTCAATAAATTTAAGAGTTGTTTTTCTACTTTTTATCACTTAATGAGTTTATTTTATAAGTTGTAGAAAAAATGATGAAATAATCGAAATTAGCAGTGACAAAAGTGACTCAGATGATGAAAAAGACACTGTGGGACACCCCCACGAGTGGTCCGGACCAGGTTAAGAGCCAAGTTAGAGAATTGAAGCAGAAAGTAAAGAGGAGGATACGGTCCAGACACCCCCACGGGTGGTTTGGACCACTGCAGGTTAATTGGTGCGGCTTCATCTGTTTTAGGGCTTTTTACGTGCCATTATATATATGAACATTGTACAGTCTTATTAGCACTTCTACACTACATTCTTTTAAGACTTTTTAAAAATATTTTTGACTGTTTTTACGTTGGAGAATGCTTTAATGATTTGTCAGATTATTCATAGGAGTTCTATCAATTTTTATTGTTCATCGTTTTACGTCAGCTTTGGTTTCGAAGTACGATACTTTTATTTACTGATTTAATAATATTGTCTTTTAGATTCATTGACCTGTTTATTCATTAATTGTTATGGATCTTGAAATCATGCTAGCTTAAACCTAATCTTCTTGATTCAATGAATCAAGGAAGGGTGGATTATTACAAACAATGTGATGTGGGTAGATTCTGTGCATGTTTTGTGAAAATATATTTATAGAGATCTACACTTTTTAGATCTGATTTTAATTATTTCAAAAACATTCAAAAACGTAAATCCTTGACTATATTATCTATAATCACTAGTAAGGGTTTTTGACTAATAAATTTTGGATTAATACTTTTAAAATAAAAGAGTTAGATTTGGACCCAAGTAATATTAATGAATATCTTCCGGTTTTATAATCCTAAATGAGAGTATAAAACTGAGTTTTTGGGAAATAATGGTTTTAATGAAAATATCTTTCTAGTCTATTTGTTTCTTTACGTGAACTTTAGATTGTAGTAGCATGCACATCACTTTGTGAAGTAATTATCCCACCTAAAATTGAGAGTTGAATCAAGAATCTCATTTATTAGTTTAATTGTCATTTAAATTATTCCCGTAGTTAATTAATTATCGTGTTAAATTTTTGAACGTATTTTCTTGCTTAGTTCATTCTTTGATTGAGTTATTTGTCATATTCACAATTTTTATTAACTCAAAAACATTTTTTGAATCCCTTTTACTTAAATAATTGGTAGTGAATTGTTTTTATTTTCCAAAACCTAGAAACTTAATATTCATCAAATTTCTAAATCTCATTGAATTTAGGATTAGTAATTCTTTTTACAACCAAGAAACTAAACTTAGGTTCCCTGTGGATTCAACCCGGTCTCACCGAGTTAAAACTACACCACATACCCTTGCAATTGAGGGTTAGTTTAGATGCAATATTTAGGCGCAGTCATACCTCTTCTCTTTTCTCTTCCTCAGTTCCTTTCTCTTTTCGCTCTTTGTCACTCTCAATTCCCCCAACTACCCTTCGATCTTAACTTACCATTAGATGGATTAGCTCTAGGATCTATGGGCTTTTGAATCACTTTTGCACTCCTCAAAGTGGTAACAGCCTCCACTTGCTTATGTGGAGTGGTTCCTGAGGTTGTTGACTCAGTTATGTTCACTTAACCTTTCAAGTTTTGGATGGTTTGGCTAGGTAATCTACCCTTCTCTTAGTTCCCTACATTTTAGGTCAAACTTAGAAAGTTGATTTCTAATATCTTCTATTGCTTTAGCTATTTGTTCTTAAAACTTTAAAATTTGGGTGTTAACCCCATGTTGTTGGTTCATGAATAGATTAAGAGCCTCCTCTAAAGGTTAATTATTTGGTGGCTGGAAAGCATTGGGGTTTGATGGAAATATTGAGGAGGTGGTGGAGGTTGATTAAATTGTTGATTGTTATTATCATTCCTCCACCTTAAGGTGGGCTAATTCCTAAGACCTTAATTAAAATTGTTTCGCCCTTGACCCCCAGCGTAAAATGATGAACTTCCACCTTGATGGTAGGTGGTCTTTCGGTAATTTATATTCTGAAAGGGTTAGTTTTGGGGACCATTGATATATGCTTGCCTATAGGTAATCTATCTGAGTAATGGTAGTTTAGGACATGAATTGGCATCATGTCTTGGTTGGATGCAAATAGTATAAATCACCTCTACCTCAACTAGTTTCTGCTTGTTTTTTAATTCTAGTGAGTCAAGCTTGTTTTGTATTGTGGCTAACCTAGCCCGTACTTCATCACTGATTAGCACATAGTATTACACAAATATACACCTTTGTCAATGAATATAATTCTTTGTCAATGAAAGGTATTTAGACCTATCAGAGCAAAACCCAAACTTTGGCAAACATGGCCTGAGCAAGGAGCTTAGGCTAAATGGCCTAAAAGTTAAGCCTAGCCACCATTTTTTGCTTGCTAATTAGGCTTATGGCAAGTTATCTCGCCTATCTTGAATGGTAGGAAGTTCTACCTAACTTATTTTGTGATTCTGATCACCCGTAGTACTGTGCTGACATGTTTGCCCATTTTGTTGGGCAAAAATGGCTGCTAAGAGGCCCTGGCAAAGAATGTTGCCCATTTTATCAAGCAAACTTGTTCACTCGATGAAACGAGCAATTTGTTTCACCCATTTGAATGGGCAAAACCCTTGTTCAGCCAAAAATCCTATAAATAGGGGCCTCCCCTTTCTTATATCCTACTTCCATCCTCAGCGCTCAAAGCTCTTAAGTCTAGCATTTGTCTCGCTAGAAAAAGCTCGCGTCGGTAAAATTTTCTTTCTCTGAAAATTTTTTACTTTATTGTTTAATTCAATTTGTTTGCATGATTAAAATAGAATAATTTTAATTTTTTAAATAAAAATCATTTGTCAATTAAAGGTATCCAGGTCATATCTTAAGTTTAGGTTGGACGCAACATATGATACTGAGTAGATTTTTTTTTTAAAAAAACCTACTTAGTGGGAGGGGGTTGGGTATAGACCCCTACCAGTATATTATATTAAGTAAAAGAAATACATAAAAGGAGGGGACCTAAACTTGACCTCCAAAATAAGTAAAGGAAAATAGTAAATTAAAGTGGGAAATAGGTGGTGACTCACCACCATAGAAGAGAATGGAGGGGGGAGAATGGATGGGGGCAAGGACCTGACCACCGCAGGCAAAAGTAACCAAAGGTAGAAAATAAAATAAAGTTAATCTCACTCAAGATCATCTGTGTTTCTTATGTCCAGCCACAGTAGAACCAACATTAATGCTCTTAGCCTTTTTCACTCTCAGACAATTAGAATGGTGAGTGACTTGCTGAACTAAGTAAACTAGAAGGAATGGCAAGGAAATCCATACTAGAACCACAGGAGACTCCTCAGAGCATAGAAGGTAGGGGATCACTTGAAAAGCATCATGGTAAATCCCTGAACATGCCAAGCTTACCTCACCCAAAGGTGTGTGTAGTCCTCCTCAAGACTTAGTCTGATATGAATGTGACAAGGATCAAGCAGGGAAATCTGAAACTCCCCCCTTAATCCAAGTGCCGTGAAAAATTTCCTGATATTTTCCAAGTTAGGCTGATCATAAGAGAATTTACCAACCAAAGAAAGTTTGAATGGGGCATCCATAATTTCAACTTCCTCAACAGTAAATTTAACAGTCGGCTTGTCACGATAATTGCCACCAGTTCGAAAAGGAATGGTAGGTTTACAGAGTTATCTTTGGCCAAGACATCAATAAAGGATTTAGTAGGTCTGGGAATATCATTTCTAGATTTTGGGGGAATTTTGGAAGTGTCAAGAAGATTAGGGTTATGAGTTTTAGGAAGAGAAAGGTTTTAGGAAAGGTTTCCTTTTTTGGCAAGGTTTTCAAAATTGGACAGAATTCATTTTTGGAAGCTGCCAAAATAGGAATGTCATTTAAGGAGGTAGGAGTTTCGATTTGGATATTGGAAGATTCTAATTTAGGATTGGATTGTTCAATTTGGTGATCTAGCATGTTAGGGATGTCTAATTGAGAAGATAAAGATTTGGATTATGGATTAGGGTTTTCAGTTGGAGGGGAAATTTCAATTTGGGGGTTTAGGGTTTCTAATTGGGACTTTGGGCTAAGAATTGACAAATTGGTGTCAAATTGGGAAAATAAGGTTTAAGATTGGGACTTAGGGTTTTGGGTTAGGGATTTGGGAAATTAGGGTTTGGGAGTAGGAATTAGGGGTTTTGGAATTGGGAATTTGGGTTATTAGTGCTAGGGATTAGGAGATTTGAATTGGAGGTTGGGAATTTAGTAGGTTAAGGTTAAGAGAATTGGGGATTTCATTAAGGGCATTATTGAAGTTTGAGCATTAGGGTTAAGGGTTGAAGAACTAGGGTTAGGGGATCAGTATACAATAGTGGCAGCTAAAGTAGGTGGCAGTTGGGTACCAGTGGAGGGCACAGTGGCGGCACCGATGCCAATCGAAGGTCCAACGATGATGGGAAAAGTGGCCAAAGGTGTAGAATTCTCCGGGAAACTAGAAATCAGAGGGGGAAGATGGATTTGAGGGCCATTTTGGCTAGAAATTGAAGGGCAAAGGTGGGTTTTAGAATTTTTGGCAAGCATGGATGCATAAGCGGCAGCAATAATAGAAGATAACTCCCTTTAAATGGCCGAAGGAAGCTTGTAAAAGGCCGCAAGTGTAGATTCCGTTAGTTTTTGGACCTCCAAAGTTGTTGAAGACCTCGGAGCTTGAGAGGATTCTGCCATGGAAGATCAGACAGCCATCCCAAATGCCATAATAGTGGCGGGTTGTAATACCCCGGACTTTTGTATTAACCTAAACTTATGGTTTTGGTACATTTTGGGAGCAATGTATGTTAATTTAGTAGTATGGATCATTAATGGTACTCTAGAGTTGAGAACTTTGAAAGGGGTGAGCTAAGCTATCAAAAGATGGCATTTTAGTGAGGACACCTTGGGCACATAAGGCATGGGCACCGACCTGAGAAGGGCTTGGGCACGCAAGGTATAGTAGACTTGACAGGCATAGGTTGCTTTGCATTTTGTAGCCAACCCATACACCTATAAGTCTATATCTAGCCTAGGGGTGATGGGGGAGGTCTGAATTCTACTGTTAAGGATTAAAATATTGGTTATATATATATATATATATATTTGTATGTATGATGCAAGAGAGAGAGAGAGATATTATTGGGAGAAAAGAGAAACTAGGAAAGAAGAAAAGAGAACAAGGAAGAAGAAGAAGAGGAACCGAGTAGAAAAATTTAAGGTAAGTTCTCCTAGCTTGCATGGAAATCAAATTAATCTTGCAAGAGTGTAATTAGATCCTCAAGGAACCTTTTAATGTGATTTATTCGTAGTTTGGATCAAGGAATGAAGAGTTAGAGCTCATCAAAGTTTGAGAGCTTGGAACCAGGAGACACCATCTTGTTGATCCACCTTCTTCCAACTTGTGGTAGGGATTTAATGCCTCATTATTACATATGTGATGTGTACCAAGGGCTAGAATACCATTAGAGAAACCCTTTTAAGTGTTGGTTACATTTATGGAAGATGTTGGTAGTTATATACACATATATATGTATGTATAGTTTGAGAGAGTGAAAATGGTTTTTTGATCCAGAACTTGACTATTGGTTGAGAAAAAGTCAAATTGTTGGTTTCTTTTGATGCCTATGAGAATTGTGGTGATGTTAGAAGCATAAAATTTTAGGTATCTTAACTTAAACTTAGTCAATTTGAGGCCCCAAGAGTGAAAAACCAAGAAACCTGAAAACAAAGCATGAAACCCGTAACTTAAACCAAGCTGTGGGCGCACAAGAGAGACACAGTTGGGTGCCCAACCCCCTTGGGCGCCCAAGACATGGGCGTCCGGCCTCCTTGGGTGCACAAGGTGTGGGCACATGGCTGAGTGCCAGCTTGGGCGCACACCGAGCCTAGGTCCAATTCCTGACTTTGTTTACTTTAACCTTCTACCATAGGTTTATGAAAGAGTTTAGTAACATGTTTTCTCATGAAACTTTATTTGATTAATTGCATCGATTTAAAAAGGGAAATGTGTTCTAAAAAGTGATTAAGGATTAGTTATCTTAAGCTAATGGGATTTAACTTGTAAGGGTGATTGAATGTTACCTTGAATGTAATGACTCGGAAGATTACCTTGGGATAAGAGTCTAAATCAAGTAGAATTGTGATTATGTCTTGATGTAAACTAAATGTTGAAGAATATGAACATGTGATTGAATAAGCAAAATGTGAATTGACAAAGAGACTCAAATTCATAATGATGATAAATGTTGAATGTTTAATAAGGTTTGATTAAGGTTGATATGTGACGAGCCTTGGGATAAACTGAAACGTTGACATGTGTTGTTTGATAGTATATGATAATGAATGTGAACCTATGATAGATGAGAATGGAATGTGATGAATGGTTGTTTGCGTGTTGGGGGCCATAGTGGGGTGCAGAAATAGGAAGGGTTTTGAGATTACCCTCGAGTTGAGAGTCCCGGAACCTACGCAGGGTTTGGTGTCAATGCCAGTGGGTTAGTAGCCCATAGCATTGTGTGTGTTTTGGCTCTGATTACACTTGAAAAGTGTAATTATAAGTCCTCAATTTTAACATAAAACCATGCATTTCATTAGTTTATTCATATATTTTGTTAATTTTTATACTAATTTGGTTTATTTTTCTTGAATGTAGGAAAAACGATGCAATAAGTGCAATTAGGAGTGCTATAAATGAAGAATTTGGAGAGGAATAGCTCGCAGTGCGCTGAAATGGAGCTGCGGTCTGGACCAGTTCAAGACCATAGAATGTAGAGTAGCGAAATTTGGAGATGTAAGCACACTGTGGTCCGGACACCCCATTTTGGTGGTCTGGACCACCAAGAAGATGCGGGAGTGTTTTTTTTTGTTTTGTTTTTAGGGCTTCATGCATGGGTTATAAAACCCCATGAGTAGCCATCTAGAGCATCTTCTTCTAGACTTTTAGAGAGTGTTTTAGGATTTAGAAAGTGAATTTTTCCATTTAATTTTGAAGATGTTTTCCAAGATTTGCATAGCAGCTGGTGGATTGGTTTCGGTTTTGTTTATTGTTCATCGTTCTTTCTATTCTTCGAAGTACGGTACTTGGTTTTCTTAGTTAATAAAAATTTTCCAGATTTCTTTTTCATTTAATCTTCTTACTTCTTGTTTATGTATTGATTCATGCATATGGATTGTTACATAACGTTAGCGTAGATTACTTTCCTTGATTTAACTTCATAAGGAAGGTGGAATGTTTGAATCATATTATGTGCTAGGGTTTTGTAGATGAACATGCTAAAGCGTAAAAATCTACATTAGTCATTCAAATCTAATTTTGCATTTAAAGAACCTTCGAAAACAAAAAACTTTTGATCATATTCTGGTAATCACTAATAAAGGTTTTTAAATCTTGAACTTTCTTGAAAATCTTGAAACAAAGAAATTAGGTTTGAACCCACAAGTGTTTTATCAAGAAAACAATCTTTCCAATTTCATAATCCATTAAACGTGAGTATGAAATTGAGTATTGTGGACTTTTGAAAGAGCTTTAACGATGATATTTTCTAATTAATTTTTCCATTTGACGTGAAACTTTAATTGGTAATCAACACACTGATATGATTTAATTCTATTCCACCTGAACTTGAATGTTAAATAAAGGGTTTTACTTCATTATCTTTAATTCATAAATTGATCTTGTTTGCTTTTTTGAAATTAGTTACTAGTAGTTATTGTTACTTTTATTTGCTAGAACAAATTTAGGTCAATTGCCGAAAATCTTGTTTGATTTTGTTTCAAATCAATTCTCGAACTTAGGCGTAGAAAATCTTAAACTTAGAAACTGAAACTTAGGTTCCCTGTGGATTCAACCTTGGACTCACCAAGTTAAAACTACACCGCACACCCTTGCACTTGGGGGTTAGTTTAGACGTAATATTTAGAAGCAATCAAGTTTTTGGTGCCGTTGCCGGGGATCCAAATTTTAGTTTTTAGGTTATTTTTAATTTTAAGTTAATTCCTTATTCTATATATATATAATAAATAAAAATAAATAAATATATATATAGAGAAAACTCGAAATTAGGAATTTTTTAAACTCTCTGAACCTAGAATAGTGTTCTGTGGCCAGACCGTCAATCCCCTAGTTCAGACCACAGTGAGCTTTTCTAGACACTATTCCTAGCTTATGAATGGTTGGATTCGAGGGGAAGACGGTAGATTACAGTGCCCTGAACCGTAGGCTTTTCCTTTAGAATTTGAATCTCCTTTAGAAGAAATTCAAAACCCTAGAATTCCTATTCCACCTTTAGAAATGGCTGAAGAACAAGCTGTAGCTACTAGGCGATCCATGAGGGATATCCTGCAGCTAAATAGGCATACTCCTGAATCCTGTATAGTTTGGCCTAAAAACCAAGCATTCCACTTCAAACCAAGAATGATACAATTGCTACCTACTTTCCATGGTATGGACTCTAAAAATCCATACAATCACTTAACACAGTTTAGGAACATTTGTGTCACTATTAAGGATCAAGGATGCCCAATAGAATTAGTTTTTCTTAAGTTTTTTTTCATTTTCATTGCAAGATAAGGCTGCTAGAAGGTTTGAATTCTTACCATCAAATTCCATTCGCACATGGGATGAAATGCAAGGAAAATTTTTGAAGAAATTTTCCCTTCTAACAGAACAAATGCAATTTAGCATCAAATTTTGAATTTTGCTCCACAACATGGTGAGACATTCTATCAAAGTTAGGAGAGGTTCAAAACTCTCTTACATTCCTGTCCTCATCATGGATTTGAAATTTGGCGTCTTGCTAGTATCATTTATGGATCACTGACGCCACAATTAAAACAATTTGTGGAGACAATGTGCAATGGGCAGTTCTATGATAAAACACTTGAGGAAGCTTATGATTATTTTGAATTTTTAGCTGAGAATGCACAAAACTGAGATACCACGGGATCTCTCAATACTTAAACTACTAGTGGCACCTCTATTTAAGGTTTTCACCAAGTAAATGAAACGGATGATTTTAGGGCAAGGCTAGCAACATTCACACGAGAGATTGAGACCCTAGAAATTAAAAAGGATGCACATACCACTAAGGAACCTGTAGCAGATGTCTATTGCATAGTATGTGATAGTCAAGCTCATAGGACAGACGATTGTCCTAGTATCCCTATCTGTCGAGAGGTTGTGCAAGGTCAACCATCTAGTGAACTTCCCATCCATGCGGTGAATCAATACCAACCTCCATATCATGGACAAAATTTATGGGGAAATCCTTATTCTAAGATATATAATCTAGTTGTAAGGAACCATCCAAATTTTAGTTGGAGAAACGAAGAAGCTCAAATACCTCAACCTTATCATGCTCCACCTCCTCCAGTGCCTCACGTTCTAGTCACTAGTTTATGATTGCCTCATAATGCGGGACCCTCACATAATCCATATCCCTCCAAATAAGAGATCCACAGAAGAAACACTTCAACAGTTCATGAATACTTAATCCATACTTTGGGCTCAAAACAATAGAACTTTGGACGACATCAAGGGTCAATTGACACTTTTAACCCAAACTTTAGCTGCACAACCAAAGGGTCAATTCCCTGCTCAACCATGTCCAAATCCCACCGCCTAAGTGAAACAAGTTGAAGGGTCTTCCAATATGCCTGGAAACATTGAACAGGTGCAAAACATGACGACGCTTAGGAATGGTAAAGTCATAAATAAAACTATTCTCCCTAAGATGGTTGAGATTAGGGAAGAGTTAGAACCTAAGTGGATGTTGGAAGATAATAAGAGGGTAAGAAAACAATCAATAGTCATTGAGGATGAGGAGTTTGAGAAAAAGGAAAAAGAGGATGGTAAGGGAGAAAAAGAGTAAAAAGGAAAAGAAAAGGGAGAAGAACATATGATAGTACCCAGGGAATATGTTCCTAAGGCACCATTCCCCCAAAGGTTTTGGAAAGCAAAAAGAGAAGCCCAACCAGCTGAATTGCTGGAGGTCTTTAAACAAGTAAAAATTAGCATACCTCTCTTAGATGCAATTAAGCAAATTCCTATATATGAAAAATTTTTGAGAGAGTTATGCATTGTAAAGAGGGGATTGAATGTAAAAGAAAAGGCATTCCTAACCGAACAAGCAAGTGCTACCCTTTAATGTTGAACACCCCCAAAATACAAGGACCCTGGTTGTCTTACTATTTCGTGTTATATAGGTGAGTTCTTTATTAGTCGAGCACTTCTTGACTTAGAAGCCAGCGTGAATTTGCTTCCTTATTCAGTGTATGAACAACTGGGTTTGGGAGAGATAAAACCTACCCGTGTGACTTTGCAGCTTGCTGATAGATCGATTAAAGTTCCGCGGGGGATAGTTGAAGATGTACTAGTGCAAGTGAAAAATTTCTATTTCCCTGTGGATTTTATAATCCTTGACACATAGCCACTCACCAGTTTATCAGCACTAGATCAGACACATGTAATTCTTGGACGTCCATTATTAGCAACCTCAAATGCTTTGATTAACTGTAGGAATGGATCCATGAAAATGTCTTTTGGTAATATAGAGTTTGAGACAAATATTTTCCATGTTACCAAACAACCCAAAGAGGTGTCTGAGATACTAGAAGTGGACTTAGTTGAAACTATAGTCCAGGAGTACATCGATTGTGAGTTTATTGAAGATCCCTTAGAAAGGGCACTCTGTTGTAGAGTAGAAAAAGGAGATTCCATGACCCAAGGCGAAGAGAGTGAAATGATGTATGAATGGTTGGATGTCTGCCCACTGATGTCTATCGGAAACTGGGTACCAGTGTTTGAGAGTTTAGGTCCACTATTAAACAAAGCTCAATCTTCAAAAATGAAAGCCCCAAGCCCTGATAGGAAACCTTTACCCTTTAGTTTGAAATACACTTTTCTAGGTGAAAGAGAAACATACCTAGTCATTATTTCCTTTGAATTAACCACTGATCTAGAGCATATGTTAGTAGAACTTTTAAAAACTCATAAGAAAGCATTAGGGTGGTCAGTGGTAGATTTAACTGGTATCAGTCCACTCCTTTGCACACATCATATATATTTAGAAGAGGGTGCTAAGCTAGTCCGACAAATGCAAAGAAGGCTCAATCTGAATATGAAAGAAGTAGTGCGGGCAGAAGTACTTAAATTGCTTGATGTGGGGATAATTTACCCAAATTTTGATTCTTAATGGGTAAGCCCTACACAAGTAGTCCCTAAGAAGTCAGGCATTACAGTAGTTTGGAATGAGAACAATGAGTTAGTCCCAACTAGAGTGCAAACTGGCTGGCGAGTTTGCATTGATTATAGAAAACTCAATGCAGTTACTAGAAAAGACCATTTTCCTCTTCCATTTTTAGATCAGGTCTTAGAAAGAGTGGCTTAGATGGCTATTTGGGCTATAACCAAATAGAGGTAACTTTAGAGGATCAATCTAAAACCACCTTCACTTGTCCCTTTAGCACCTTTGCGTATAAAGAATGTCTTTTGGTCTGTGTAATGCCCCCGCTACTTTCCAGTGCTGCATGATTAGCATATTTAGTGAGATGGTAAAAGTATTTAACTGTTAGGGAATCAACTTCATGGGTCCTTTTCCGATCTCTTTTGGTTATGATTTCATCCTAGTGGGAGTTGATTATATGTCCAAATGGGTGGAGGCAGTTGCCACCAGGACTAATGATCACAAAGTTGTGCTCAAATTCCTCCACGAAAACTTATTTTCACGTTTCGGGGTACCGTGAGCAATAATTAGCGATGGAGGAAAGCATTTCTGCAATTGACCAGTAGGAACCTTACTATTCAAATATGGGGTAGTTCATAAAATAAGTACTTTGTATCATCCCCAAACAAAGTGGCCAAGTAGAGCTTGCAAACAGGAAAATCAAGCAAATTTTAGAAAAGACAGTTAATCCAAACTGTAAGGATTGGTCACTAAGGTTGATAGATTCCCTATGGGCATATCGTACTGCATATAAAACCACCTTGGGAATGTCACCTTATAGGCTAGTTTACTGTAAGCCATGTCATTTGCCAGTTGAATTAGAGCATGAAGCTTATTTGGAAATTAAGAAATTTAATACCAATATTGACGAAGCAGGGCTGCACCAAAAACTACAAATTGCAGAAAAGGAAGAGTTACGCAATGATGCATACAAAAATGAATTAATTTCAAAAGAAATGATGAAGAAAGTACATGACCATCACATTGCACGATGCTCATTCCATGAAGGTTAAAAGGTACTTGTTTATCGCTCACAACTTCACCTATTCCCAGGTAAATTACAATCTAAGTGGTCAGGGCCGTTCATTGTGACACATGTATCAGACCATGGGGCCATTGAAATTAAAAACCCAAAGAATGGACATCAATTTAAGGTGAATGGGCACAGATTAAAACTATACTTGGAGAATTTCGTGGGTTCAATTGAGACATAGGATCTTTTGGATCCCCCTCCATATGAGTAGTTCACAATCGAAGGATCTTTGTTGTAAATTAATTAGGATAGTAATTGCAATTAGATGGAGATTAGTTTTATTTATTAGGGATGTTAGATAAATTTTCCTTTTTCGTTTAAAAAAAAAATTTAGTCTGCCGATCCGAACAACCCATCTGGCCAGTCCGGACCACAGTAGGTTCACATGGAATGGTAGCCTCAGGCGGTCTGGAGCCCCTCCAGCTGGTCCAGACCCTACAACCTTCTAATCACCGAAATTCTTCTTCATTTGGCCAACTGTCTCCAATTCAAAAGTCCCAATTCTTGATTCCTCCAAACCTAAACATCATCTCCCTCAATTTAAGGTAACCTAAGCCACGGTTTTGCAAAAATTTTGAGGATTTTGCTGCACTTTCTTTGGATTCTTCCAACTCTTTGGATCTCCAAGTGTGGTAAGTCTTCTTCCTTCTCCATTGGTGCCCTAATCTCAAGAATGGAGCACCTAGGGTTCTTCCTTAGGTTTTGCTTTAAAATCTCCTCAAAATCTAGCTTTTAATGGGGATTAATACTTCCATGGGTTCTATTCTTCACTTGCAAACAAATTTTTGTCAAAACAGGAAGCCACCTGTGGGTCCTTATGCCTCCATAAGGGTGGGAGGTGGGTTCACCAAACTTGTGGCCTTTCATGAAAATATTATGAAATTTTTGCTCACTTTACATCATGGTTAAGATTTTCCAAGTGCTAGGGCCCAATTTTGGTGTGATACTTCACCCCCTACCTGTAATACCCCGAACTTTGTATTAACCTAAACTTAAGTTTTTTGATGTAATTTAGAAGTAATGTATGTTAATTTAGCAATATGGATCATTAATGGTGCTTTAGAGTTGAGAACTTTGAAAGGGGTGAGCTAACATATCAAAATACGGCATTGTAGCAAGAGTGCAGGAGGAGGACACCTTAGGCTCACAAGGCATGGGCGCCCAAGGTCTTGGGTGCCCACCTGAGAAGGGCTTGGGCGCCTGAGGAATAGTAGACTTGATAGGCATGGGTTGCTCTGAAATTTTCAGCTGAGCCTCACACCTATGAGCCTGTATTTAGCTTAGGGGTGATGATAAAATATGAAATCTACTGTTGGGGACTTAAAATATTGGTTATTATATATATTTTTGTTTGTATGGTGTAGGAGAGAGAGAGAGAGGTATTGTTGGGAGAGGAAGAATCGGGTGAAGAAGCAAAGGAAGAACAAGAAAGAAGAAGAAAAAGAAATCAGGTGAAAAATTTCAAGGTAGGTCCTTCTAACCTAAATGTAAGAGTGTAATTGGACCCTCAAGGAACTCTTCTATGTGATTTATTTGTAGTTTGGATCAAGGAGAGAGAGGATTGAGTCCATCAAAGCTTGAGAGCTTGGAACCACAAAACATCTTCTTGTTGATCCATCTTCTTACAACTTGAGGTAGGGATTTAATGCCTCATGCTTACATATGTGATGTGTAACAAGGACTAGAATACCATTATAAAAACACTTTTAAGTGTTGGTTACATTTATGGAAGATATTGGAAGTTATATGCACATATATATGTATGTATAGGTTGAGAGGGTGAAAATGGTATTTTGATCCATAACTTGACTTTTGGTTGATGAAAACCCAAATTGTTGATTTCCTTAGATGCTTAAGAGAATTGTGGTGATGTTAGAAACATGAAATTTTAGGTGTCTTAACTTAAACTTGGTCAATTTGAGGTCCCAAGTGTGAAAAACTGAGAAACTAGAAAACAGAGCATGAAACTCGTAACTTGGACTAAGTTGTGGGCACAAGAGAGTGACACAGTTTGGCGCCCAACCCCTTAAGCACCTAGAACATGGGCACCCAGCCTTCTTGGGTGCACAAGTTATGGGCACACAAGCCTTTGGGTGCACGGTTGAGTGCCAGCTTAGGTGTCCACCGAGCCTAGGTATAATTCTTGACTTTGTTTACCTTGACCTTCTACCTTAGGTTTATGAAAGAGTTTAGTAACATGTTTTTGCATGAAACTTTTATTTGATTAATTGCATTGATTTAAATAGGGAAATGTGTTCTAAAAAGTGATTAAGGATTGGTTATCTTAAGCTAATGGGATTTAACTTGTAAGGGTGAATGAATGTTACCTTGAATGAAATGAATTGGAAAATTACTTTGAGATAAGAGTCTTAATCAAGTAGAGATGTCATTATGCCTTGATGTAAACTAAATGTTGAGATATATGAACATGTGATTGAATGAACAAAATCATGAATTGATAAAGAGACTCAAATTCATAATGATGATAAATGTTGAATGTTTTATAAGGTTTGATCAATGTTGATATGTGACGAGCCTTGGGATGAATCGAAACGTTGACATATGTTGTTGGATAGTATATGATGATGAATGTGAACCTGTGATAGATGAGAATGGAATGTGATGAATGGTTGTTTGTGTGTCGGGGGCCATGGTGGGGTGTGGAAATAGGAAGGGTTTTGAGATTACGCTCGGGTTGAGAGTCCCGGAACCTGCGTAGGGTTTGGTGTTAATGCCTATGGGTTAGTAGCCCACAACATTGTGTGTGTTTTGGCTTCTCGTGGCCTTGGATGGTGATCCTAAATGACGACATCAATTTATCGTTTCTGTTAGGTATTGGCCCGTAAAAGACAATAACGTGTATGCACCTATCCCCCAATGACTTGTGTGGTTATGGTTATGCAATGTAATGATGAATAGATGATGATGTGGGTATGGTTATTTGATTGAATAGTGGTTAGGTGATAAAATGTTGATGAAATGTGATTTGAATTAAGGATTGAATTGCAAAACATAAACATTAACCGGAATCAAATCTTAAATTTTGGCATTGTTGAATGAATATATGTTTTCACTTGAATGGGCTACTTGTTGTGTTAACGTAATGTTATGACTCTAGATAATGTTGAAGTGGCTAACATTACCTGAACAGCATTGTATGATTAGATTGCATACCATATATGTTTGTTTGAGATATCATAGGCACAAGTGGACCCATGCTCACGTCACTACAGATTTTGATGTAGGAATAGGCCATAACAATCAGGTGGGCTAATGGGGTTGGACTGGAAATATGTGCATGAGCCCTACTAAGCTTAGCAAGCTCTTGGTCATTTAGTATAAATTTCATTTTGGAATTGTAATATTGTATGATGCTAGACTTATTCAACGTGGTTGTAATGGCCTTAAGGCCTAAGTTATGTATTAATGGGAACGGAGTATAGAGTATGTGACCTAGCAATAGTCAAGGTTTTACTTATGTTATCTTATCTTATGTCTTGGGCTCACTAGTTGATGTTGCGTTGCTTTGATCATGGGTGGTTATGTTAGTGCATGTTATGTGTGTTTATCACTCACCCCTTGGGTCACAAGATTCAGGGCGTGATAGGTTGGTATTAGAACCTAGGTCAGAATACCTAGGGACATGAGAGTCTTGCATCGCATATTAGATGTTTAGATAGTATTGGATTTAAAGTTAATTGTAGGATCTAATTAGTCTTGTATAAACTCTAGATGGGGATAGAAAAAGGGGAGAGCAGTAATACCAAAGCCCAACCAGTTGAGGAGGAGATTGTGTGGCCCAATGATGATATCTTTACCCAAGTAGCCACCGAGGGTTTAGTTGAAACACAACCTCAAAACATGTCAGGAGATATGGCAGGGACAAACTTGGTGCCAACAACAGTAGATCATTAGATAGTACTTTACTATGGGATGTCGTACTCGGTTTTATATCCAACACTTCATCTGTATCAATATATGATGCCTTACCCAGTGCCTTACCAATTTCAGTTTGCACCTCCAGTGATAGTAGTACAGAATGTGACCGTGATTGTGCCTACCACTTCAGCAAATCCAACCGTGACACTAGATATAGTGACAGAATTGAACCCAGGCAGTCAAGGTACTAGCTCACATGAAGGTAGCACTAGCATTAGGGAGATAGGTGAAAGTTCTAGTAATGAGGAAGATCATCTGCGAGGAGCATGTGGAGGCTGTCGTAGGCGGGGATATATACGTCACAGATGTCCTAGGCAATGCATCAAATGTTGTACTTATTATGGCTGGAGGGGGCACACTCGTGGCTCTTGCACTTATCGTAAAAATTGAAATGTAAAATGTGAGGGGAAAATTTTGGAAGGACATTTCCCTTAGTGGTAATCGGAGTGGCTATTAGTCTAATGACTAGTGTTATGTTATGTACTCTTTCAATTCTGGCTAGTAGAGTAATTTGAGACCTTATAATGTTAGAACTCCTGTTGTAGTATTAATGGATGCAAGATGGTGTTGTTATTTGGTACCTTTATAAATGTATTGAACTATTATCTTGCTATTGAATGAATTTATGTTCCATTATGATCTTAGATGTTGATTAAATTTTATTATCTTATGCTTTGTTATACCTTAGATAAAGTACCACCGCGAGAAATGGGGGTTAGAGGTTGAGGCCAAGGTAGAGGAAGAGGATGAGAAGGCATACCTATTCAGTAGGAACAGGAACACACCATAGTGCAATGGCTGAGGCACAACAAAATGACTTAGGAGATGAGGAGGTGCAGTCGAGGGCACCAAAGATTCAATAACCAGCAGTTACGGATGCTGGAGTAGTGTTGCAACAATTGGTGGCAGTTATGGCCGCAATAGCAAGAGGGGCTCGAGTTGAACCCTAGTCACAAATGCAGGTAGGCCCTACTACTTTGGAGAAATTTAGGATGATGAAACCTCTAACTTATGATGGTGTGGTTGACACGGATGTGGCGGAACAGTTCCTGGAGGAATCTGAGAAGATACTAGTAGCAATGGAGATCACTGATCCTTCTACTCGTATTACGCCGACTGCATTTCAGTTAGTGGGCAGGGCTTCAGCTTGGTGGGCTAGTTTAAAGGACATAGGAGGATTAGTGGGTCTCACTTGGAAAAGTTCAAGGAAAGGTTTAGGGATCACTTTTTCCCTCAATCTTTAAGAGATGCTAAGAGGGAGGAATTTGTTGGATTAATACAAGGGACTATGTCGGTGTTAGAGTATGAAAGGAAATTTTCAGATTTATCAAAGTATGCACCCGAGTTGGTCTCTACTACTCATTTGAAGTGCAGGAGATTTGAAAGGGGATTGAGACCAACTCTTAAGGAACAAAATGATGATGTTGGGTTTGGAGGATTATGAGACTTTGGTAAATCGAGTGATGATTGTAGAAAGGGACTTGAGTGAAACCAAAGCCACTTATGAAAATTGACATGGCAAGAATACAGGGGCTCAACAGGAAAAAGTCAGTAGAAAAATGATTAAGGGTAGTTCATCAGCCCCACAGATCCAATTGTCTTACCAGGGAAGTATAGTACTTGCACCAACAAGAAGATCAGGGGGGACCTCTTAAAGGTAGTTGCATGCTTCAACTACAGACAGGAAGGACACAAAAGCACAAAGTGTCCCAAAAGTAAGAAACAGGTTGAATCAGTAGGACAAATAAGAAGTGGTCAGGTTGGAGAAAATAGGGCGTGTTATGGATGTGGAGAGATGGGGCCTATTCAAAGGTTTTGCCCTCAGATTTAGCGAGGTGCAGGAGGAAGGATGGTACCGTCTAGACGGTTGTTACAAGGACCCCGCTCATCGACTTCTCAGTTAGTACAGCAACAGTATCAACGAAGAAGTGTCCTGTAATGGATGATGCAAACTGGGACATCATTGCAGTTGAGGGTGAACCCACAGGGATAGAAGTTTGGTTGGCGATAGAATGTCCAGACACAGGGCAGGGTGTTTGCATTGGCACATCAATCGGTGCCAGCTGAGCCTATGGTGATTAGAGGTATTTTTTGAGTCTATTCATCAAATGCTATTGTACTCTTAGACACGGGAACAACTCATTCATTTATCACTGCATCCTTTGCATATGCCTTGGGAATAGATGTTAGCCCCTTGGAATTGTTTTTACGTGTTGAGACCCGTATAATAGGATTTTCTTCTTTGACCCAAGTATGTAAAGGATTTGAACTAAGGGTAATGGATGTTTTTGATGGGCGAGAGTTTGTCTCAAGTTTTGATTTAATTGTACTGGAAATAAGGGTTTTGATATCATACTTGGAATATATTGGCTTATGTCCTACCAAGCTATGATTGACTGTCATAAGCGTAAGGTAACCTTAACCATGCCAGAGGGAGATCGGATTCATTTCTTTATAGAATGATGTGAAATGCGAGAAATGTCACTATTGAAAGGTCGGGAAATGAATGAATTATGCAGCTTATTTGCTTGCACGGTTATGGAACAAGGGGCCGAAGAACAGAGAGTTGAATTACCTAGAGTTGTGGATGAATTTCCCGAAGTGTTTCCTGAGAAGATATTCGGGTTACCACTTGAACGTGAAGTAGAGTTTTGTATTGTTCTAGTTCCAGGCACAGAACCCATCTCCATTCCACCCTACAAGTTAGCACCGGCAGAGTTAGTAGAATTGAAAACACAAGTAGAGGAGTTGCCAGCTAAAGGATCATTCAGCCGAGTACATCACCTTGGGGAGCACCGGCATTGTTTGCCACCAAGAAAGATGGGACGTTGAGAATGTGCATCGATTATAGGAAATTAAATAGGGTCACTCTCAAGAATAGATACCCGCTGCCAAGGATCAACGATTTATTTGATCAACTGATGGGATCCTTGGTGCTTTCGAAGATTGATCTATGATCTGGGTACCATCAAGTGAGGATAAGCGAAGAAGACATTCCAAAAACAGCATTCAGGACTCAGTATGGTCATTACGAGTTTCTGGTTGTCCCTTTTGGTTTGACAAATGCACCGGCAGTCTTTATGGACTTGATGAATCGAGTCTTCAGAGATTATTTGGATAAGTTTGTGGTGGTATTTATAGATGATGTCTTGGTGTATTCTAAGTCAGAAGAAGAACATGAACAACATTTGAGGCTCGTGTTACAAAGATTAAAGGATCATTAGTTGTATGCCAAGCTAAGTAAATGTGAATTCTGGTTTAGAAAAGTTAAGTTTTTGGGGCTTGTTGTATCCGAAGAAAGGGTAGCAGTGGACCCATCCAAAGTTGAAGCTATTCTGGAATGGTCTCAACCAAAGTCCGTATTTGAGATCCGTAGTTTCCTTGGTTTGGTAGGGTACTATAGAAGGTTTGTCTTGGATTTTTCCAGATTAGCAACCCCATTCATCCTAAAAATTGTCCATATTGTGATGCGTCGTGACCGACCCTAAAAAGTGTTTCAGGTTCTACCTCTCAAGTGCAAGAGGGCAGTCGTAGTTTTAAAACTCGGTGAGTCCGATGTCAAATTCACAGGGAGCCTAATGTTATTTAGTTTCTAGGACGTGAAAGAAATTCTAAAACTAAAGGGAAGCAAGTTTGGAAATTTATGTTTACTAAGTTCTAGGTTTCAGTAAAATTAAAGACAAGTTCAATTTCAACTAATTAAAATTAAAATAAACAGGACATTCAGAATTTTAAAAGGAATTAAGCTAGATAGCGAAAAATTAAAATAAAATCAACAAAACAATTTCAACTTCAAATTAATCAATTATAACTAAAACTAAGTTGGATTGCAATTCAATAAGAATAAAGATCTTGATTCAACGTCAAGTCCGGGTAGTTCACTACTTTGCCTCGGGGTGTGTTTGTTTGAAGAATAGGGTTTAATTTGAAAATTATTTAGAACATTGTAATCAAAGGTCAGTACCAGTGATCTCAAGCGGATATGATTAAAGACCTTTGTTTCCAAGGGTTTTTCAATTAAACACCAAAAAATTAATAAAAATATGATTTTTAAATCTATTCGAAAGTATTTAACAATTAGTTACAAAAATCCATACCAGTTATCTCAAATAGATATGGTTAAGGGTTTTCGTATTCTAGTGTTTTCGAAATAGAAAAAAAAAAAACAAGATTTGTGAAAGGTAGAACCCTTCACAAAAGGTTTCGCAACCTATGCGAAGGGACTACGAACACCCCAAGGCTTTTCGTGAACTACCCTTTCTTGATTCGTTGAATCAAGATTAAGGTTTTACACTACAACTAGTTTAAACATCACAAAAGCAATCAAAGAATACTTAATCATGTGATTTAATAATTGAAATAAACAGAGCATTGTATTAAAGAATGAAACGAAAATAACTTACAACTGAAATCGTTCAGAAAGAAAAACACTCAACAACGCAGCAATGAAGAAGAAAAGTGCTCCAAAAACTTCCATTAATGATCTCCAAGTATCTAAAATACTCTCTAAAATTAATATAAAACTACTATAATCTCTCTAAGTATCTTAGAAAAAATGTAAAAAAAGTTCTCCCTGGCAGCCGTGCATTGGGTTCTTTATATAGATGCAAGAAAACCCTAACTGGCGTGCTTCACAACGTGATTTCTAGATACACGGTGGTCCCGACTGTCTGGTCTGGGGGTCAGGACCACAGAATGCTTTTTTCTCAATTTATGTACACTGTGGTCCCAATGGTTTGATGTGGTGGTCGGGACCCCCAAGTGTCTCTTGATTTGCTTTTCTTCCTCCTTTAGGTTGGGTCTTTAGGCTAGTCTTTGCCATCCAAGGCGAGGTTTGAACCATGACTTTTTCTTTGTTTTCTCGGCCATTTCCATAGCTATAGACTTCGATCTCCTTACCCTTTTCACTGCAATTAGAAAAATAAAATTATAAGCAATAAAATAACACTAAAACTTTAACTTTACTTATTCAAATGCGTTAATACATGTTGAATTAGGGAGTTCGTAATTACACTTTTCAAGTGTAATCACACCCCCCAACTTGAACATTGCTAGTCCCTAGCAACGCTCTTTATTAAAATGAAATGTATGATGTTCTTTATTAAAATGAGATGCAACTACTATCCTATTTCTCTTTTCGTTGGAAACACGGCTACACTTAGCTACGTGTAGCAAGCCCTTTAAACCCCTAGGTTCCCCCTAGTGGACGAGTAAGGTCTCATGAGGGTTTGCAGTGAATCTACCCACAAAATTCTATGGCATGGTCTTAATGTGTTAAAAAGGGATCAAGATCAAAAATGAATTAAGCTCAAGCTCAATAAGTTACAAAACCTACATATCATGTGTAATTTCCAAGTGCTAAGCATAAATGCATGGACTATCAAAGTAGAAGAAGCATGTGTGCAAAATTGTTTCATTTGTTCAACAAGGTCTCAAGAGCATAAATGGAACTAAGTTTTGACTTCAAAAGCTCACAAGATTCCACTCATAGAAAGAAATTCAGTCATAGAGGGTTCACACATTCCTATTAGCATAAAATGCTATCCTAGTTGCACATAACTCCATAATATGTGAATGAACTAAAATGAAACTCAAAGTGGACAGCTCCTAACCATGTTTCAATGCATATGTAAGAATCACATCACATAACCTACACAAGATCACTACATACACCATATAAGAGTTGCTTACTTAGAATCCACTAGGTCTTTAGTTTGGTTGTAACTTGGCTAGGGGTAGTGGTTAACAATGGCGGATGGAAATCAAAACACATATCTTGGGAGAAAAGATGTTCAAGTGCACACAACTCCCAAACTACCCACTAAATACTACCCTTGGGACAATCGCAAATGTTGTAACTAATGTATAAGTCCCACAATTTATTAAACAAAAGAAATGATAAATTTTTCTTTTCTTTTTTTTTTCTTTTTTTTTCTTGTTTTTTTTTTCAATACTTGAAATAAACAAAACATCAATTAGATTCTCCACCCAACAAGTTTTCATTCTCCATTCACATCATTGACATTAAGGCACTTTTACAACCCAAGACATATGAAGGTAAGGCTTAAAGTGTGTGAATAAGGTTAGGGGATAATATATGAGGGGGAAACCAAGAAATATATATATATATATATATATATCACACACTTTATTGAAAAGGCTTCAAGTTGGTTCCTAGGGTAATTCATAACCAAGAAAGGACAAAAAGGCTCAAAATGACAAAGAAAGCCTAGCATCATTTTCAAAGCTTGCAACAACTCATAATGTGCCACATAGATACTCATGTAAGTGTTTGTGATGCAATCGATGCAATGAAATCCAAGGTGAAGAGAAAAAGAAATGTAAGCATGTGCAACCCCTCAAGAAAAGAATATATGGCTTAAAAGCTCACCATAAAAGGGTGTAAGTCTCTATCTAGTCCAAAGATGCTCAAGTAACCAATATCAAATAAAATCTACTCCTAAGCACATAAACTTTCCACCATGATAGTCCCAAAAATGCACAAAGTTATCACACACTCCACTTGAATTATGTTTCCTATTAAGGCTTGAACAAAATTCAGTTTTTACCATCTCACTTAATTTCACAATCAACCAAACCATAAGAGCATTATCATATCATCATGCGAATTCTACCCCCCAACCTAAACTGAACATTGTCCTCAATGTGAAAAATAAGAAGCATATGTGGGTGCGTAGTGTGTGCAATGAGCATGATGAGGATGATATATATACCCCCTAACCTAAATTGAGAAGATTATGAACATGAATTTAATAATAAAAAGAATAACCGAAATGAAATAAACATAAAAGATAAGGAAAGGTTAAGGAGTACCTCATGTTGTCTTCAATAGAATCAAAAGTTAGATGATACTTAAAAAGGAGTTGCAATGAAGTAGAAAAATTATCATCTTGGTCCAGTTCGTTGTAAACATCACCAGCCTCCCTAGACTCTATGTTAATATTTTCATTTCCAAGGACGTCTTCTAGGGGTGGCATATCATAGTACTCAAACAAAGAAAACTTGTTTCAGATTCTATAGTATCGGTGTCTGTGGCGTAAGAGGGTGCATCTAACCACTCATCAGCTATAATTACCTCAGCCCATTCCATATCTAGGAGAAGTTGAAGGTAAACTTCATCCCACCATTGGTCATCTAATTGATCAGGTGTGATGAACATCAGTGGTGGATATATATATGGTAAGGGTAGTGAATTACTTTCTAAGAAATAGTCCTTAGGCCACCCTTCCCAGTCAACCTCTGAACTCTCAAACTCGCTACTCTCACTGGATATAAGGGTTATGACATCCCACTTACGTTTCCTACTTATGGTACTAAGTTCCCATTGTTTACATTGATTGTTAGTTGGACCATAGATAGAGTACCTGTTCTTTGCAAAAAATAAGAAAATAAAATTTAAGAACTTAAACAACCCATAATTTAACACAAGGTAACATCCATAAAAAAAAAAAATGAGATAAAATGGAAAAAAAACACAAACTAGAAATATATAAACATCCCAGTAGTTAAAAGTGAGTAATGAGTTTTAGGATTACAAATTAAACAAAAAAAAGAAAAGTTCACTCCTAAACTCTCAAAGAAAGAAACATAAAGTCCATCACTGTGGGGGTGGGGGTGGATAGGATTCTCTGAGATAATCCAAAACACTTTGTAGGAGATGGCCTTGAGTTTGCTGGTTTTGGTGAATGCGTAGCAGGAGCTGGTGATCAGCTTCTTGATTCTGTTCCATGACACTAATACGTTCAGCTAAAACTCCAATCTGATTTGCTAACTCAACATTGGTGACCTCCTCTTGTTCCTCTTGGGTGTGTGAAGGTTCACCCTCTTCCTCAGATTCCTCTACCCTCCTTTTCTTCTTTGATATCAAACCTCTGGATTTAACATAGGTGGCCATACAACATCCACCCGAGAAGGGTCCATTTAACAATTTTGATGGCCGTGCAACATCCACCATGAATTCAAATAACAAATTTTCAATGAAGATTGCAAAGGAGAACTTTAAAAATCAGCAAATAAACTCAAAATTGGAGGGTCTTTGAACCCTTGGACCCGATTTGTGAACCATGGCTAGGAAGAAGGAAACGAGTGAAAGAATGCACTCAACTGAATGAATCACTTCCTATCCTTGTTTGGAACTCAAAAGAAAGTTTTTTTTTTCAAAAGAAATCATAAACCCTCGAAGCTTGGAAGCTCAGGTTTGAAAATGAATACACAACAAAGCTATCTAGGGCTCGAAATAGACAAAGAAACATACCTTTGGGTGACTAATACTCAAAGAATAAGAGCTAAAAAGGTTGAATCCACCGTCGGGAATGTTGATTCTAGAGGAGAATACCGAGTATTGAGAGGAAAATTGAGAAACCTTGGTGTTAGAAGAAAGGAAATCTGGTTTAGAATGGCCGAATAGGGGCTTTTGAAAGTCGCAGGGTCCCGACCATCTCGGCTGGGGGTTGGGACCACAGAAAGTGCCTTCCTCAAAATTGTACTCGGCCAACACATTGTGGTCCCGACCATTTAGAGAGAGGGTCAGGACCATCAAGTAGAATTTTCTCCCTCTTAGCTAAGCTATTTAAAATAACTTAAAATGTCTAGACTCATAAATAAAAAAAAATTAAATTAAAGACAAAATAAAACCTATCCTAATATACTATTATACAATTAAAATTACTTTCTAATCTCATTCTAATTGAAAGATGGGGGATCCAAAAGATCCCAAGTTTTAATTTCGGCCACAAAGTTTTCTAAATACAGTTTGAGGCGATGTCCATTAACTTTGAAGATGGTGTTGTTACGTGGGTTGTGAACCTCACACACATCATGTTCAGAGATGGAAAGTATAGTAAAAGGCCCGTACCACCTTGATTGGAGCTTACCCGGGAAGAGATGCAAACGAGAGTTGTATAGCAAAACTTTTTGGCCTATGTGAAAATATTTTCTAGAAATGTGTTTGTCATGTAAATCTTTCATTCTTGCCTTGGCAATCTTTGCATTCTCAAAAGCATCATTACGCAATTCCTCAAGTTCATTCAATTGGAGCTTTTGAAAAACACCGGCATCATCCAAATTCTCATTGAAGTGCCTAATCGCCCAATAAGCTCTACGCTCCATTTCTACAGGCAAGTGACAAGCCTTGCCAAAGACAAGGCGATAGGGAGACATGCCCAGAATAGTCTTATACGCCGTTCTATATGCCCACAATGCATTGATATGATGTAGAGACCGATTTTTACGTGTTGGGTTAACAGTTTTCTATAAGATTCCCTTAATCTCCCTATTCGCTAATTCGACTTGGCCACTATTTTGAGGATGATACGCAGTACCTACTTTATGAGTCACACCATAACTACGTAGCAATACATCGATAGACCGATTACAAAAATGTTTGCCTCGGTCACTAATGATAGCTCGAGGCATCCTAAAACGCAAAAAGATGTACTCCTTTAAGAATTTTATCACTACCCGATGGTCATTGGTACGAGTTGCTATGGCCTCCACCCATTTAGAAACATAATCAATGGCCACCAGTATGTACTTATATCCAAAAGACATAGGGAATGCTCCCATAAAATCAATCCCCCAACAATCAAAAATCTCCAAAACGATTATGGGGTTTTGAGGCATCTCATTATGCTTGGTTAGAGCTCCTAACTGTTGACATCGATCACACCGAAGGCAATAATCATGAACATCCCTAAACAATGAGGGCTAATAAAATCCGCTTTGGAGGATCTTAGCGGCTGTTTTCTTTGAGGAGAAGTGACCTCCACATGCTAGAGAATGACAAAACTCAATGACCCTATGTACCTTGCTCTCGAGAATGCAACGTCTCACAATCTGATCAGGGCAATACTTGTAGAGATATGGTTCGTCCCAAAAGAAACTACGCACTTTTTGTAAGAATTTACCTTTATCGACTTTGGTCCAATGGGAGGGCATCTGTCCAGTCACTAGGAAGTTCGTAATGTCCGCATACCAAGGAGGTTGGACCGGTGGGTTAGTGCTAACATGCATGAGGTGTTTATCAGGGAATTGCTCATTGATTGGTAGGTCACTAGAGTTGGACACATATTGGGGTAGTCTGGACAAATGGTCAGCTACAACATTTTCAACTCCTTTCTTGTCCTTGATCTCCAAATCAAACTCTTAGAGAACGAGTATCCACCTAATCAGACGAGGTTTGGCCTCTTGTTTTGAAAGGAGGTATTTCAAAGCCGCATGGTCTGTGAACACTGTGACACGGGAACCTACCAAATATAACCTAAACTTATCAAGGGCAGACACTACTACTAGAAGCTCTTTCTCAGTGGTGGTATAATTAATTTGAGCTTCATTTAGAGTCTTACTAGCGTAGTAAATGACATAGGGTTTCCTCTCTTTTCTTTGCCCTAAAACTGCACCCACCACAAAATCACTGGCATCACACATAAGCTCGAATAGTAGGGACCAATCCAGGCTTTGAATAATAGGAGCGGTGGTGAGCAACTGTTTAAGCCGGTCAAATGCCTCTTGGCAGATGTTGTCCATTCAAATGGAACATCATTGGACAACAGTAAGCAAAGAGGATGAGCGAGAGAGCTCAAGGATTGAATGAATCTCTGGTAGAAGTCGGCATGTCCAAGGAATGATCTAACATCCTTCACACATCAAGGGGTAGGTAAATTTTGAATGATATCCACTTTTGCTTTATCTACCTCTATCCCACGACATGACACTATGTGCCTTAAAACAATCCCCTGTTGTACCATAAAGTGGCACTTTTCCTAGTTAAGCACTAAATTGCTCTCCTCACATCGTACTAGCACCTTCTCAAGATTGATCAAGCACTCATCGAATGTGTCTCCATAGACAGAGAAATCATCCATAAATACCTCTGGATTGAAAGAATCTTGTTTCTTGAACAATGGCCCTTAACTTTTCTATGAAAGTAAGCAGTGTTTTGGTCTCCTAACCTTATCAAGTTGTCTCTTGCTTTTTGCTTGTAGAAAGCCTCCTTAGCTTGAGCAAGGTGTAGGTATTCTTCAAGAGCTTTGCTTTCTTCTTCAAGGAGATTGGGGCTAGACTTTAGTTGTAATTCATATTGAATGGCTTCAAGCTTGGCTTTAGTTTCATTGACTTTGACCGAGATCCCTCCATAGTGCTTGAAATTGAATGCCTTTAGAGACTCCTTAAGTGTCTTAAGCTTGGATGCTAGCTTAAACATAGGGGTGCCCGAAACTCTTATGCTCCATGCTTCCTCTACCACTTTGTAAAACTCCTTGTTCTTTGACCAATAATTGAAGAACTTGAAAGGCTTCTTACCGGTTGAGGCATTGGGCCGAATGTCTATAACAATTGGGCTATGATCCGAAGTACAAGCATTGGGGAAGAATGCTTCTGAATTTGGAAAGCAATTAAGCCATTTTTCATTCACAAGTGCTCTATCAAGCTTGCTAAAGATACTACTTCCATCTTCTTGTTTGTTGCTCCATGTATAGTAGCACCCAGAGAATCTTAAGTCAACCATTTCAATAACTTCAAGGCATGAATTAAAGCTATTCACTACATTTTTGTCAATACCCCTACCTCATCTCTTCTCTTTTTCATCTTTGACTATGAGAAAGCTAATGAGGTTTGTAATAAAATAAGGGAGCAGGTGGATATTCCAGGCTGGACAGTGGATGATGGAATGATCAAATATCAAGGAAGAATCTTTGTACCCTTCTGATTGTACTATGAAAAGTACAATCATTAACCTTAATTAATGATTTGTTAGGTGGATTTATATCTTAAAAAGATGATAAATTATTTTTTTAAATGCATTCATGAGGGATTCTTGTGATTTGCAGGTGTTTGGAACTAAAATGGATGAAGTTGGGCTAAATTGGATGAAATCAAGAAGTTGGTTCGAACACATGTTTGAACCAACTGTTGTTCAAACCAATGTTCTAACCACAGAAGGCAAACCAGAAAAAGATGCAGCAGATTTTGGCTAAGTGTTGGAAAAAGTGGTTCGAACCAATGTTCAAACCATAGGTTGTTTGAACCTTGGTTAGAACAACAGAAGCCAAGTGCAAAACAATAAGTTCTTAATTTAACTAAGGCAAAGTGGTTCGAACTTTTGTTCAAACCACATCTGGTTTGAACCTTGGTTCGATCAACAAGAGGGTGAAAAGCTTCAGAGCTCAAAAAGTTCTAAGTACCAGACTTTGGTTCGAACCCTTGTTCGAACCAACCTTGGTTCAAACACTAGTTAGAACAACAGAGGCTGTGCAAGGTCTAATTGGAGTGAGATTTGACTAAGTCCTAGAAATTTGTTCGAACCTTTGTTTGAACCAATCATTCTATTCGAACCTTTGTTCGAACCAACCTACAATTCGAGGATCTTGAAATTCAGCTTTTGAGAAATGGGCAATTATGTACTTTTACATGTTAGATTTCATATATATATATGTACGAAGGAGGTCGTTTAAGATAGATAGATTGATTCCTTTCAGTTAAGTTTTCCTTTTAGAGAGAGAATTGTAGAGAGAGAAAGTGATTCTATCTTCATTTCTTTGAATTCTTGTATCAGAATTTCAGTTCTATGAATGGATTTACTTCAATTTTTATTGTTTTCTTCTTTTATGATGTTTGAGTAGACTTTTTTCTTGGATTCAAGACAAGTCTCATAGTTGATTTGCAAGAATTTCAAGGTAATGGGGTTAATGTTGAAATCTATTGTGTTAAAGGACGAATCTATGTTTGATTTGAATTGATTATTGATTTTTGAGTTGAGATTTCAATTGAACTCCAATTTTGTATGGTTTATGGCTTTTACTTATAGATTTCTACATAGAATTATCATGCCTTTCTCTTGGATTTGTATGGTAATTGCTATTCTTAGGATTTATATGTAAGAACTATAAGCTATGTACATTAGGTGTTTGATTTGAATTCTCAGCAGATTTTTGTTCTTAATTTCTTACTCAAATCAGATTTGGATTGTTCTAAGTGGTTTTATATCTAGAATATCTTTTGATCTACCCTTTTTAGGTGTAGAATCCTTAGAATTTATTGTCAATCACCACGAGCTTGTTTTGGATCCAAGGTTTTCTTAAATCTGTTCTAAAAACATTTTATCCAAACAACCATTTCTAAAACCAAATTGAATCTCTATCATTCATTATGGGGTTGAAAATTTGTCTAAAACCTTTTCCAAGAATTGTTTGTTCACTAATTTTTACTAAGGCTCTCTGTGGACACGATCCGGTTCTCACCAGTTATTGTGCTTCAATAAACACCCTGCACTTGGGGTCAAGCCAATATTGATACATTGGAATCGAGCAAGCACCTTCTCAGCAAGGGAGGAGGTTTTGAAAGAGTTTCACCATTCTTAGCTAGTAGTGCATCCGGGGGGTACAAAAATGTACCATGATTTTGAAAAAGCAGTTTTACTAGGTAGGAATGAAGAAAGATATAGCAGAATTTATTAGCAAGTGTCTAACTTGTTAGCAGGTGACAGCAGAGCATCAGAGACCGGCTGGATTGTAACAACCATTGCCAATATCTGAGTGGAAATGGGAAAACGTGACTATGGATTTTGTGTTAGGATTGCCAAAAACAAAAAGGGGATGTGATGCCATATGGGTAATCGTTGATCGTTTAACTAAGTCAGCTCATTTCTTGTCAATGCGAATGATAGATTCAATGGATTCTTTGGCTCGATTGTATATCCGGGAAATTGTGAGATTGCATGGGATGCCAGTGTCTATTGTTTCAGATTGGGACACTCGATTTATTTCCCGATTCTGGTAGAGTTTTCAAGCATCCATGAGGGCAAAGTTATGTTTTAGTACAGCTTATCACCCCCAAACTGATGGACAATCTAAACGAACAATTCAAATTTTAGAAGATATGCTTAGAGCTTGTGTGTTAGACTTTAAAGGAAGTTGGGAGGATCATTTGCCGCTAGTGGAGTTCGCTTACAACAACAGTTACCAAGCTAGCATTGAGATGGCACCATTTGAAGCATTGTATGGTAGACTATGTAGATCACTAGTGTGTTGGACACAAGTTAGGGAGATAGCCATAATGGGGCTAGAGTTAATCCATGAAACCAATGAAAAGATCAAGGTAACTACGTAAAGACTGGAGACAGCATGCAGTCGTTAGAAGAGTTATGCGGATCAAAGGAGGAGGCCTTTAGAGTTTCAAGTGGGGGATCATGTATTTTAGAAACTGTCGCCACGGAAGGGATAGTACAGATTTAGTAGGCGAGGGAAGCTATCTCCTAGATACATTGGCCCATTTGAAATATGAGCAAGAGTTGGAGAAGTTGCTTATCGGTTGGCACTGCCACCACAATTGTCTAGGGTGCATGAAGTTTTTCATGTTTCCATGTTATGTAAGTACATTCCAGATCTTACACATGTGCTAAATTGATTCTGCATATTTTTTGCTTTATTATCATAGTTACATGGTTGATTATATGTGAGTTATTTGTTAGAAATCCCATTTTTTATTGTTAAATGTGAATTTTGATCAACTTATGGGATTTTGCAGGGTTATGTGACCAAATTGAGAAGAAAATAGGCAAATATGAGCTGAAGGAGGCAAAGAGCTGAAGATGGACCTGATGGGCGCCCCTCAAAAGTGACGGGTGCCCCTCATTATTCACGGGTGCCCCTCAGTGGTCACGGACGCCCTAGCCTTAATCAGATGGGTGCCCACCGAGGGGATTTTTGGGGCTGTTTCGTTGGGGACTTCATCAAACACTTTGGACAACTAAGCCACGGGCGCCCCTCATTATTCAGGGGCGCCCATGATGACTTTTCTAGCACATGTGCAAAATAAAGTTTGAGTTATAATTTTACCTTACGTCCTTGCATTATGTACTAATGTAAATAGAATACTTTCTGATGGAGGGGAGGTTTCGAACCCTACGTAAGCTTTGGGTTTTGTTTTCTGAGAGTTTCTTTTAGAGAGTTTTACATTACACTTTGCACTTAGGGTTAGGGTTTTGAACTTGCTTTGAGTTGTTCAAACTTTGTTTCATCTTCGCATTAAGATTAACTTGTAAGTTACATTCATTATTTCGTTTTAATTAAAGGTTCATTATTCTCTATCGCTTTGTTCTTTATTTTTGCTTCGTAGTACTTCGTAGTCTTTGTTTGTGATTGATTTGTTTTCAAAATCACTTTAAACCTCTTCGATCTACTTCATTTTCGTGTTTGAGTGTATAATGATGATGATTTCTTTTCCGAAAGGCTTCGTTTATGCTTTCGCAATGTTAGGCTAGGGTTTGTTCTTGGCTTCAAGCCATTGAAGGTGGTGTGGTAGTTTGGTGAACTCAAATGTAAGATTCTTTTCAATGAAACATATTTTTGATTTGAATTAGAATTTTGTAGTAAGCTAGGGTTCTTTCGAAACCTACTCACCCGTGTTACAACCGTAGCTTGGTTGCACTTGTGCACACCAAGTGTTTGGTTCAATGTCCCGGTGAGTTAGACTCTTATTTTCCAAAACCTAAATTAGTTTTTCTTACAAAATCAATCACCCGTGTTATGACCAAAGCTTGGTTACGATCGGCCACTCGTGTATACCAAGTGGTTGGTTCAATGGCCCGATGATTTGGAACCTATTTTCATAAAACCATGACTTGAGGTTTTCTTAAGAATCAGTTCACCCCTGTTACAATCGAAGCCTAGTTATGAGTTAACGCTTGCGCATACTAGGTGTTCGATTCAATGTCCTAATTAATCCAAAACTAATTTCGAAAGCCTCCGCTTACGTTGAGTTCCATAAAATAGGTTTTAATGAAATATCTTCTGACCTACCAATGCATGTGCGTTTGTTAGGTTGAGTTACAAACGCATTTGAGTAAACCACTACCCACTACCGGATTTGGTTCGAAGCCGAGATTGTCTTCGTTATTTTATTTGTAGTATTTTTAGTTTAGAATCACAATTCCTACACTCCATCATTCTCAACCCAACCATATTCAAACACCTTGTAAATCTAAAATTAGTTTAAATTAGATTAGAATCACCTACTAACTAAGAAAACAAGTCTAGGAGCTTTTAAGAAAGCCCTCTCTGTGGAAATGACCTCGATTCTCACCGAGTAAGACTACGACCACCCTCTTGCACTTGACTGGTAGAACCCGAATGCATTTCAGGGTCGATCAGGACTGAATTGGAAATAGACTCGGATGTAAAATATGAGATACAACCGGTTTAGATTGTGGATTCTTGAGACCAAGTGCTTCGATGGAAAACAATTCCATTGGTTTGAGTATTATAGAAACACCATGGGGTGGAAGAATCAACATAGGAGCATGAGTCAGAGATGCAGGAACGGTATCCACAATTGTTTACTTAAAGTTATGCTATGTACTAAATTTCGAGGATGGATTTTTTTGTAGGGGAGAATGTAATACCCCGGACTTTGTATTAACCTAAACTTAAGGTTTTTGATGTATTTTAGAAGTAATGTATGTTAATTTCGTAGTATGGATCATTAATGGTGCTTTAGAGTCGAGAACTTTGAAAGGGGTGAGCTAAGCCATCAAAAGACGGCATTGTACCAAAAGTGCAGGAGGAGGACACCTTGGGCTTACAAGGAATGGGCGCCCACCTGAGAAGGGCTTGGGCGCCTGAGGAATAGTAGACTTGACAAGCATGGGTTGCTTTGAAATTTTCAGCCGAGCATCACACCTATGAGCCTATATCTAGCTGACCGACCCTAAAAAGTGTTTCGGGTTCTACCTCTCAAGTGCAAGAGAGCAGTTGTAGTTTTAAAACTCGGTGAGTCCGAGGTCGAATCCACAGGGAGGGCTTTGTTAAAAGCTCTAGACTTGTTCTCTTAGTTAGTAGGTGAACCTAAATTAATTTAAACTAATTTTTCAATAACTCAAACTTTTGTTTTAGGTTCTAACTGAATTAAATATTAATTAAAGAAATTCAATTTAATTTTAAAGTGCAACAAAGCATCTACTCTAAATTCTAAAGCAAATAAATCAACTCATAAATTAAATTAAATAACAAGCACAATACTAAAAAGGTTCTTGATCCAACTTTCAAGTCTAGGTAGTTCACTACTTTACCTTGGGATGTTTTTATTCAAATCTAGATTAGGGTTTAATTCGAAAAGTGTTAAGAAAATTTTAATCAAAGGTCAGTACCAGTGATCTCAAGCGGATATGGTTAAAGACCTTTGTTTCCAAAATTTTTTCAAACAAACGAAACTAGAAATGAATTCGAAACCTATTTTTAACCTTATTCGAAAGTATGTAAACGGTTATATTTGAAAACCCATACCAGTGACTTCAAACGCGTGTGGTTAAAGATTTTCGATTTCGAATGTTTTCGAAACAAGTTAAAATAGATTTTAATATGGTAGATTCTTATGCATGAGCTCTCACAACCCATGCGAAGGGTCTACGACCATCCTAAGGTTTTTTGTGAACTACCCATTCTTGATTTGTTGAACCAAGAACTAGGGTTTTACGCTACAACTAGTTTAAACATCACAAAGGCAACAAAATAACACTCAATCATGCTATTTAATAGCTGAAATAAATAAAACATTGTATTAAAGGATGAAACGAAAATAACTTATAAGGTTTGTGCGTAAAAGAAGAGATGAACTACGAATGCAAAGATGAACAATAAAACGCCGACAATATCCATGAACAGTCTTCAATGGAATGGTAGAAACTTCTAAGGAGGTGTCTCTTTCATAGCCGTCCCATGGGTCTTTAAAAAATATGCCACAAAACCTAGAAGAGGAGCTTTCACGCGGTTGTTGTAAATCACGGGTGGTCCCGATCGTCTGGAGAGGGGGTCGGGACCGTCTGAAGTTTTGTACTTTCTGTGGTCCTGACTGTCTGGGTGACGATGGGGACCGTCTAATATCTCCTTCATTGCTTTCTTTCTTTCTCTTGGTTGGGTCTTTGGGCTAGTCTTTTCCATCAAAGATGAGGTTCGAACCATGACTTTTTCTTTGTCTTCTTGGCCTTCTCCATAGCTATAAACTTCGACATCTTTGCCCTTTTTCCTACAAATAAAACAATAAAAGTATAAGTAACACAATAACACTAAAACTTCAACTTTACTTCTTTTAATGCATGAATAAGTGTTGAGTTAGGGAGTTTGTAATTACACTTTTTAAGTGTAATCACACCCTCCAACTTGAACATTGCTAGTCCCTTAGCAATGCTCTTTATTAAAATGAAATGCATGATGTTCTTTATTAAAATGCGATGCAACTACTATCCTATTTTTCTTTTCGTTAGAAACATGGCTACACTTAGCTACGTGTAGCAAGCCCTTTAAACCCCTAGGTTCCCCCTAATGGACGAGTAAGGTCTCGTGAGAGTTTGCAGTGAATCTACCCACAAAATTCTATGGCATGGTCTTAATGTGTCAAAGAGTGATCAAGATAAAAAATGAATTAAGTTCAAGCTCAACAAGTTACAAAATCCAAACATCATGTGTAATTTCCAAGTGCTAAGCATAAACGCATGGACTATCAAAGTAGAAAAAGCATGTGTGCAAAATTGTTTCATTCATTCAACAAGGTCTCAAGAGCATAACTGGAACTAAGTTTTGACTTCAAAAGCTCACAAGATTCCACTCATAGAAAGAAATTCACTCATTCAAGGGTTCACACATTCCTAATAGCATATAATGCTATCCTAGTTGCACATAACCCCGCAAATAAGAGAGTGAACTAAAATGAAATTCAAAGTGGACAGCTCATAACCATGTTCCAATGCATGTGTAAAAGATCACACCACACAAACTACACAAGACCACTACATGCACAATACAAGAGTTGCTTGCTTAGAATCCACTAGGTCTTTGTTTTGGTTGTAACTTGGTCAAGGGTAATGGTTAACAATGGAAGATATAGAAATCAAAGCACATGTCTTGGGATAAAGATGTTCAAGTGCACACAAGTCCCAAACTACCCATTTCCTTTCCAACCCTAAGAAGAACTACAACAAGAAGCTTATTCACAAACTTACAAACTACTCATGGGACATTCTCAATAATTATAATACAATGCACAAGTCCCAAAATTACACAAGCAAAAAGGAATGACAAACTTTTTTTTTCTCTTTTTTCTTTTCTTTTTCTTTTTTTTTCTTTTTTTTCTTTTTTCTCTTTTTTTTTTTTTGAAAACTTCACATACCTTCTCATCCCAACATTCATCCTCCATTTACTTGTCAAAAGCTTACATTCCCGATCCCCCATTCCCAACTTACACTTTGAGGCACTTTCTTAACCCAAGATATATGAGGGTAAGGCTAAAAGTGTGTGAATAGGGTGTAAGGGACAACATGTGAGAGGTGAAACAAGAAGAGAAAATTTTACCACACACTTTATCATGAGGCTTCAAGTTGGTTCCTAGGACAATTTCATATCAAGAAAGGTAAAAGGCTCAAAATAACAAAGAAGGCCTAGCATCATGTCCTAAACTTGCAACAACTCATAATGTACCAAGAGATACTCATGCAAGTGTGTGTAATGTAATTGGTGCATGGAAATTCATAGTGAAGAGTAACAGAGCTGTGATCATGTGCAACCCCTCAAGAAAATAATAAAAAGCTCAAAAGCTCACCATAGGGGTGTAAATCTCCACCTACTCCAAGAATGCTCAATTAATCAATATTAAACAAAATCTACTCCTAAGCATATAATTCTTTTCTATGATAGTCAAAAATTTGCAAAAGGTCATAACACACTCAACTTGAATTAAGTTTCCTATTAATGCTTGAACAAGATTCACTTATCACTTTCTCACTCAACTCCACAGTCAACCAAACCATAAAAGGGGTAACATGTAGGTATAAATGTGCTAAGTCATGTATTTAAGCTAAAAAATGCTCAAATTTTGAAAATTTTGACAATTTTAGCACAAAGTGCCATCATGCGAACTCTACCCCCCAACCTAGGCTAAACATTGTCGTCAATGTGAAAACTATAATGCATAAGTGGGTCTGTAGTGTGCAAAGTGAGCATGATGATGAGCATGAAATAATAGCCACAAAAGGCACAAATAAGAACATAGCACAAATTAAACCAAGCATGCACCCATTATTCATGCCCCTTAAGGCATCACCCAAAACACCCCCCAACCTAGATTCTACAGCACTCTCAACAACAGCAATTATATATAATGGAGTACCAAAATTGAAAGTGCAAGACTAAATAAAAATGAGAGGAAGGGTATTACCTCAAGAGCTCCCTTATTTGAAGGAAACAAAAGAAACTATTCAAAAGAAAAGGTTAGACATAAAATGAAATGAAAATAAGATAAGAAAAAGGGTTAGTACGAAAGAAGAAATAAAAATAAAATAAAAGAAAATAAAGGAAGAGAATCAAATTAAAAAGAACTATGAAAATAAGAAAATGAAAAATCTAATCTACTATGTACAAATGAAATGAAGACAAAAGTGTTATCCAACAGCCTCTCTATCCCATGCATCCACAAATGGTTTAAGAAATAAAATGTTCTCTACGGGCCCACGAAGCACTGAATATGGATGCTTTCCAGGTGTAAAACACACCGGGGAATGAAAGGCCAAGTGAGGTTCTTGAAACCTCGGATGTGGCCAAAGTGTAAGTGCAGGTGTGGACATGGTTGGCTCAATTAGTCTCTTGACACCCAAGAAATCTATGGATGTGGAAATGGTGTGTTCAATAAGTCTTTTAATGCCCACGAAATCTATGGGTGTAGAAATGCTAGGTTTGAATGAACTCTCAACACCCAAAAAGTCAATGTAAACCTTCCCCGTGTCTACTACCTCTCCCCAATGATGGCCGATCTCATGGTCGTCACTCACAATTCCTATAGTAAGACTTTTGGATTGGACTAAGTTAGGAGATGGGAGGTGTGCACCACTCTCAACCTCGGTTGTGTAGTGGAGTGAACTGTGGTCAACTGACTCAATGATATGTTCCTTGGGCCATGTGGCATTCAAATGCTCAGTTGGAGTCAAAGGACTCTCAATAAGGCTTGGGGTGGTTGGGGTAGGTTGAGCATCAAGCTCAGTAGTAGGAAAGAATTGTATGTCTCCCTGACTTTCCGTAGGTGGTAAAGGAACATCCTGAATGGGAGTGTCTAGAGGACTATGAGAAAGTTGGTCATTACAAATGTTATCCCCAATGTAGTTAGGGCAATTGTCCCACTTAGTGCCTATAATAGTGTCTGAGGTCGACGTCTCAGTCATGTTACCACTTAGATTGGTGCTTATAGCTTGTATTAACTTAGAAACTTGCTCTCTCAAGTCATCTAGGGCTTGGTACCAGCCGTTATTAATTTTCAACTGCTGTTACATGAATTGATAAAAAGTGTCCTCAAGTTGTGCATCATTAGGTTCATAAGGCCAATCATCCTGAAGTTCCTCGTGCTGGCCCTCAGTGAGTGGAACAAGATTAGGATAGGCACAATAATTAGTCTCTATGCATGTGCTACTTCTAAAGGATGGATCATGAAGGTCAAGTGAAGTAGAAGCATATGGGGAAGGTTTGGTGTGGCTTTCAAGTGCACGAGATTCAAAACTAGGCTTAAGTCTTCCCTGTGGCCTAGTGTGTTTATAGAAAAATTCAAGGAATGACCATGCCTCACCTGGGGTAAGGTCAAGAAATTCCCTATCTAAGACTTTACCAAACGCCTGGTGTAAACTACTAGGTAGAGCATTATATAATATGGCTACAATGTCCCCTAGCTCTAATCCGTGACTTGGGAATGTTTCCAAAAGATTGTTAAATCTCTCCCAGCTTTTATAAAATACTTTACCCTTCTTTCGATAAAAATTTTTGATTTGAAGGCCATGGGTGAAGGTTTGATGAATAGGGAGGAAATGTTCGATAAAAGCTTGATGAAATTGCTCCCAAGTACAGACCCATTCACTTACAGCACAACACCAGTCACCAGCCACACTTTGCAATGATAAAGGGAAAAACATGAGCCTAAGTCTCTTACTCATTCTAACATCATCACATAAGCCACACACTGCCTTAAACCTATCAAGGTGAAGACACGGGTCTTCCTCCTCATGCCTGAAGAATTAGGGTAATTGGTGATAGGTCTCTAATGTATAGTCATATCCAAATTGGCCACTTAGAGACTCTATGTAGGCTTTGGCATCAAAAGGACCATGAGTGAAGTCACCAAAACTAATATCCATGATAAGAAAGCAAAAAAATGTAAACAAAATGAAAGAAAAAAAATTACACTAAAATGCAACCTAAATTAATTAACATGCAAGCTAGATTAGATGATATGCAAATGGATGTGTTATAATGCAAAAGAAAGAAAACTACTAATAAAGAGATGGAGAAAAGAAAATTCACCCAATTTCTCAAGCGAACTCCTCCTAACTCCCAAGTTTAGCACTTAGTTGCCCTCCCCGGTAACGGCGCCAAAAACTTGACCGACCCTAAAAAGTGTTTCGGGTTCTACCTCTCAAGTGCAAGAGGGCAGTCGTAGTTTTAAAATTCGGTGAGTCCAAGGTCGAATCCACAGGGAGGGCTTTGTTAAAAGCTCTAGACTTGTTCTCTTACTTAGTAGGTGAGCCTAAATTAATTTAACCTAATTTTTTAACAACTCAAACTTTTGTTTTAGGTTCTAACTGAATTAAATATTAAGTAAAGAAATTCAATTTAATTTTAAAGTGCAACAAAGCATCTACTCTAAATTCTAAAGCGAATAAATCAACTCATAAATTAAATTAAATAACAAGCACAATACTAAAAAGGTTCTTGATCCAACTTTCAAGTCTGGGTAGTTCACTACTTTACCGTGGGATGTTTTTATTCAAATCTAGATTAGGGTTTAATTCGAAAAGTGTTAAGAAAATTTTAATCAAAGGTCAGTACCAGTGATCTCAAGCAGATATGGTTAAAGACCTTTGTTTCTGAAAGTTTTTCAAACAAATGAAACTAGAAATGAATTTGAAACCTATTTTTAACCTTATTCAAAAGTATGTAAACAGTTATATTCGAAAACCCATACCAGTGACTTCAAACGAGAGTGGTTAAAGATTTTCAATTTCGAATGTTTTCGAAACAAGTTAAAATAGATTTTAGTATGGTAGATTCTTATGCATGAGCTCTCATAACCCATGCGAAGGGTCTACGAACATCCTAAGATTTTTCGTGAACTACCCATTCTTGATTTGTTGAACCAAGAACTAGGGTTTTACACTACAACTAGTTTAAACATCACAAAGGCAACAAAATAACACTCAATCATGCTATTTAATAATTGAAATAAACAAAACATTGTATTAAAGGATGAAACGAAAATAACTTACAAGGTTTGTGCGTAAAAGAAGAGATGAACTACGAATGCGAAGATGAACAATAAAATGCCGACAATATCCATGAACAGTCTTCAAGAACAAAAACTCTCTAAAAACTAATCTAAAAACTAATCTAAACTTCAATGGAATGGTAGAAACTTCTAAGGAGGCGTCTCTTTCATAGCCGTCCCATGGGTCTTTAAAAAATATGCCACAAAACCCTAGAAGAGGAGCTTTCACGTGGCTGTTGTAAATCACGGGTGGTCCTGACCGTCTGGAGAGGGGGTCGGGATGGTCTGAAGTTTTGTACTTTCTGTGGTCCCGACTATCTGGGTGACGGTGGGGACCGTTTAATATTTCCTTCATTGCTTTCTTTCCTTCTATTGGTTGGGTCTTTGGGCTAGTCTTTTCCATCGAAGATGAGGTTCGAACCATGACTTTTTCTTTGTCTTCTTGGCCCTCTCCATAGCTATAAACTTCGACATCTTTGCCCTTTTTCTTACCAATAACACTAAAACTTTTTCTTACCAATAAAAGTATAAGTAACACAATAACACTAAAACTTCAACTTTACTTCTTTTAATGCATGAATAAGTGTTGAGTTAGGGAGTTTGTAATTACACTTTTCAAGTGTAATCACTAGCCTAGGGGTGATAAGAAAATCTAAAATCTACTTTTGGGGCCTTAAAATATTGGTTAAATATATATATTTTTGTTTTTATGATGTAAGAGAGAGAGAGAGGTATTGTTGGGAGAGGAAGAATTGGGTGAAGAAGCAAAGGAAGAACAAGGAAGAAGAAGAAAAGGAAACTGGGTAGAAAATTTCAAAGCAGGTCCTTCTAACCTAAATGAAAATCAAATCCATCTTGTAAGAGTGTAATTGGACCCTCAAGAAACTCTTCTATGTGATTTATTTGTAGTTTTAGGTCAAGAAGAGAGAGGATTGAGTCCATTAAAGCTTGAGAGCTTAGAACCACAAAACATCTTCTTGTTAATCCATCTTCTTACAACTTGAGGTAGGGATTTAATGCCTGATTCTTACATATGTGATGTGTAATAAGGACTAGAATACCATTAGAAAAACCCTTTTAAGTGTTGGTTACATTTATGGAAGATATTGGAAGTTATATACACATATATATGTATGTATAGGTTAAGAGAGTGAAAATGGTGTTTTGATCCATAACTTGACTTTTGGTCAATGAAAACCCAAATTGTTGATTTCCATGGATGTCTAAGAGACTTGTGGTGATGTTAGTAACATGAAATTTTAGGTGTCCTAACTTAAACTTGGTCAATTTGAGGTCCCAAGTGTGAAAAACCAAGAAACTAGAAAATAGAGCATAAAACCTGTAAATTGGACCAAGCTGTGGGCGCACGAGAGTGACACAGTTAGGTGCCCAAGACATGGGCACCCAGCCTCCTTGGGCGCACAAGGTGTGGGCACACAGGCGAGTGCCAGCTTGGGCACCCACCGAGCCTAGGCATAATTCCTGACTTTGTTTACCTTGGCCTTCTACCTTAGGTTTATGAAAGAGTTTAGTAACATGTTTTCGCATGAAACTTTTGTTTGATTAATTGCATGGATTTACAAAGGGAAATGTGTTCTAAAAAGTGATTAAGGATTGGTTATCTTAAGCTAATGGGATTTAACTTGTAAGGGTGAATGAATGTTACCTTGAATGAAATGAATTAGAAGATTACTTTGAGACAAGAGTCTTAATCAAGCAGAAATGTGATTATGCCTTGATGTAAACTAAATGTTGAGGTATATGAACATGTGATTGAATGAACAAAATTGTGAATTGACAAAGAGACTCAAATTCATAATGATGATAAATGTTGAATGTTTTATAAGGTTTGATCAATGTTGATATGTGACAAGCCTTGGGATGAATCGAAACGTTGACATATGTTGTTGGATAGTATATGATGATGAATGTGAACCTATGATAGATGAAAATGGAATGTGATGAATGGTTGTTTGTGTGCCGGGGGCCGTGGTAGGGTGCGGAAATAGGAAGGGTTTTGAGATTACTCTCGGGTTGAGAGTCCCGGAACCTGCGCAGGGTTTAGTGTCAATGCCAGTGGGTTAGTAGCCCACAACATTGTGTGTGTTTTGGTTCCTCATGGCCGTGGATGGAAATCCTAAACAACAACATCTGTTTATCATTTTCGTTGGGTATTGGCCCATAAAAGACAATAACGTGTATGCACCTATCCCCCGATGACTTGTGTGGTTATGGTTATGCAATGTAATGATGAATAGATGACGATGTGAGTATGGTTATTTAATTAAATAATGGTTAGGTGATAAAATGTTGATGAAATGTGATTTGAATTAAGGATTGAATTGCAAAACATAAACATTAACCGGAATTGAATCTTAAATTTTGGCATTATTGAATGAATATATGTTTTCGCCTAAATGGGTTACTTGTTGTGTTAATGTAATGTTATGACTCTAAATAATGTTGAAGTGGCTACCCTTACCTGAATTGCATTGCATGATTAGATTGCATACCATATATGTTTGTTTGAGACATCATGGGTACAAGTGGACCCGTGCTCACGTTTCTACAGTTTTTGATGCAAGAACAGGCCATAACAATCAGGTGGACTAATGGGGTTGGACTGGAAGTATGTGCATGAGCCCTATTAAGCTTGGCAAACTTTTGGTCATTTAGTATAAATTGCATTTGGAATTGTAATATTGTACAATGCTAGACTTATTCGATTTGGTTGTAATGGCCTTAAGGCCTAAGTTATGTATTAATGGGAATGGAGTATGGAGTATGTGACCTGGCAACAGTCAAGGTTTTACTTATGTTATCTTATCTTATATCTTAGGCTCACTAGTTGATGTCGTGTTGCTCTAATCATGGGTGGTTATGTTAGTGCATGTTATGTGTGTTTATCACTCACCCCTCCGGTCTCGAGATCCGGGGTATGACACTACCAATGGAGTGCATGAGCCATTTTTGTGGTCCCATGCTAACAATTCAATTCATTTTCAATTGCCATTATTTTACTTAATTAGTAGGGGGCCACTGAATTTGTGTGGACGTAGGGATTGCTTTAAATATGTGCTCCAATATATACATCCCTTTTTGTAGATAATTCAATGGCACCACGAACCAAGAAGAAAGCAAATAGGCAATTAGGGACCACATCCTTTGATAGTGATAGATTCCAAACATTGGAGGTTGAAAAATAGTATGATGATGTGTGGTGCCATAAGCCTGTAGTCGCTGAGAGATTTTGGAATATTGTGCAATTTCAAGGTGACGAATTTTTATTATTTCAAAACTTTGAGGGCCGGCAATGGTTACAAATCGTACAATTCCATGCCTCCTGCATCTTTGACATGGTGAGGGAATTTTTTGCTAATATCAAAAAGAACTCATTAGTCTGGAGTAAAGGAAGGTAAAGAATAATAGGGTGGGTCTGCGGGGTTGAAATTCAACTAACACCCAACAATTTTACTGACGTGTTTCAACTACCTCGGGTTCAAAACCCAGAATTCACTTACCCAGCAAGAGGGTGTCCACCTTTACCTGAAATAGCTAGGAAGATTTTATCTATTAATCAAGATTGGACTAGGGAGTACAGGAAATAGGTCTCTACTTTGAATGCCAAATATTGGGCCCTCCACATGTTCTCTTGCACCAATCTCGTACCCCAAAATAGGAATTCCAATTGTAGTCCACTTCGAGCTAGATTGATTTGCGCTATTAGGATTGGAATGGCAATTGATTTGCCTTCCTTCATTTGGCACCAAATTGCATACACATTTGAGCGTCTAGGAGGCCTGTCTACCATTCCATTTGGGGGTGCACTTATAGAGATATTTCGGTAAAGAGGAGCACACATCACTGAAGACTTAACCATAGCCACTGGACTTCAACCTTTCACTATCACCTCCTATGCTAAATCCAAGGGTAATTTAGCTAAGGGCAAGAAGCGAAGAGCAGAAAAAGGAAGTGGAGCCGAGCATCCAGGGGAAGAGGAAGATGAGATAGACATTTCCATGGCGGATTTGGTAGAACGAATGAGCCGCCTTAAACATAATCAGGAGGTTATATAGCAGTATCAATAGACAAAAATCCATCTTTTGCAAACTATCCTGAACCATCTCGTGACTCTCAGCAACCTCCACCATAGGCTTAGCAGATAGCAGTCTTATATATGTTTTCTTTTAGTTAGTTTATTCCTTTTGAGAGTTAAGGGTAAGCTTAATGTTTCAAATTGTAATCCTAAACTCGGTTACTTTTTCTATTAGTTTTGTACTTTTAATTTCATGCTAATTTACTTTTCTGGTTATTAATTTCTTTTGTGGTTACGATGGTCACTTACTTCATGCTTGTTTATATTAATTGCATTATGTTCTAAGCACTATTTCTTTATTTATGAAAGCACAGGTACGCTCTAACTGATTTGACTATGGCTACACATAACTAGGATGATAATATGAGTAACGATAGGAGCCACAAATGTAAATGGGATGTTTTGTCATTTAATAGTTGGGAAGAGAGTGACTCTAAGAGCTATGAGGGTAGCTTAGAAGAATGGCCTGACAAATATTTTATAGAAGGAAATTTCTTGCTTTTACCTGAGGTTGTTCCCCTATTTTTTACTTTAGGACCCCATTAATTGTTTGAGGCTGCTTGGTGGGATGAAGTAGACCTAGAAATAAATGTTAGAATGGAATGGGTAGAAATTGTTATAGCTATAGAATGGCCCGATGCCCCAGCTACAGACTCTGACCACTTGTCCATCACATCATCCAAGGATTTATCTAACTCTAATGATATACCACCCTTAGAATATATACCTGATGGGATTAGTGGATATAAGGAGACTGAGTCAACTGCAGATGCTAACATTTCACTTCAGTCGCTAGAGTCCTCAAGCCAAGTGTTTACTGTTCTTCATGATGCACTCATTTCACTTGATGACGACATGAGGTAATATTTACCATTTTTCATTATTTTCTATTTTTGTCCTTTATTTTATTCTTGCATTTCGCTTTATTCTTCCCTCACTGTCATTTGTCACTATGCATTAGTTGTCACTTTCCTTTGCACTATTTATGGTTTAACAACACACATTGGGGACAATGTGTGACTTTAGTTGGGGGGAGGGCATGGCAAGGTAAAACATGAATGCATTGTGTATAAAAAATAAAATAAAATAGTGACTAATGTGGGGGTGTACACTAGGTTGGAGGATGGTAGTAGTCATGGAAATAAGGAATGTTTAAACGTCAATTGCGAATAGGTAACTAAAGTTATAAATTGAGTATAAAATTTTCAAATGTATGGTAGACTTTTCACTTGAGATTAGTGTGATGAAAAATTGTTAGGGAGTAGAGTTCATGAAACATAGTTGATCATGTATGCCAAAACATAGGTGGAGACTTAAGAACCCATCCTTTGTGAGATTTTGAGCCTAAACTGTTATTCTTGAGAGGATTGAACATATATTCTATATCATATTTTTCTTCTATCTCACATTTTTTTTATAGCTTCATTACACTGTCTTGTGTTGGTATTAAATGTAACGAGTTATTGTTTTCCAATTGCATGTATGGATTAGTGATTCCAAAAAATGTTGGTAACTTAGGGAGTGATGTTAGGCCATCGTTCTATTATTTGAAAGCTTGTTACCCTTCTTTGAATTCATTGCCCTTGGAACCAAGTTGAAGCCTTTAGAACAAAATAAAATATACAATTTTTCTTTAGAGCCACAAATTTACCTGTGTAAGCCTTAAATATCTAGGCAAGCCAACCCTTGCATGCAATGGGATGATTAGTGCAGTGTGTGCTAAGGTGCATGAGGGTGAGATTGAAAAAAAAAAAAAAAAAGAGAGAAGAGATAATTTAAATATACCATATGCAAGTGGGGACATGATTTTATGTGACTCAACACTTTTTGGCCCATTTCACAAAAAAAAAAAAAAAAAAAAAAATCCTTCAATGTTGGTATTAAAGGAGTAGAAAGGAGAAAGTTGGGGGTGTATCTTAACATACAAGCACTCCGAACCTAGGACATGCACTTTGAATTTCCATACCCATCGTTTGGTTAACCACTACCCCAAGCCCCATTACAACCTAGTAATACCTAATGAACTTTAGGTGAAGAGCATTTTTAAATACATTGATCCATTTCATGTGAGAGATTGTGGTATTCTCGTATTGCATTAATACATTCCGTCCATGAAGCTATGTGGCATTCTGCACTTCAATTTTTCTATTATTCCTTGGTTAGGGTTCATTGCGTTATTTGAATTTGTACTCCTGCATGAACCATGAGAGCAACCCTCATCGAGTGAATTTTTTTGGAAAAGTGAATAACCTGGTAAGATTTGAAGTTAAGACCACTGTTTCTAAGCATACAAGATAGTCATGTTGATTGAATAATATGAACTTACCTTCTAGAAATTACATGATCAATATAGTAGGATAGTCTCATTACATTAGGGAGATTTATGCAAAATTTTAGCTTGAGTCACTTATCTTGCATTGGAGTTAAAGCATGAATTATTGAAGTGGTTGTTACCATCCCTTGGACTAGTTAAGGAATTTTGTGGGTAGATTCACTGCAAGCCCTCACGAGACTTCACTCATCCACTAGGGGAAATCTAGGGGTTTAAAAGGCTTGTTGCACACTGCTAAGTGTAATCGTGTTTCCAACGAAAAAAGAAATAGGATAATAGTTATGATAGTTTGAATAAAACCATTGCTAGGGACTAGCAATGCTCTAGTTGGGGGTGTGATTACACTTGAAAACTATAATTACAAGTCCTCAATTTTAACATGACACCATGCATTTCATTAGCTTATTCATGTATTTTGTTAATTTTTAAAATAATTTGCTTTATTTTTCTTGAATGTAGGAAAAACAATGCAATAAGTGCAATTAGGAGTGCTCAAAATGAAGAATTTGGAGAGGAAAAGCTCGCTGTGCGCTGACATGGAACTGTGGTCTGAACCAGTTCAGGACTACAGAAGGTAAAGCAGTGAAATTTGGAGATGGAAGCACATTGTGGTTCAAACACCCCATTTTGGTGGTCTGGACCACTGAGAAGATGCGGGAGCGTTTTTTTTGTTTCGTTTTTAAGGTTTCCTGTATGGGTTATAAAAAGCCCATGAGCATCCGTCTAGGATGTCTTCTTCTAGACTTTTAGAAAGTATTTTAGGATTTAGAAAGTGAGTTTCTCCATTTATTTTTGAAGATGTTTTCCAAGATTTACGTAGCAGTTGGTGGATTGGTTTCAGTTTTGTTGATTGTTCGTCGTTCTTTTTATTCTTCGAAGTACGGTACTTGGTTTTCTTAGTTAATAAAAATTTTCTAGATTTCTTTTTCATTTAATCTTCTTTCTTCTTGTTTATATATTGATTCATGCATATTGATTGTTACACAATGTTAGCGTAGATTACTTTCCTTGATTTAATTTCATAGGGAAGATGGAATGTTTGAATCACATTGTGTGCTAGTGTTTTGTAGATGAACACGCAAAAGCGTAAAAATGTACATTAGTCGTTCAAATCTAATTTTTCATTTAAAGAACCTTCGAAAACAAAAAACTTTTGATCATATTCCGATAATCACTGATAAAGGTTTTTGAATCTTGAACTTTCTTGAAAATCTTGAAACGAAGAAATTAGGTTTGAACCCATAAGTGTTTTATCAAGAAAACAATCTTTCCAATTTCATAATCCATTAAATGTGAGTATGAAATTGAGTATTGTGGACTCTTGAAAGAGCTTTAACGATGATATTTTCCAATTAATTTTTCCATTCGACATGAAACTTTAATTGGTAATCAACGCACTGATATGATTTAATTCTATTCCACTTGAACTTGAATGTTAAATAAAGGGTTTTACTTCATTATCTTTAATTCGTAAATTAATCTTGTTTGCATTCTTGAAATTAGTTACTAGCAGTTATTGTTACTTTTATTTGCTAGAACAAATTTAGGTCAATTGCTGAAAATCTTGTTTGATTTTGTTTCAAATCAATTCTCGAACTTAGGCGTAGAAAATCTTAAACATAGAAACTGAAACTTAGGTTTCTTGTGGATTCGACCTCGGACTCATCGAGTTAAAACTACATCGCACACCCTTACACTTGGGGGTTAGTTTAGACGCACTATTTAGAAGCAGTTAAGCTCCTTGTGGCCTTGGACAGCGATCCTAAACGACGATGTCAGTTTATCATTTTCGTTGGGTATTGGCCCATGAAAGACGATAACGTGTATGCACCCATCCCCCAATGACTTGTGTGGTTATGGTTATGCAATGTAATGATGAACAAATGATGAAGTGAGTATGGTTATTTGATTGAATAATGGTTAGGTGATAAAATGATGATGAAATGTGATTTGAATTAAAGATTGGATTGTAAAACATAAGCATTAACGGAAATCAAATCTTAAATTATGGCATTATTGAATGAATATAAGTTTTCACCTAAATTGGCTACTTGTTGTGTTAATGAAATGATATGACTCTAGAAAATGTTGAAGTGGATAACCTTACTTGAACAGCATTAAATGACTAGATTGCATACCATATATGTTTGTTTAAGACATCGTGGGCACAAGTGGACCCGTGCTCACATCCCTACAGATTTTGATGCAAGAATAGGCCATAATAATCAAGTGGGCTAATGGGGTAGGACTAGAAGTGTGTGCATGAGCCCTACTAGGCTTAGCAAAACTTTTAGTCTCTTAGTACAAGTTTTATTTGAAATTGTAATATTGTACAATGCTAGACTTATTCGATTTGGTTGTAATGGCCCTAAGGCCTAAGTTATGTATTATGGGAATAGATTTGGAGTATGTGACCTAGCAACAGTCAAGGTTTAACTTATATTACCTTATCTTATGTCTTGGGCTCACTAGTTGATGTTGCGTTGCTCTGATCAAGGGTGGTTATGTAGTGCATGTTATGTGTGTTTATTACTAATCCCTCGGGTCGCAAGATCCGGGGCGTGACCGGTTGGTATCAGAGCCTAGGTCAGAATACCTAGGGACATGGAGATTCTTGCATCTCATATTGTATGTTTAGATAGTGTTGAATTTAAAGTTAATTATAAGATCTAATTGGTCTTGTATAAACTCTAGATGGGGGTGGAAAAAAGGGAGAGTAGTAATACCAAAGCCCAATCAATTGAGGAAGAGATTGTGTGGCCCGATGATGATATCTTTACCCAAGTAGCCACCCAGGGTTTAGCTGAAACACAACCCTAGAACGTGTCAAGAGATATGATAGGGGTAAACTTCATGCCAACAATAGTAGATCATCAGATGGTACCTTACTTGGGATGTTGTATTTAGTTTCATATCCAATACATTATCCGTATCAATATATGATGCCTTACCCAGTGCCTTACTAGTTTCAGTTTGCACCCCCAGTGATAGTAGTATAGAATGTGACCTTGATCGTGCCTACCACTTCAACAAGTCCAACCATGACACTAGATACAGTGACAGAACCAAACCCAGGCAACCAAGATACTGGCTCATATGAAGGTAGCACTAGCATTGGGGAGATAGGTGAAAGCTCTAGTAATGAGGAAGATCATCTGCAAAGAGTATGTGGAGGTTGTCGTAGGCTAGGATATATACGTTACAGATGTCCTAGGCAATGCATCAAATGTTGTACTTCTTGTGGCAGGAGGGGGCACACTCGTGGCTCTTGCACTTATCGTAGAAATTGAAATGTAAAAATGTGAAGGGGAAGATTTTGGAAAGGCAATTCCCCTAGTAGTAATCGGAGTGGCTATTAGTCTAATGACTAGTGTTATGTTATGTACTCTTTTAATTCTAGTTAGTAGAGTAATTTGAGACCTTGTAATGTTGGAACTCTTGCTGTAGTATTAATGGATGCGAGATGGTGTTGTTATGTGGTACCTTTATGAATGTATTGAACTGTTATTTTATTATTGAATGAACTTATGTTCCATCATGATCTTATAGGTTGATTTAATTCTATTATCTTATGCTTTGTTATACCTTAGATAAAATGCCACCGCGAGAAATGGGGGTTAGAGGCCGAGGCCGGGGTAAAGGAAGAGGATGGGGAGATGTACCTATTCAACAGGAACAGGATACACATCGAAGTGCGGTGGCTAAGGCACAACAGAATGACTTAGGAGAGGAGGAGGTGTAGTCAAGGGCACCAGAGATTTAGCAACCTGTAATACCCTGAATTTTCATGTTAATATAATTTGATGGTTTTAACATGTTTTGGGCATGTTAGTATGTTATTTAAGTAAGTTAGTCATTAAAGATGACTTAGGGGTGTGAATTTTGGAAGAATTGGGCAAAATAGCTCAAAAGTCAATATTTTGACTCAGGGGCATGCAGAGGGGCGCCCAAGGTAGAGGAGGGGTGCCCATGAGTCTAGGATGGGCGCCCATGGTCCATGAGGGGTGCCCCACTTGTACAGAAAATCAGCAGAAGGGTGTTCTCTACATTTTCCAGCCGAGACTTAACCCTATTGACACCTATACTAGCTAGGGGTGAGGGAAGGCCTGAGAATTACTATTTAGAGGTTTTAAATATTGATAATATATATATATATATATTAGATTGATTTGATGCAAGAGAGAGAGAGAGAGAAGTTGCTTGGGAGAGGGAGAACCGGGTGAGAAGCAAAAGAAGAGCAAAGGTAGACCAAAGGAGGAACCAGTTGGGTTTTCAAAGGTAGGTCTTCCAAATCTTCATAGAATTCAAATTCCTTTTACAAGATTGAAATTAGAACCCTAAGAAACCTTCCTATGTTATTCATTTTTAGTTTTGATCAAGGAGGGAGGAGATTGACCTCATCAACAAAGTTTGAGGGTTTGGAAGCTCAAGGCACCCCTTTGTTGATCTATCTTTTTACCACTCAAGGTAGGGATTTCTAGTCTCATCTTAGCATATATGAGATGTATTTGAGCTAGTAAACACTTCTATGAAATTTATTTAAGATTTGGAAACCTTGGAAGTGGAGTTTGTGTTGATGAATGGTTGTGTGTATATATATGTATAGGTTGCAGCTAGATTTTTGTATTGAAGAAATGAATGGATTAAAATTTGTTTTGATGGACTTTTTGGAGTCTTCTAGGTCCTAGACAACTCAAGAAAATAAGGTATTAGGTTAGATATTGGATTAGGCAAAGTTTGGAACCCAAAAACATGCCTTAGAGCTTGAACCGGAGCAAAGTAGCTTTCTAGACAACAGAGGGGCGCCCATGGGTTTTGGTGGGGCGCCCATGATCTTATGTGGGGCGCACATGACCCCTCAAGGGCGCCCATGAACTTTTGGAGGGCCGCCCACAGAGACCAGAACACCTTTCCTGATTTTTCTTAACTTGACTTCCTACCTTAGGATTATGAAGGGGTTGGTAACATGTTTGTGTGTAGAACTTTTATTTGATTAATTGCATGGATTTTAAAATGGAAATGAGATCTTAAAAGTGATTAAGGGTTGATTATCTTAAACCTATGGGATTAAGTTTGTAAAGGGGAATGCTTGCTATCTCATGAATGAAATGAATTGGAAGCCTACTTTGAGACATGGGTCTTAAACAAATTGAATTGTGAATATACCTTAATGTAAACTAAATGTTAAAGTGTATGAACTTGTGATTGCTTTAATGAATTATGATTTGGCAAAAGGGAGCTCATGTTCATAACATTGAAAGAGGTTAAATGTTTAATGATGCTTACTAAATGTTGTTATGTAATGAATCCTGGAATGAACCGGAATGTGGATTTGTGTTATGGAAAAGTATATGATGTTGAATGTGGACCTGTGAATAATGAGATGTGATGTGATGAATGATTGTTTGTGTGACGAGGGCCGTGGTGGGGTGTGGTAAATAGGAAGGGTTTGAGATTACCCTCGGGTTGAGAGTCCCGGAACCTGTGCAGGGTTTGGTGTCAATGCCAGTGGGTTAGTAGCCCACAACATTGTGAGTGTATGATTTACCCGTGACCTTGGGTTGTGATCCTAAACGATGGTGTTTGGTTTGCCATTTCCGTTGGATCTGGACCATAAAAGACGGTGTTGTGTATACACCCAACCCCCGATGAATTGTGTGACTATGGTTGTGTGATGGATTGTTGCAATGTGATAATATGGATGTGAATACATGATTAAATGTTAAATTTGTGATAATGTGGTTGGGAATGTGACTAGATGTAATGTTAGGAAATTCAATAATGAAAATTGTTTGGAATTGAATGTTACATTGTGATGTTGTTGAATGTCAATAGATGTTGTAAATATAGTTATGTGGTCAATTTTGATTAAACATTAAAAAGTGAATTGAAATGTGATTTAAGACTTAAGAATGAGAATCTAAAGATTAAGTATTGGTTGGAATTGAATTTCTTTTTACAATATTGTTGTGTATAAATGTGCATAGTCTAACTTGGTGATGTCAATGAATGATTTTGACTTTAGACTATAGGTAGTAACTAGATACATCATAGAATGCTGCCATGTGTGGAATACATATCATATATGTTTGTTTGAGACTTGTGGGCACAAGTGGACCCGTGCTCACATCCATACAGACTTTGATGTAGGTACAAGCAATAACAATCAAATGGGTTGATGTGTTGGGACTAGGAGGTTATGCTTGTGCCCTACCAAGCTTATCCAAGCTCTTGGTCATCTAGTTTAAATTTCTTTTGGGAATTTTAACGTTGTACATTTATGACCTCTTTCAATTTGGTTGTAATGGCCATAGGGCCTAAGTTATGTAATTTGGGAATGGTGTATGTGGTTGGTGACATGGCAATAGTCAAGGTTAAACTCATGTTATTCTATCATATTTCTTGGGCTCACTAGCTTATGTTGCGTTGCTCTGATTATGGGATTGGTTATGTTTATGCATATTGTGTGTGTTTATCACTCACCCCTTGGGTCACGAGATCCGGGGCGTGACAGAACCAGCAGCTATGGATGCTAAAGAAGTGTTGCATCAATTGGTGGCAACTATGGTTGCAATAGTAGGAGGTACTCGAGTTGGACCCAGTCACAAATACAAGCAGGCCCTACTATTTTTGAGAAATTCAGGAGGATGAAACCTCCAACTTATGATGGTGTGGTTGACACAGATGTGGCGGAGCTACACCTGGGGAAATGTGAGAAGATACTAGTAGCAATGAAGACCACTGATCTTTCTACTTGCATTACGTTGACGGCATTTCAACTAGTGGGAAGAGCATCAACTTGGTGGTCTAGTGTAAAGGACATAGGAGGATCAGTGGGTCTCACTTGGGAAAGGTTCAAGGAGAAGTTCAGGGATCACTTCTTCCCTCAATCTTTAAGAGATGCTAAGAGGGAGGAATTTGCTGGGTTAATACAAGGGACTATGATGGTGTTGGAGTATGAAAGGAAATTCTCAGATTTATCAAAGTATTCACCCAAGTTGGTCTCTACTACTCATTTAAAGTGCAGAAGATTTGAAAGGGGATTGAGACTGACTTTGAGTAAAAAAAATGGTGATGTTGGGGTTGGAGGATTATAAGACTTTGGTAAATGGAGTGATGACTATAGAAAGGGACTTGAATGAAACCAAAGCTATTTATGAAAATCGACGTGGCAAGAATACAGGGGCTCAACAGGAAGGAGTTAGTAGAAAAAGGATTAAGGGTAGTCCGTCAGCCCCACAGATCCAATTGTCTTACCAGGGAAGTACAGTACCCGCACCAATAAGAAGATTAGGGGGACCTCTCGAAGGCAAGTTGTATGCCTCAACTGCAGACAGGAAGGCCACAAAGGCACAGAGTGTCCAAGAAGCAAGAAATAGGTTAAATCAGCAAGACAATATGTTATGGATGTGGAGAGATGGGGCATATTCAAAGGCTTTGCCCTCAGATTCAATGAAGTGTAGAGGGAAAGATGGTACCATTTGGATGGTTGTTACAAGGACCTCACTCATCACCTCTCAGTTAGTACAGCAACAGTATCAACAAAGAAGTGTCCTGCAAGGGACAATGCAAACTGTGACATCATAGCAGTCGAGGGTGAACCCATAGGGATAGAGGTTTGGTAGGCCATAGAATGTCCAGACACAGGGTAGGGTTTTTGTAGTGGCACAGTAGGAGGTGCTAGCTGAGCCTATGGTGACTAGAGGTATTTTTCGTGTCTATTCATCAAATGCTATTGTACTCTTAGACACAGGAGCAACTCATTTATTTATCGCTGTATCCTTTACATATGCCTTGGGAATAGATGTTAGCCCCTTGGAATTGTTTTTACGTGTTGAAACCCCTATAGCAGGATTTTCTTCTTTGACCCAAGTATGTAAAAGATGTGAACTAAGGGTAATGGATGTTTTTGATGGGCGAGAGTTTGTCTCAAGTTTTGATTTAATCGTACTGGAAATGAGGGATTTTGATACATACTTGGAATGGATTGGCTTATGTCCTACCAAGCTATGATTGACTGTTAGAAACGCGAGGTAACCTTAACCACGCTGAGGGAGATTGGATTCATTTCTTTACAGACAGATGTGAAATGCAAGAAATGTCACTATTGAAAGGTTGGGGAAAGAGTGAATTATGTAGCTTATTTGCTTGCATGGTTATGGAAGAAGGGAGCGAAGAACAGAGAGTTGAATTGCCTAAAGTTGTGAATGGATTTCCCGATGTGTTTCCTAAGGAGATATTTGGGTTGCCACCTAAACAGGAAGTAGAGTTTTGTATTCATTTGGTCCCAGGCACAGAACCCATCTCCATTCCACCCTACATGTTAGCACCAGCAGAGTTAGCAAAATTTAAAACACAAGTAGAGGAGTTGCTAGCTAAAGGATTCATCAGGCCAAGTACATCACCTTGGGGAGCACCGGCATTGGATTGTTATAGCCATTGCAAATATCTAAGTGGAAGTGGGAAAACATGACTATGGATTTTGTGTTAGGATTGCCAAAAACAAAAATGAGATGTGATGCCATATGGGTAATCATTGATTGTTTAACTAAGTCAGCTTATTTCTTGTCAATGTGGATGACGGATTCAATGGAATCTTTGGCTCAATTGTATATTTGGGAAATTGTGAGATTACATGGGATGCTAGTGACTATTGTTTCAGACTGGGACACTCGATTTGTTTCCCGATTCTAGCAGAGTTTTCAAGCGGCCATGGGGGCAGAGTTATGTTTTAGTACAGCTTATCATCCCCAAATTAATGGACAATCTGAACGAACAATTCAAATTTTAGAAGATATGCTTCGAGCTTGTGTGTTAGACTTTAAAGAAAGTTAGGAGGATCATTTGCCGCTAGTGAAGTTTGCTTACAACAACAGTTACCAAGCAAGCATTGGGATGGCACCATTTGAAGCATTGTATGGTAGACCCTGTAGATCACCGGTGTGTTGGACACAAGTTGGGGAGGTAGCCATAATGGTGCTAGTGTTAGTCTGCAAAACCAATGAAAAGATCAAGGTAATTAGGCAAAGACTGGAGACAGCATGTAGTCATCAAAAGAGTTATGCGGATCAAAGGAGGAGGCCTTTAGAGTTTCAAGTGGGGGATCATGTATGTTTGAAAGTGTCGCCATGGAAAGGATAGTACAGATTTAGTAGGCGAGGGAAGTTATCTATTAGATACATTGGCCCAATTGAAATACTAGCAAGAGTTAGAGAAGTTGCTTATCGATTGGCACTGCCACCACAATTGTCTGGGGTGCTTGAAGTTTTTCATGTCTCTATGCTACGCAAGTACATTCCAAATTCTACACGTGCTGAATTGGACTGAATTGGAAATAGACTTGGATATAAAATATAAAGTACAACTGATTCAGATATTAGATTCTCGAGACCAGGTGCTTCGGGGGAAAACAATTCCACTGGTTCGAATATTATGGAAACACCATAGGGTGGAAGAATCAACTTGGGAGCGTGAGTCAGAAATATGGGAACAGTATCCACAATTATTTACTTAAAGTTGTACTATGTACTAAATTTCGAGGATGAAATTTTTTATAGGGGGGAGAATGTAATACCCTAGTCTTTTGTATTAACCTAAACTTATGGTTTTGGTACATTTTGGGACCAATGTATGTTAATTTAGTAGTATGGATCATTAATAGTACTCTAGAGTTAAGAACTTTGAAAGGGGTGTGCTAAGCTATCAAAAGATGGCATTTTAGCAAGAGTGTAGGAGGAGGATACCTTGGGCGCATAAGGCATGGGTGCCCAAGGTCTTGGGCGCCACCTGAGAAGGGCTTGGGTGCCCAAGGTACAGTAGACTTGACAAGCTTGGGTTACTCTGCATTTTGCAGTCGATCCTTACACCTATAGGTCTATATCTAGCCTAGGGGTGATGGGGGAGGTCTGAATTCTATTGTTGAGGATTAAAATATTGGTTAAATATATATATTTGTATGTATGATGCAAGAGAGATAGAGAGAGATATTGTTGGGAGAAGAGAGAAACTGGGAAAGAAGAAAAGAGAACAAGGAAGAAGAAGAGGAGGAATCGAGTAGAAAATTTTAAGGTAAGTTCTTCTAGCTTGCGTGGAAATCAAATTAATCTTGCAAGAGTGTAATTGGATCCTCAAGGAACCTTTCTTTGTGATTTATTTGCTGTTTGGATCAAGGAATGAAGAGTTAGAGCTCATCAAAGTTTGAGAGCTTGGAACCGGGAGACACCATCTTGTTGATCCATCTTCTTCCAACTTGAGGTAGGGATTTAATGCCTCATTCTTACATATGTGATATGTAACAAGGACTAGAATACCATTAGAGAAACCCTTTTAAGTGTTGGTTACATTTATGGAAGATTTTGGTAGTTATATACACATATATATGTATGTATAGTTTAAGAGAGTGAAAATGGTGTTTTGATCCATAACTTGACTTTTGGTTGATGAAAACTCAAATTGTTGGTTTCTTTTGATGCCTAAGAGACTTGTGGTGATGTTAGAAACATGAAATTTTAGGTATCTTAACTTAAACTTAGTCAATTTGAGGCCCCAGGAGTGAAAAACCAAGAAATCCAAAAACAGAGCATGAAACCCATAACTTAGACCAAGTTGTGGGCATACGAGAGAGACACAGTTGGGTGCCCAACCCCCTTGGGCACCCAAGACATGGGTGGCCGGCCTCCTTGGGTGCACAAGGTGTGGGCACACAGCTGAGTGCCAGCTTGGGCACCCACTGAGCCTAGGTCCAATTCCTGACTTTGTTTACTTTAACCTTCTGCCTTAGGTTTACCAAAGAGTTTAGTAACATGTTTTCACATGAAACTTTTATTTGATTAATTGCATGGATTTAAAAAGGGAAATGTGTTCTAAAAAGTGATTAAGGATTGGTTATCTTAAGCTAATAGGATTTAACTTGTAAGGGTGATTGAATGTTACCTTGAATGTAATGATTTGGAAGTTACCTAGGGATAAGAGTCTAAATCAAGTAGAATTGTGATTATTTCTTGATGTAAACTAAATGTTGAGGAATATGAACATGTGATTGAATAAGGAAAATATGAATTGACAGAGAGACTCAAATTCATAATGATGATAAATGTTGAATGTTTAATAAGGTTTGATTAATGTTGATATGTGACAAGCCTTGGGATGAACTGAAACGTTGACATGTGTTGTTGGATAGTATATGATGATGAATGTGAACTTGTGATAGATGAGAATGGAAGGTGATGAATAGTTGTTTGCATGCCGGTGGCCTTGGTGGGGTGCGAAAATAGGAAGGGTTTTGAGATTACCCTTGGGTTGAGAGTCCCAGAGCCTGTGCAGGGTTTGGTGTCAATGCCAGTGGGTTAGTAGCCCACAACATTGTGTGTGTATTGGCTCCTCATGGCCCTGGATAGAGATCTTAAATGACAATGTCGGTTTATCATTTCCGTTGGGTACTAGCCCATAAAAGACGAAAACATGTATGCACCCATCCCCCGATGACTTGTGTGGTTATGGTTATGCAATGTAATGATGAATAGATGATGATGTGAGTATAGTTATTTAATTGAATAATGGTTAGGTGACAAAATGATAATGAAATGTGATTTGAATTAAAGATTGGATTGCAAAACATAAGCATTAACCGAAATCAATTCTTCAATTATGGCATTGTTGATTGAATATATGTTTTCACCTAAATTGGCTATTTGTTGTGTTAATGAAATGTTATGACTCTAGAAAATGTTGAAGTGGCTAACCTTACTTGAATAGCATTGCATAACTAGATTGCATACCATATATGTTTGTTTGAGACACCATGGACACAAGTGAACCCGTGCTCACGTCCCTATAGATTTTGATGCAGGAACAGGCCATGACAATTTGGTGGGCTAATAGGGTAGGACTGGAAGTGTGTGCATGAGCCCTACTAAGCTTAGCGAAGCTTTTGGTCTCTTAGTACAAGTTTTATTTGAAATTATAATATTGTACAATGCTAGACTTATTCGATTTGGTTGTAATGGCCATAAGGCCTAAGTTATGTATTATGGGAAAGGATTTGGAGTATGTGACCTGGCAACAGTTAAGGTTTAACTTATGTTACCTTATCTTATGTCACCTTATCTTATGTCTTGAGCTCACTAGTTGATGTTGCATTGCTCTGATCATGGGTGGTTATGTAGTGCATGTTATGTGTGTTTATCACTCACCCCTTGGGTCGCGAGATTCGGGGCGTGACACGGGTTGAGTCTCATATTGAATGCACTTGAAAAGTGCTATTATAAACTCCACTTCTCTATAACTTTTAATACATTTAAGTGGTTTAATTTAAAGATTTATCATTATTTTGTTATTTATAGTGTTTAATTTTTAATTGCAGGGAAAATGGTCAAACACTTGAAGATGATAGTGACTTTGATGACATAGAAGATGAAGGAAGTGAAGTGGTGCAAATCCCTCCTCCAATGGGCTGAGATACCCAAAGGAACCAACAGCAAATAAGGAGCAAAACATTCAAATGAGGTGTTCTGTGGTCCGGACCACCTGGCGCACGGTTCGGACCACAGTGCTTTAGAAACCCCGCATGTTCAACTTTGGGTTTTAGGGTTTATACATATGTTTTATACATAAGGGCAAGGGAGCCGGCCCTAGGATGATTCTCTCTCTGTTTTTCATTCTTCCAGCAAATTTTGAGAGTTTTTTGAGAGTTTTAATTGCTTACGTTAATGTTCTTATGTTGTTTCGGAACCTTCATTGCATTTGTTTCAACAGTTACTGTTTAGAATTTTGCTTCGAAGCTTCTTTCAGCATACGTTACACTTCGTTTTTGGATTAATAATATTGTTTGAATGCTTTATATTTAGGATTAATTGATTGTGTCTGTTTTGTTTTTGGTTTTGCTGTTTAATAATTTTGTTTTAGTGTTCGATTTATTAAATCTATTAAATATGTCTTCAATGAATGTTTTCGTTTCGTTTACAAGCATATTAGTGTAGAAACCCTAGTTCTTGATTCAATGAATCAAGGAAGGGTAGTTTACTCTGATCTATGGGATGTACGTAGACCCTTTGCAGAGTTTGCGAAAACTCATGCGTAGGGATCTACACCTTTTAAAACTTAATTCAGTTCTTTCAAAAATTTTCGAAAACGAAAACCTTTGATTATATTCTCTGTAATCACTGGTAAAGGTTTTCGATTAAAATTTTCCTAATAATTTTGAAGAACTGAAAATTCAGATTTTAAATCCTAATTTGAATTGGTTTACTTCAAAAACTTTCAAAAATGAAAACCTTTGACTATATTTTCTGTAATCACTGGTAAAGGTTTTCGATTAAAATTTTCTTAATAATTTTGGATAAACTAGAAGAATTGGATTTGAATCCGAATTCGAATAGGATTGTTTGAAAACCCTTCGAAAACATAAGTTTTTTACTATATTTTCTGTAATAACTGGTAAAAACTTCTGATTAAAACTTTCTCAATAATTTTCAAACAAATCCTAATTTAAGTTTTAACACAAGTATTACAACACATCCCATAGTGAAGACGTAAGCTACCCGGAATTGATAGTTGGATCAAGGACTTCTTAAATTTATTTCTTATTAATTGAATTGCCTTCGGTTGATTTAATTGAAGTATTTACATTGTAGTTTTTAGATTAGATTATTTTGAAGCGCATTTAAATTAGGACAAATCCTTTTAGCTAATATCTAATTCCTTGAAATCAAAAATCAAAAGTTAAATTGTTGAAATTTTGTTAATAGGTTGTTAAGTTGTTTTAATTTGAATTTTAAATTTGCAAAACCCTAGGAATTAGTTTTAATTAATCTTCAAACTTAGTTCACATTCAAATTTAGGATTTCCATTATAAACTAGAAACTAAATAATGTAGGCTCCCTGTGAATTCGACCTCAAACTCACCGAGTTAAAACTACACCGCACACCCTTGCACTTGGGGGTTAATTTAGATGCACTTTCTAATAGCGGTCACATATTCTCTGGAAACAATCAAAGGTTGTCCAGAAAACTTAAGGGAGTGAACGGGCATGACAGAAGAGGCCAAAGAACCATCAACGACGGCCATGAAATTGCCAGAAACACCAAATGAAACTCCAAATAGATTGGACAGTGGATCGGTGGCTTTTTGGAAGCCATGGCAATAGCCCAAACTTCTTAGAATGCCATTTTGGTTGTAAGAAAGGGAAAGGGCAAAACACGACGATCGAAAATTAGCCGATAACCTCTTTGAAAAATCAGATGGCAATGTTATCAATCCAGCCAACATGGATTAAGTTTTATCTATTTTTTGTGTATACTGACTAGATTTACTCAAGACAATTTTGTAAGATCTATACTTCTTACATGTAACATGCCCACATCAGATTATCATGTTATACCATATCGTGACATCTTTCTACCATACCATGCCGTGCCATGACATAATTCTATTTTTTCCATGCCATATCATCACATTACCATACTAAGCTATGTCGAGCATCATATTTACCATGCCATGGCATCCCTATCATGTTATACCATGTCATTATCATACTGCACCATGTTACTAGGTCATATCGTCATACTATGCCAAGCTAGCATATCATATTATCATGTTATTCCATGGTACCATGCTCATTCGTCATCCTATATCATGATATAATATGCTAGGACATTATTTTCCATGCTAACAAATGTTGTGACATGCTATACACTATGCTTTGAGATGCCTATATATACCTTGACATGCTAGAACACATTCAAACATATAAACACACACTCATTAAGACTGACACAGATTTAGAAATCAATTATTTACCAATCCAGAGCATTCACGTGAGTGAACGAGGATCCAAAGCCTAGGAATGACTTAGGATTGGCTAAGCCAATGATCTCAAAGCTATAACTTCCCTTAGACATATCTGATATGCATCCTTAAATTGTCATCCATGACATAATATAAATTGTTTACACATTTATCATGCCCATGACATACTTGATAATATTAACTACATCACACTAGTCTTTTAGGCACATTGATCGCGTCTAAATTTTGCATCTAAACTAACCCCAAGTGCAAGGGCGTGCGATGTAGTTTTAACTTGGTGAGTCCGAGGTCAAATCCACAAGGAACTTAAGTTTTTAGTTTCTAGGTTGCAATAGAAAATTTTAAATTTAAATTCAAAGAAATTTTATAGTTTGATGAATACTAAATTCTGGGGTTTTCAATAATTTAAAATTAAAAATAAAGAACAAACTGACAATTAATTAAAGGAATTCAAAAAATAAATTTTTTGTTTTTTAGCGAGAATAGCAACTACTATTAACAGGATTCAACTTAACCATAAATTACTCAAGATAAACAAATTTAAAATTTCACAGCAATCACTTTACTAACTAAAGAATTGGTTCAACCAATGATGACAATATCAAGAATAATTCTTGATTCAACTTGTAATTCTGGGTGGGTTAATCACTTCACAATGGGATGTGTTAAACATTATAATCTAAAGCTCACGTAAAAGAAACAAATAGATTGGAAAGATATCTTTGTTAGGGTTCTTAATTTCTCAAAACTTAGTTTTATATTCTCGTTTAGGATTATAAAACCGGAAAAATATTTTGTGAAAACATTTGGGTTCAAATCTGTAATACCCCGGACTTTGTATTAGTATAAGTATATGGTTTTGATGTGTTTTGGAATTTAAGATATGTTAATTTAGGGGTATGGATCATTAATGCTGTTTAGAGTTAAGAACTTTGAAGGAAATGGGGGTATGCAGTCAAAAGTGACATTTTGGCCAAGTGCTGGAAAATGGGGGGGACCTTGGGCGCCCACCTAAAAAGAGCTTGTGGGCCCAAGCTCTTGGGCACCCACCTGAGAAGAGCTTGGGTGCCCAAGGCATAGTGGTTTTGACAGATAAGTGTTTTTCTGCATTTTCCAGCCTAGCCTTACCCTATTAACACCTATACCTAGCTAGGGGTGAGGGGAGACCTAAGAATTACTGTTGAGGGACTTTAAAATATTGTTATATATATATATGGTTGATTTGATGCGAGAGAGAGAGAGAGAGAGAAATTTCTTGGAAGAGGGAGAATCGGGTGAGAAGCAAAGAGGAAGATCAAGGAAGAAGAACAAGACAACTGGGTAGGGTTTTTGAAGGTAGGTTCTTCTTCCCTCCATAGAACTCAAATTCCTTTGGTAAAATTGAAATTAGAACCCTAAGAAACCTTCCTATGTAATTTATTTGTAGGTTTGATCAAGGAGATAAAAGATTGAGTCCATCAAAGTTTGAGGGTTTGGAAGCTCAAGACACCTTCATGTTGATCTATCTTCTTACCACTTGAGGTAGGGATTTAGTGCCTCATTCTTACATATGTGTTGTGTAACAAGGAGTAGTTTACCATTAGAAAACCATCTTTAAGTGTTGGTTTCATGTATGGAAGAAAATGGGAGTTATGCACATGTCTATATATATGTATAGGTTGAGAGAGTGAAAGTAGTGTTTTGATCTATAACTTGACTTGTAGTTGATGAAAACTCAAATTTTTTATTTTGTGTGAAGCCTAAGAACCTTGTGTTGATGTTAGAAACTTTAAACTTAAGGTATTTTTACATTAACATGGTCAATTTGAGGTCCCAAGGGTGAAAAACCATAAAACCAGAAAACAAGGCATGAAACCCGAAACTTGGCCCAGGCTGTGGGCGCATGAGGGGGACACAGCCGGGCACCCAAGAAATTAAGGCATGGGTGCCCAAGCCCCTTGGGCACACGACTGAGTGTCAGCTTGGGCGCCCACCGAGCCTAGGTCACTTTTCTGACATTGTTTAGTTTAGCCTTCTACTTTGGGCATATGGAAAAGTTGGTAACTTGTTTTCACATGAAACTTTTACTTGAATAATTTCATTGATTTAAAAAGGGAAATGAGCTTTAAAAAGTGGTTAAGGGTTCATTATCTTAAACCTATGGGATTTAACTTGTAAGGGTGAATGAATGCTCTCTTGAACGAAATAAATTGGAAACTTATTTTGAGATAAGGGTCTTAATTGAGTTGAATTGTAAATATGTCTTGATGTAAACTAAATGTTGAGGTATATGAACTTGTGATTGATTAAGTGAAAGGTAACTTGACAAAGAGACACATGTTTACAATTTTTGGTAAATGTGGAGTGCTTAATATGGTTTAATCAATGATATATGTAATAAGCGATGGAATGAACCGTAACATTGACATGTGTGTTGAATGGTATATATATTGATAAATGTTAAATGTTTAATAAGGTTGATCAATGTTGATATGTGATGAATCTTGGGATGAATCGAAAAGTGAACTTTTGTTAACAAATGATGGAAATTAAATGAGGCTTGGATTAAATAAAATGAAGAGATCAAATGAGTTGTGCTACATGATGAATGGAATGTGGTTGTGTGTGTTGGAATGCGATGGTGATGAATGTGAATTGTGATTGATGAGTATGGAATGTGATGAAAGATTGGTTGTGTGCCGGGGGCCTTGGTGGGGTGCGAAAATAGAAAGGGTCGTAAGATTACCCTCGGTTTGAAAGACCTAGAACCTGCGTAGGGTTTGGTGTCAATGCCAGTGGGCTAGTAGCCCACAACATTGTGTGTGTTTTGGCTCCTCGTGGCCTTGGATGGTGATCCTAAATGACGACATCGGTTTATCATTTCCGTTAGGTACTGGCCCATGAAAGACGCTAATGTGTATGCAACCAAACCACAAGGATTATGTGGTTATGGCTATGTGATTAATTAATGAAATGATGGTACTGTGGATGTGATTTCATGATTGAATGATGAACAAATGTAATATGGATGTCGATATGTGATTGAATGTTGAATTGGTGATAATATGGTAGTGAATGTGATTAGATGTAATGTTAGGAGATTCAATAATGAGGAATAATTGGAATTGAATGCTACCTTATGATGTTATTGAATAAAGATAAATATTGTAAATATAGTTATGTGGTCGGCTATGTTTAAACATCAAAGAAATAATTGAAATGTGATATGAACACATGTATGGATTTTCAAAGATTAAATATAAATTGGAAACTTAATCCTTCTTATGATATTGTTGTGTAAATATATATATATTCCACGTCAGTTATGTAGTTATGTTGATAAATTGTCGTGGCACTAGAACATATTGAGATAACTAGATGCACCATGAATAGTATGCACGTTTGGAATGCATACCATATATGTTTGTTTGCGGCATCGTGGGCACAAGTGGATCTGTGCTCACGTCCCTACAGATTTTTTACGCAGGTACAGGCTGTAACATTCAGATGAACTAATGGGGTTGGACTAGAAGGGTGTGCATGAGCCCTACCAAGCTTAGCTAAGCTCTTGGTCATTTAGTTTAAATTTCTTTTGGAATTGTAATATTGTACATTAAGGACTTGTTCGATTTGGTTGTATAGGCCCTAAGGCCTGAGTTATGTATTAATGAGAGAAGTGTTGGATGTTTGTGACTTGATTATAGTCATGGTTAAATTTATGTTATCTTAACTATGTCTCGGGCTCACTGGTTTACGTTGCGTTGCTCTGATGATGGGTTGGTTATGTTAATGCATGTTGTGTGTGTTTATCACTCACCCCTCGGGTCAGGAGATCTGAGGCGTGAGAAAATCCAATTTTATTTTGTTCAAAAATATTAAACAAGTTTTAATCAAAAACCTTTACCATTGATTACAGAAAATTTAGTGAAAGATTTTCGTTTTCGAAAGCTTTTGAAACAAATGAAATCAGATTTGAAAGTTGTAGATCCCTATGCATGAGTTTTTACAAACCATGCGAAGAATCTATACACATCCCATTGTTCGTAATAACCCACCATTCCTTGATTCGTTCAATCAAAAAACTAGGGTTTATGCTAGCATGCTTTTAAAATTGTTAGAATATGTTAGGAATATGGATTGTGATTTAGTTATTTTTGGTTATTGCCATATATTGGCTGATTTCAATTTCTATCTTTTGTAACCTAAACTTGATTATAAATAGAGTATGAGGGAGAAGAAGGATCTCATCTCTCTCTTTCTTTTCTCTCTAATTTTTCTGTTCTGATTCTCAACTTGGTATCAGAGCGATTCCTTTTCCCTTCTTTATTTTTATTTTCTTTTCCAAAAAAAAAAAAAAAATCCTAGCCGTGCTACTGTTCATCACTGCCGCCACTGTTCATCACTGCCGGACCACTCTCCGGCGATCTTTGTTGACCGGCGCCACCACCAACAGACTCGGCGTCCACCGGCGACTACCACCGACGAAGGCCATCGCCGGAGATGACCTGACGCGCCTTCACGCGTGGCTTGGTTCCCGGCGCGTGAGGCTCACGCGCCTCTCTTTTCCAGCGCGTGCCAGCGCGTGCACCGACGGCTGATCTCCGGCGACACACCATGGCAGTCGCCTCTTCCTGTTCTTCTCCTCTTATGCTTGATTTGTGTCGTGGATGATTCTTGAAACTTGGCTTATCTCCTTCTCGATCGGATCTTGGATCTCTCACGTTTTAGACAACCAGATCTGATGTTCGGTATGTTATATACTGTCGATTGATGATACTCGTACTCTCTACTATATTTTTTATTTTGTCTGCTCAATCGTAGTTGATCGTTGTTGATCGTTCGATTGTGAGTTGGTTCGTGCTCCTTGTTGTACTTTGAAACCTTATACGCCGCTGTGTGGTCTTTCTACTCTGATTTGAGTTGTGATTTATATTTGGCTAATGGCTATTAATCCGTCTACTGTCAAGACTACTTCAGATGAAAATTCTTCACCTGTTCCTGCGCATGCTATTTCAATTGAAAATTTTCCAAAATCCATTGTTTGTGAGAAATTGAATGGAGCCGCCAACTATTTAACTTGGTCTCATGCTGTTTGTATATTCCTTATTGGTCGACAATTGGAAAATTACATTACGGATTCTCCTCCAGACTCAACATCTCCCACGTATTCGCAATGGCGAGCTATTGATGCTAATGTTATGAGTTGGTTATGGCACAGTCTCGAACCTTCAGTTTTTCGAACTGTATCCTTGTGTAACACCTCTAAGGCAATCTGGGATTCTTTAGCTGATTCGTTCTCTCAGCGTAGTAATATTTCAGAAGTTTTTGCGGCGTACGAGCAACTCTTTTCTCTCCGACAGGGAGATAGATCACTATCTGATTATTACAGCACACTTAAAGCCCTTGGTGATCGTCTCTTGCAACTTCATCCCTTTCCTGAGACTAAAGCGGAGATGATGGGACAATGGAATGAGCTTATGACTGTTCTTCTGCTGGCAGGACTAAATGATGATTTTCGTAGTTACAGAGATCAATTTTTGGCTGGGGAGACTATTCCTTCTTTAGCCAGTGCTTATTCTCGGTTGCAACGATCTTCCCTGGGTCATCATCCCCGTTCAACATCTGCTTCCAGTGGGACAGACTCTGCTGCTTTGATTAATAGTTCTGGAGGTCATGGAGGATCTCGTGGTGGCTCACGTGGTATGGGCCGTAATTCTCAGGGTGGTGGTCGTAGTTCGGGACGCGGCACCAAAAAGTGTAATCATTGTGGTGGTACAAATCACACAGAGCCTTATTGCTGGAAGAAATATGGTCGTCCTGATCAAGCTCACCATGTTACTACTGATTCTACTAGCTCTGAAGTAGCCTCTGGTTCTACTTCTGGTACAAGTGATCCTGTCAACTCCGGGGTAGTTTCTCAGGCTCCCTTCTCTCCTGCTGAGTTGGATGCTATTGTGCAAGCTCTTCGGATCTCTCGCTCTTCCAGTTCCACTGTCACTTTGGCCCATTCAGGTAATAGTGCTTGTTTCTCCACCTCATCTGCTCCACAATGGATTCTTGACTCTGGTGCTAGTGCTCATGTATCAGGTAATCCTTCTTTATTTTCTGATTTGATTACCACCACTCATCATCTTACGTTAGCTGACGGGTCCTCTCGACCTGTAGCTGGCAAAGGACACCTCCAGCCCTCAGTATCATTATCGTTACCTTCGAGTCTTTATGTGCCTAACTTTCCTTTTAACTTATTATCTGTTAGTCAGTTAACTAGACTGTTAAACTGCTCCATAACCTTTTCTCCATCTTCCTGTGTTTTTCAGGATCTCAGGACGCAGAAGATGATTGGTTCGGGATGTGAGCGAGATGGTCTTTATTATCTTGACCCAACCAGTTTCTCCTTGTCTTCTTCAGCCTTTCATGTTTCAGATTCACCTCTCCAGTGGCATTATCGATTGGGTCATCCAGCTTTATCTCGTCTCAAGCTTGCTGTTCCTGGTCTTGGTTCTGTCTCCAGTCTAGAGTGTGAAGCTTGTCAACTAGGGAAGCATCACCGTAGTTCTTTTTCTAGTAGTAGTCATGGTCGTGAGTCTGAACCTTTTTCTGTAGTTCATACAAACATTTGGGGTCCTTCTAGAGTCCCCACTATTAATGGTTATTGTTATTTTGTCATTTTTGTGGATGATTTCTCACGTATGACATGGTTTTTTTTAATGAAAACTCGTTCTAAATTGCCCAATATTGTTTTACATTTTTATAATGAAATTTTTACTCAGTTTGACAAAAGAATTAAAATTTTACGGTCTGACAATGCTTTAGAGTATACCAAGTCTGTTATGGAAAAATTTTGTGTTGACAGGGGCATTATTCATCAAACCTCACGTGTTCATACCTCTCAACAGAATGGTGTTGTTGAACGGAAGCATCGCCATCTGTTGGATGTCGCCCGCACTTTGCAAATACACATGAATGTTCCAAAATCATATTGGGGGGATGCTGTCTTAACTGCTTGTCACCTTATCAATCGAGTTCCGTCCGTTACTCTTGATAATAAGTCTTCTTTTTCTCTCATTTATCCTTCTTCTAATCCTTTTTCACTTCCTCCTCGTACATTTGGTTGCACTGCCTTTGTTCATAATCTTGATCCTGGTCTGGACAAATTATCACCTCGAGCTCGTCGATGTATTTTCTTGGGATACTCTCGTACTCAAAAGGGCTACCGGTGTTATCATCCTCCATCTCGTCGATTCTTTGTTAGTACTGATGTTACTTTTTTTGAGTCTACACCCTATTTTCAGGTTCAGGGGGAGTTGTCATCTCATGAGGGGGAGCTTTCTCCTTCCTATCAAGAGGGGGAGCCACCTACATCTATTTCCTCTCCTAATCCGATTCTTCCTATTCCTGAGGTTCCTTTACAAGTCTATCACCGTCGCGCTCGCCCTGATCTAATCACCACTGCACCTGTGGATCCTGTAACACTTGAGACACCTACTTCTGACTCAGATACTTCTGTTACTAGTCCGGATGAGCCTGAGCCTCCTTCTATTGATGACCTTGATCTCCCTATTGCCTAAAGACGAGGTAAACGTACATGCACTCAGCATCCTATTGCTAAATTTGTTTCTTACCATCGTATCTCACCTCGATTCCAGTCCTTTGTGTGTGCTTTGTCCTCTGTTTCTATTCCTAAATCTTATAATCAGGCACTATTATCACCGGGCTGGAAGAAAGCGATGGATGAGGAGATGCAAGCACTACATCTCAATCAGACGTGGGAGCTCACTTCTCTCCCCCCGGGAAAGAAGCCAGTTGGTTGTCGTTGGGTTTACACAATAAAGTACTATCCTGATGGATCTGTTGAGCGTCTTAAAGCCCGATTGGTTGCTAAGGGCTATACCCAAACTTATGGTGTGGACTATCTTGAGACATTCTCACCAGTGGCTCGTCTTAATTCAATCCGCATTCTTCTTGCAGTAGCAGTGTGCAAATCTTGGCCCTTGTTCCAGTTGGATATTAAAAATGCCTTTCTACATGGTGAACTTCAGGAAGAGGTATATATGGATCAACCACCGGGATATACTGTTACAGGAAATGAGCATCTTGTTTGTCGCTTACGCAAAGCCTTATATGGACTTAAACAATCTCCACGAGCATGGTTTGATCGGTTTAGTTCTGCTCTTATGGAATATGGTTTCAAACGATCCACTTCTGATCACTCAGTATTTGTTCATCAGTCACCATCTGGTACTATTATCTTAATTGTCTATGTGGATGATATTATCATTTCTGGTGATGATGCTAAGGGCATTTTCGAATTAAAGGGTTATTTGGGAAAACAGTTTCATACAAAAGATCTTGGTGCCTTACGTTATTTTCTTGGAATTGAAGTTGCCCGTTCTTCCCAGGGTATATCTTTATCTCAAAGGAAATATGTTCTGGATTTACTCTCGGAGACTGGACTTTTGGGTTCTCGCCCTGTTGACACTCCTATGGACTCTTCTGTTCGCTTGGATAGTGAAAGTGGTGATCTATTTCCTGATGTTGGTCGTTATCGACGTCTTGTTGGTAAATTGATCTATCTCACTGTGACTCGTCCTGATATTTCATATGCAGTTGGCGTGGTCAGTCAGTTTATGTACGCTCCACGCAAACCTCATTTTGAAGCTGTATGTCGTATTCTGAGGTATTTGAAAAATTCTCCTGGTAAAGGTTTACATTATCGAGCCTCTACCACGATCGATGTAATTGGATACAGCGATGCAGATTGGGCTGGTAGTCGTTCGGAACAGAGGTCTACTTCTGGATACTGTACTTTCGTCGGTGGTAATCTTGTTACATGGCGTAGTAAGAAGCAGACTGTAGTGGCTCGATCTAGTGCTGAGGCCGAGTATCGCGCCATGGCTCATACTGCGTCTGAGATGCTTTGGGTTCGTTCTCTTCTTCGAGATTTTGGTATTGATATTTCAAATCCGATGTCTATGTTCTGTGATAATCAGGCTGCAATCTTCATTGCTAACAATCCCGTGTTTCATGAACGTACCAAGCATATAGAAGTTGATTGTCACTTTATTCGTGATCTTCTGGTCAGACATGATATCATTACTCCATTTGTACGATCGGACTCTCAGTTGGGTGATATGTTTACCAAGCCCTTAGCTGTTTCTCCATTTCAGAAAATGTCTACCAAGCTGGGCATGATTGATCTTTATGCTCCAGCTTGAGGGGGAGTGTTAGAATATGTTAGGAATATGGATTGTGATTTAGTTATTTTTGGTTATTGCCATATATTGGCTGATTTCAATTTCTATCTTTTGTAACCTAAACTTGATTATAAATAGAGTATGAGGGAGAAGAAGGATCTCATCTCTCTCTTTCTTTTCTCTCTAATTTTTCTGTTCTGATTCTCAACTAAAATAAACAAAAACAAATAAATTGCACATAAATCACCAAACTAAAGAATGAATCACAAAGGCAATATTATTAAAGTGAAAATAAAATATAACGTACTCAGAAATTGAATCTAAAACGTAACGATGAACGACAAAAGCTATAATGAATCCTATAAAAGCTTTGCGATACTTTAAAAACATTCTTCAACCATTGGAAAACTCTCTAAAAGCTCTCTAACACTCTCAAAAACTTTGAAAACTAAAGTAGGGTAGAAGTCTCTCGACCATACATAAGATGATATATATATGCTAATTCAAAACCCTAAAAAAAGCTGAAACAACTTCATGCAATAGCACATTGTGGTCTAGACCGCCTGATGGGGTGTCTGGCCCACAGAACCTATTCTTTTTAAGTTCTTCTTCCTCCATCCAACTTAGCCTTTGACCTAGTTTGAACCACTCGAGGGGGTGTCTGGACCACACCGTCCTTTTCATCCTCTAGGCAACTCTCATTGCTACTAATTTCAATTATTTCACCTTTGTTCCTGTAATTAAGAAAATTAATACCATAAGTGATAAAATAATAAAAAACTCTAAAATTAATTACTTAAATGCATGAATAAATATCAAAATGTAGAGTTTGTGATTACACTTTTCACTCCCCCCAACTTGAGCATTGCTAGTCCCTAGCAATGCCTTTATTGAAATGACATGAAACTACTATCCTATTTCTCTTTTCGTTGGAAACACAGCTACACTTAGCCATGTGCAACAAGCCTTTCAAACCCCTAGGTTCCCCCTAGTGGATGAGTGAAGTCTCGTTAGGGTTTGTAGTGAATCTACCCACAAAATTCCTAAACTAATCCAATAGATGGTAATTATCATTTCAACAACTCCCAATATGAATTAGGTAACAAAAGTTTAAAACATCATATAAAGTCTCCCAATGTGTATTTAACTCATCTACTTTTGAACCATCTCATTTCAAACATGCCAATTCATATCATTCAGTCAAAATAGTCATCAAACATACTCAAAAGACCGCAGTCGCAACCTCAAATCTAATCAAGTTGGTCACTCAATTAGAATAAAGTTACTCGAGAAGGGTTACTCTCATGGTTCATGCAAGATTGCAATGTCAAATAGATGCAATGAACCCAACCAAGAGGTGACTAAAAGAATTAAAGTATAGAGTGTTTCATAGCTTCATGAATGGAATGTATCAATGCTTAACAAGACAACTACTATCGATCACATGAAATAAATCAATGCCTCTCTAAGTTTCTTTCACCTAAAGTCGATTAGGTGTTTACTAGGTTGTAACTTGTCCAAAGGGGTATTGATTAGACAAATAAAGGATAGGGAAAATCAAAGTGCATGTCTAAGGATAGTGCAATGCAATATCCTCCCGCAAACTTTTCCCTTTTTCACTTCTTGAAAACCAAACATTGAAGCTCAATAAAATTTCTCTCTCTCTTTTTTTTTTTTTTTTTTTTAAAATGGGACCAATAATAAACTTTTGAAGTAATAGATCCCTCTTTTTTTTTTTTGAATTACCACAATTTCCCATCACAACTTCCTCTTTTATTAGCCTTTATAAAATTGCACCAAAATCCTAAGACATGTTAGGTTTGGTTTACCTATACATCTAAGTTTAAAAGGGTCATAAATGTGGCTAATCAAAAAAAATTTCATTAATTATTTCATTTATTTAAAGGCTTCAAAATGGCTCCAAGGGTTACATAAATCAAAGGAAAGTTTCAGGCCTTCAAATATAAGAAAGAGGGCCTAATATCACTCTCTAGGTTAATAACACTTTATCAAAAACACTAATCTACACATGTAAATCAACAAATAGCATCTTGTGCATTTAACAGCAAAGTAAGTTAATGTAATGAAGCTATTCAAAGAAAGTAAGATGAAAGAATTGAAAAAGATTATTGTAGAACCTTCAAGAACAAAAAGTTAGGCTAAAAAACTCACATAATGTAGGGTTTTAAGTCTTCACCTATGTCTTGCCATATTTGAGTGACTAAATCTTATAAATTCCAATCCTTAACACATTTTCAACTTAATGATTTTACGGGACAAGTTTGCAACACATTAGAAAATTTTATAATTAATTTTTGAATTAAGTTCTCCATTCAAAATTGAAAACAAATCATTTGTTGGTTACATGAATAATGCCATCATTGAATTAAGTCCTAAAACATTCACTAGTCACTAATGTATCATGGGTAACATAAACACATGATGTCATGCCCCGAGTCTCGTGACTCGAGGGGTGAGTGATAAAACACACAAATAACATGCAATAACACTACCATCCCATGATCAGCGCAGCGCAACAACTCCTGGTGAGCCATGACACATATTAAGATAACATGAAATTAGTCTCGGCTAGTGCTAGGCCTCAAACTACAACATATCCTTCCTTGTCATACATTACATAAGCCTTAGGGCCTTTACAACCAAATCAAATGAGACTCTCAAAATAAAAATATTACAACATTCAAATAAATATCAACTTAAGTAACTAAAAATTCTGCTAAGTCTAGAATGGCTCATGCAAATGCACTTCTAGTCCGACCCCATTAGCCTACCTGGTTATTATGCTTTGTTCCCGTAACAAAATCTGTAGGGACGTGAGCATGTGTCCACTTATGCCCACGATACTACATACTAACATATATGGTATGTAAACTAAACATGCATGCTTATCATCATACATACATAGATACTTCAACATTTTCTATAAGCTATGACAAATCACCAATAACAATTAGTTTTCAACTTAAGTAAATATTTATCATCATTCAACATCATTATAGTATTACAAGCAATTCCAATTATTTTTCATTATTGAATTTCCCAACATTAAATCCAATCACATTCCATATCCACATTATCACATATTCATCATTCAATCACATAACCATATCCACATTATCACTTATTCATCATTCAATCTCATAACCATAGCCACAGAAGTTATTGGGGGTTAGGTGCATGCACAGCACTGTCTTTTATAGGTCCAAACCCAACGAAAACGGTGAACCGACGTTGTCATTTAGGATTGCAGTCCAAGGCCACGAGGAGCTAATACACACACCATGTTGTGGGCTACTAACCCACTGGCATGGAGACCAAACCCTGTGCAGGTTCCAGGACTTTCAACCCGAGGGTAACCTCAAAACCCTTCCTATTTCCACACCTTACCATGACCCCCGGCACACAATCAATCATTTCTTCACAATCAAATCCCTTTTAACATAAGTTCACATTCATCATCAAATGCTTTTTATCAACATATAACCACATTTCAATTCATCACTAAGTCATCACATTATCATCTCTTCCAATTCACTTGTTCAAAGTTTAATTCATTTACTGTCACTTATTAATGTAAGTTCACATTGCATTGCATGCATTCTTGTATCACAAAGTAAACAATACTTATTAACATTTCGGAGTATGAAATACACCTTCAATTCATATATTTAGACAAATAAAATATCATGCAACAATATGGTACTGAACTCTTTATGGACCTAGGATACAATGTCCAAAAATAAACTAAGTCAAGAAACTACACTAGCCTCGGTGGGCGCCCAACTATTAATAGGTTGTGCACCTAAGATCTTGGGCACCCATGTCTTATGCGCCCAAGAGGGCGGGCATCTAATTGATAACACCTTGTGCGTCCACAGATTGGTTTGTTTCATGCTCTATTTTTCGGGTCTAACATCCTCCACACTTGGAACCTCAATTTGACCATGTTTAGGGCAAAGTAATTAAAATCTCTTGTTTCTAACATTACCACCAAGCTTATAGGCATCAAAAGAAACCAACAATTTGAGTTTTTCATTAACTATGGGCCAAGTTATGGATCAAACATCCTTATCTCTCCCTCAACCTATACCTACACATATATGTGCATATAACTCCCTTTTTCTTCCATAAATGAAATCAAAACTTGCAATGGTTACTCAAATGATGTTCTAATACTTGTTACACATCATATATGTAAGAATGTAGCATAAAACCCTACCTCAAGTTGAATAAAGATGAAGAACAAGAGGTGGTCTCTTCCCTGTTTTCAAGCTCCCAACTTTGATGGATCCAATCACTCCCTCCTTTGATCTAAATAACAAACAAATTACATGGATAGGTTCCTTGAGTGCTCAATTGCATCTTTGCAAAGTTAATTTGATTTGAATCAAGGCTAGAAGGACTTACCATCCAAATCTCCACCCAGTTCTCTTGTGTTCTTCTTCCTCTCCCAGGTCCTCTCTCTTAATCCACACAGTTCTCTCTCTCTCTTACACCATGCACACACATATATATAATAATTGGTTAATATTTTAATCCCCCACAGTAATCTCCATATTTCCCTTCCCCTAGCTAGTTATAGGTGTGTAGGGGTGAGGGTTCGGCCGTATAAGTCAGAACACACCATACGTATCATTTCTGCTATATCTTGGGCGCCCAGCTGAGTTCCTCCTTCTGCACCTGAGCCTTGGGTGCCCAAGAATTGACCCCTTGTGTGCCCCCAAGGCGCCTCCTTCCAGCACTTGTGTTAAAATTCCAACTCTTGAATGTTTGGCTTATCTCTTTCAAAGTTCTCAACTCGAAAGTACCATTAATAATCCATACTACTAAATCAACATATCATTACTTCCAAAATGTATCAAAAACCATATATTCATGTTAACACAAAAGTCCAAGGTATTACACATGACCATCCCCAACTTAAAATGCATATTGTCCTCAATGTGTGGGAAGGAACAATGGTGAAAATGTAAAGTAAACCTGTAGTGTGCTTATGTCATGATATTCCCCGCAACTAAGGTTTAGGTGACTGATGATGCCAATGAAATAATATAAATAAAATAACAAAATAATAAAATTAGCATAAATGAAACGAAAAAAAAGGGATTAAGAATTACCTCATGTTGGCTTCAAGTTAAGCTAATGCATTATGAAATTCATGAATGGATTGCAGTGCAATCTCAAAGTCATCATGCTGGTTTGACTCACTAGAACTATCATTGCTCTCACTAGACTCAGTGTCAGTGTCATAGCTCTCATTAGACTCGTTCTCAGCATCAGTACTATCTGTGTCAGGCATGTCTTCTAGTGTTGGCATACCATGGTAATTAGAAGGTGGACTCTCCTCAGATCTTACGTTTGTTTCTGTGTCAGTGTCCTAAGCAGGTGCGTCAGACCAATCATTGTACATGTTTATTTTATCCTAGTCCATTTGTAAAAGGAGATCGAGGTCAATATCATCCCATCCATGCCACTCAAAATTGATAAGGTGTAATATGAACAAGGGGATGAAAAATTAGTGGCAAAGGTAATAAGTTACTGTCTAAGAAACACTCGTCAGGCCACATGTCCAAATCAACCTCTGAACTTTCTAAGTCACTCTTATCACTGGACATATAAAGTGTAAATTGCCACTTATGTTTCCTACCAATTAAATTCTTAGGGTTTTCTTTCTGATTAGAGTTATCCTCATTAAAACCAAACATGATGTACTTGTTCTTACAAAGAATATAGAAATAAAGTTTAAGGACATAAATAAATGCCAACACAAAGCAATATCAACATTCAACACAGAGATAAAAAGAAAATAAATCAAGAAAGAGAACAAAAAGAAAATAAAGATCAAAAGGTAATTAATAAATAATAAATTACCACATCAAAATAGTCAAAATCTTAATACCTTAGTACAAGCCACTAAAATTGATTACAGAATTTTAGGAAAATCAAATAAAGCTATGAAACTAAATCCTAAACTCTCAAAATGAGAACAATGATCAAAAAGGAAAGAAATATCCAGTCACTATAGAGGTGGAGGTAGATGTGGATGTGACTCTCTAATGTGATCTAAGATGCTTTGTAGAAGGTGACCCTGTGTCTGTTTAGTCTGATGAATACACAATAAAAGCTGATGGTCATCCTCCTGATTCTACTCCAAATGACTGATCCGCTCAACCAAGGCACCATTCTAGGCAGCTAGCTCAGTCGTAGTGACCTCCTTCTCTTCCTCACCCCTTGGCTCCTCTAGGGCCTGTGATGGTCCACCCTCCTCCACCACTTTCTCTTCCGTCTTCTTCATCTTTTTCTCTAATATCAGACCTCGGGATGTGGAGTAAGATGTGATGTTGAAGGGCTGCAATCCAGAGGCTAGGGGAATATCATTAGTAATGTGGGCCCCTTTTCTCCTGAATATCTTTGTAAGGGCCCTTCCAAAAGGTAAAGAGTTAAGGGTCCTGGGCGCTCATATGTGTATGTCACTTGGTGCCAGATGTATGAGGGCAAGCCAATGGTCATCCCAATCCCAATGCCATAAATCAGGCAAGCCCTAAGTGGACTACAATCCTAATTCCTATTCTGGGGCATCAGATTTGTGCAAGAAAACAAGTGGAGTACCTAGTATTTATCCTTAAGTGCTAAAACTGGCTTCCTATACTCCCCAATCAACTCCTGGTCCTCAAAAAAAATCTCTAATGCTATGATGGGTAGTGGTGGGGTACCATCAGCAAGATAGGCGAACTCTGGGTTTTGGACTCGAGGTAAGTGAAAGACTTAGGCAAAATCATCTAGTGTGAGTGTGATCTCAACCCCTTGGATCGAGCTAATAATCCTTTCTCTACCCCTCCTCCTAATAATGGAACCTTCTTTAACATGGGCAAAGAATTCCCTAACTACATCGCCCACACAATAGGCATGGAATTTAGCAATATTGAGCCACTGTCGCCCCTCAAAATTCTACTCTAACATGAACTGCTCATGCCTAAAGTGGTCTATTTGCCAAAAATGCTCTATCAAAATAGGTTTATGTCCTCATATATCATCATAATGATGCTCAACTTCTTCTCTCCAAAATTAGTTTCTATCAAATGAGGTGCACCCTAATCGTCTATTGGCATTGCATTTGACTCGTGGGGCCATGATAGCTACAAAAACACATAAAGAATATATTGAATTATTCAAATGCTCAATCCCGTATATCCACACAAGTTTAGTGGCCCACTCTATTGACAAAAATTTAAATAGTAAACCAAAGTGAGTGGATCATGTGCTAGTCTAGGTGGCCATACAACATCCACCAAAGAAGGGTCTACAAATTCTAAACACAAATTGATAAGGAAGTATTTGAACTTGATTAACTATAAAATGGACAAAAATTTTGGGGTCCAGTGGACCCATGGACCCAAGTGATGACCCACGGTATAGATGGTGTTGAAAGTGTGAGGAAATTCACTCAAAATGAGCAATTTTCCATTTGCACATTGTTTGAAATCCAAATTGGGATTCAAACTTGAAAGAAATTTGAAACCCTCGGTGAAAATGAGCTTGGGTTCAACAAAATTTGTAAAAATGGCAACTAGGTTGGAGAAGAAACTCACCTTAAACCAATTATGTGAAGAGATTGGAGTGAAACATCGATAAAAAATCCTAGGGAAAGCTTGAATGTGCAAGAATATCAAAGTGTGTGAGGTGGAATCGAAAGGACTTGGAGATGGTTGTGAAAATTTGGGAGTTAAAATGGCCGAATGGACTGTTTAAAGCATCGCAGGGTCAAGACCACTCGCGGGGTGTTTGGACCACAGAAAGGTTGGCCTCCATTTTTTTTACAAAAAATATATTGTGGTCTGGACCATTGGGTCTGTGAGTTCGGACCATAGAACTGGATATTTGAAAATAATATATTTTTCAAAAATAAAAAAGGACTCAAACTCATAATTAAAAACCTAAAACAAAGTAAAAATTAAAATCTACTTTAACCCTAAATATGATACAATTACAATACTTTGCTAATCCTGGATTACTTGTAGAGTAGAGGATCTAGAAGATCCCACAATTCAACCAAACCAATGAAATTTTCTAAATAGGGTTTAAGTCTATGCCCACTGGCTTTAAATCTATTCTTATTTTTCAAAATTTCCATTTCAACTACCCCATGTTTAAAAACATGTTTCACGATAAATGGGCTAGACCACTTAGATTGCAATTTACCAGGAAATAAATGAAGTCGTGATTTACAAAAAAAGTACTTTCTAACCTTCATGAATGGAACATTTGGCAATATGTTGGTCATGTACTTTCTTCATCTTTTCTTTGGAAATTTGAGCATTCTCGTAGGCATCATTTCTCAATTCTTCCATTTCTGCAATTTGAAGTTTGCGGTGAAGCCCGGCCTCATCGATATTAGCATTGAATTGTTTAATGTCCTAATATGCCTTATGTTCTAATTCGACAGGGAAATGGTATGGCTTCCCATAAACAATATGTATGGTGACATCCTTAGGGTTGTTTTATAAGCTATACGATATGCCCATAGGGAGTTAACCAATTGTAGTAACTAGTCCTTGCGATTAGGGTTAACTATTTTCTCAAGAACTTGTTTTATCTCCCTATTGTCAAGTTCTACTTGGCCACTTGCTTGTGGCTGGTATGATATACCAACTTTATGAACTACACCGTATTTAAGCAATAGTGTTCCCATAAGACGTTTGCAGAAGTGTTTTCCTCCATCATTAATAATTGCTCGAGGTACTCCAAAACGCAAGAAAATATTCTCATGGAGGAATTAAACACAACTTTATGGTCATTAGTTCTAGTGGCAATTGCTTCAACCCATTTAGACACATAGTCAACCCCTACTAAGATATATTCATATCCACATGAAATTGGGAAAGACCCATAAAATCTATTCCCCAACAATCAAACGCCTCTAAAACAAGAATAGGGGATAATGGCATCATGTTTCTACGTGTTAAACTCCCCAAGTGTTGGCATCTATCACATATGGTGCAAAAATGACGAACATCTTTAAACAATGAAGGCCAATAGAATCCACATTGAAGGATTTTTGCAGCTGTTTTATTAGTAAAAAATGACCACCACAAGCTTGGCTATAGCAAAACTCAAGTATGCTAGGTACTCTCCACTCAGGGATACAACGTCAAATCACTTGATTAGGGTAATACTTGGATAAGTAGGGATCATCCTAAAAGAAAACTCTAACATTCCGTAAGAATTTCTTTTTATCCTTATATAGCTCCATTCATTTAGGATTTTTCTTGTCACTAAGTAATTAGCAATATTAGCATACCAAGGAGGATTGGAGGCTGTTATTGCTTTTATGTTAAACAATTGTTCATCTAGGAAGCTATTATTTATTTGAGTTTCATCATTTGGGTAAGCTTCTACTGGTAAATGTGACAAGTGATCCACTACTACATTCTTAACACCTTTCTTATCTCTTATTTCAAGGTCAAACTCTTGCAAAAGTAAAATCCACCGAATTAACCTTAGTTTGGCCTCTTACTTGGTTAACAGGTATTTAAGAGATGAATAATTAGTGAATAATTAGTGAACACTATAACTGTTGAACCAATGAGATAAGAACGAAATTTCTCAACAGCAAAGACAATTGCTAATAACTCTTTTTCAGTTATCGTGTAATTCTTTTGTGCATCATTTAGAGTTTTACTTGCATAGTAAATAACATGCGCCTTTTTGTCTTTCCTTTATCCTAGCACAGCTCCAATGGCATGGTCACTTACATCACACTTCAAAGGAAAGTGACCAATCAGGAGGTTAAAGAATAGGAGCTGTGGTTTGACAACCCTTGAGCTTATCAAAAGCCTTTTGACACTAGGGAGTCCATTCAAATTGGGTATCTTGCATCAATAATTGACACTAGGGCTTTGAAATTTCACTAAAAGATTGAATGAACCTTCAGTAAAACCTAGCGTGCCACAAAAATAATTGGAAATCCTTCACGGATTGAGGATTGGGAAGTTTTTGAATTAGTCCTACTTTAGCTTAATCTACTTGGATGCCTTCTTTAGTGACTATATGCCCTAACACAATTCCTTGGGTGGCCATAAAATGGCACTTTTCCCAATTTAACACTAAGTTCTTTTCCTCACATTGTGTCAAAACTAGATCAAGGTTCTTTAAGCACTGCTCAAATGAATCACCATAAACTGAGAAATTGTCCATGAATACCTCGATAATTTCTTCTACCATTTCACTAAAAATACTAATCATGTGGCGCTGAAAGGTAGCAGGAGCACTGCATAGGCCAAAGAGCATCCTTTTGCATGCAAAGGTACCAAAAGGACAAGAATAGTAGTTTTAGATTGATCCTCTAAGGCAACCTCTATTTGATTATAACCCAAATAGCTATCTAAAAAGCAATAATAAGCATGTCTAGCTACTCTTCCTAAAACTTGATCTAAGAATGGAAGAGGAAAGTGATCTTTTCATGTGACTGCATTGAGTTTTCTATAATCAATGCACACTCGCCTACCAGTTCCTATTTGAGTTGGAACCAACTCATTATTCTAACTTCGAACTACCGTGACTTCTAATTTCTTAGGAACTACTTGTGTAGGACTCACCCATTTAAAATCAAAGATGGGATAAATTATTCCTACATCTAGTAGTGTCAAAACTTCAGCTGTAACTACTTCTTTCATCTTTGAATTGAGTCATCTTTGCATTTGACGAATCGATTTGGCATCGTCTTCTAAGTATTTATGATATGTGCAAAGGAAAGGACTTATACCCGTTAAGTTTGCCACTAACCATCCCAAAGCTTTCTTATAACTTTTCAAAAGATCAACTAGCATATGCTCTTGATGGATAGTCAGTTCTGAGAATTAACCACAGGATACGTTTCTCCTTCACCTAGAAAGGCATACTTCAAATTATAGGGTAGAGGTTTCCTATTAGGACTAGGAGCTTTTACTTTTGAGGACTCTGCTTTATTTAAAAGTGGTCCTAGGTTTTCAAAGGCTGGTACCCAATTTCCTACAAATATGATTGGGCACATCTCTAACCAATCAACAACTGCTCCTAATTCATGGTTTGACATTGTCGAATTCAATTTTTCCTCACTAAAGCAAATTACTTTTTCTAAAGGATCCTCAACGAATTCACGATCCACGTAATCCTGGACTATAGCTTCAACTAAGTCCACTTCTTGTACATTAGGCACCTTTTTTGGTTGTTTGGTAGCATGAAAGATATTCATTTCAAACTCAATATTACCAAAAGACATTTTCAAGTACCCATTCCTGCAATTGATTAAAGCATTTGACATTGCTAAGAATGGTCGTCCAAGAATTATTGCTGCCTGATTAGGTGCAGACAAACTGGCAAGTGGTTGAATATCTAAAATTATAAAGTCCATTGGAAAATAAAAATTTTCCACTTGTACCAGTACATCTTCAACTATACCACGTGGGACTTTAATTGATCGATCTACAAGTTGCAAAGTCACATGAGTAGGTTTTATTTCCCTTAAGCCCAATTGTTCATACACTGAATAAGGAAGCAAATTCACACTTGCTCCTAAATCAAGCAATACTCGACTAATATAGTACTTCCCTATATAGTAAGATATAGTAGGACAACCAGGGTCCTTATATTTCAAGGGAGTACAACATTATACTATAACACTTGCTTGCTCAGTGAGGAATGCTTTCTCCTTTACATTTAATCCCCTTTTCACAGTGCATAATTCCTTAAGGAAATTAGCATAAGAAGGGATTTTCTTAATTGCATCAAGAAGAGGTATATTGATTTTCACTTGTTTGAATACCTCAAGCAATTCAACTGCTTGGGCTTCTTTACTAGCTTTCAAAAATCTCTGGGGAAAGGGTACTTTAGAAACATATTCTGTAGGCACTATCATTGGTTCCTCCTCATTTTCTTTCTCTTTTCACTCTTCCTCTTCCTTTTTATCCTCTTTTATGGACTCCTAAATTATAATTGGTTGTTTTCTTGCCTCCTTACTCTCATCCAACATCTACTTAGGTTTCAACTCTTCTCTAGTTTCATCCTCCCTAGGATGGATGGTTTTATGTACAATCTTACCACTCCTAAGCATTGTGATGTTTTGTACCTATTCCACACTCGTAGGTACATTAGATATCCTTCAACTTGTTTAGCTTGGGCCATTGGGTTTGGATGAGGTTGAGCAGGAAATTAACCCTTTGGTTGTGCAATCAATGTTTGAGTTGATAGGATCAATTAACTCTTAATATCATATAAACTTTGATTATTTTAGGCCCAAAGTGAAGACTGAGTATTAATGAACTATTGAAGTGTTTCCTCTGTGGACCTCTTATTTAGGGGAATGTACGGAGCATGTGATGGTCCCACATTCTGAGATAATCCTGGACTAGAGATTGGGACTTGAGGAACTGGAGGATGAGAAGCATGATAATGTTGTGGTATTTGGGTTCCCTTATTTCTTCAACTGAAATTTGGATCGTTCCTCACTGCTGGATTATATGCCACAGAATAAGGATTTTATCCTAAAGCTTGTCCTCAATATGATTGGCGGTATTGGTTTATAGCAAGAATTAGGAGTTCACTGGATGCTTGGCCTTACACAACCTCTCTACAAATAGGGATACTAGGGCAATCATCTGTCCTATAGGTTTGGTTATCACACACTATGCAATAGACATTTGCCATTGGTTCTTTTATGGGTTATGTGTCCCTTTTGATTTTCAGGGTCTCAATTTCTCTGGTGAGTGTTGCTAATTTTGCTTTGAGATCACCAGTTTCACTTAAATGATACATACCTCTAGCTGGGGTAACACTAGCAGTTTGGGTGTTTTGAGATATTGTAATATCCCAAGTTTGTGCATCCTCAGCTAAGAACTCAAAATATAAATAAGCTTCCTCAAGCGTTTTATCGTAAAACTATCCATTGCACATTATTTCCACAAATTGTTTTAGTTGTGGCGTTAGGGAACCATAAAATTAAAGGATATGCCTCTCTTACCAGGTTTGAAATTAAAGGTTCTTTGATTTTCAAGCCAAACTATACAAGACTCAAAGATATGTCTATCTTACTGTAAGATATCCCTCACGGAACATCTAGTAGCAACAGCTTGATTTTCAGCCATCTCTAAAGGTGGAATAGGAAGTCTAGGATTTTGAATTTCCTCTAAAGGATTTTCAGATTCTAAAGAAGAAGTTAAGGGTTCAAGACACATTAATCTATCGTTTTCCCGCGAATCTAACTACTCATAAGCTAGGAGAACTATCTCTATAAAAGGTATTGTGGTCTAGACCAGAAGCCTAGTGACCGGACCACAGAGTGCTACTCTGGGACTTACAAAAGGATTTTGATGGAAAAGTATTTTGATGGAAAAGAGTTTTGAATTTTTCTAATTTTAGGAAATTTTTTTATATGAAATAACAATTTAACTTAAAAATGAAAATAACCTAAAAACTAAAATTTGGTTCCCCAGCAACGGCGCCAACAACTTGACCGCGTCTAAATATTATGTCTAAACTAACCCCCAAGTGCAAGGGTGTGCGGTGTAGTTTTAACTCGCTAAGTCCGAGGTTGAATACAGGGAACCTAAGTTTTTAGTTTCTAGGTTGCAATAGAAAATTTTAAATTTAAATTCAAAGAATTTTCAGAGTTTGATGAATACTAAATTCTAGGTTTTTCAAAATTTTAAAATTAAAAATAAAGAAAGAACTAACAATTAATCAAAGGAATTCAGAAAATAAAATTTTTGTTTTTTAGCAAAAATAGCAACTACTACTAAGAGGATTCAACTTAAGCATAAATTACTCAAGATAAACAAATTTAAAATTTCACGGCAATCAATTTACTAAGTAAAGAATTGGTTCAACCAACGATAACAATATCAAGAATAATTCTTGATTCAACTAACAATTCCAGGTGGGTTAATCACTTCACAATGGGATGTGTTAAACACTACAATCTAAAATTCACATAAAAGGAACAAAGAGATTGGAAAGATATCTTTGTTAGGGTTCTTAATTTCCCAATACTCAGTTTTATATTCTCACTTAGGATTATAAAATCGGAAAAATATTCTGTGAAAACATTTGAGTTCAAATCCAATTTTATTTTGTTCAAAAATATTAAACAAGTTTTAATCAAAAACCTTTACCAGTGATTACAGAGAATTTAGTGAAAGATTTTCGTTTTCGAAAGCTTTTGAAATAAACAAAATCAGATTTGAAAGTTGTAGATCTCTACACATGAGTTTTTGCAAACCATGCGAAGAATCTATGAACATCCCATTGTTCGTAATAACCCACCCTTCCTTGATTCATTGAATCAAAAAACTAGGGTTTACGCTAGCATGCTTTTAAAATAAACAAAAACAAATAAATTGCACATAAATCAGCAAACTAAAAATTAATCACAAAGACAATATTATTAATGTGAAAAGTAACGTATAATGTACTTTGAAATTGAATCTGAAACGCAATGATGAATGACAAAAGCTGTAATAAATCCTATGAAAGCTCCGCAAAACTTTAAAAACATTCTTCAACCATTGGAAAACTCTTTAAAAGCTCTCTAAGATGCTCAAAAAGTCTAAAAACCAAAGTAGGGTAGAAGTCTCTCGACCATACATAAGATGATATAAATATATGATAACTCAAAACCCTAAAAAGAGCTAAAACAACTTCACGCGGCAGCACACTGTGGTCCAAACCACCAGACGGGGTGTCTAAACCACATAACCTATTCTTCTTAAGTTCTACTTCCTCCTTCTAGCGTAGCCTTTAACCTGGTCCGAACCACCCAAGGGGGTGTCTGGACCACAATGTCCTCTTCATCCTCTAGGCCACTTTCATCATTGCTAATTTTGATTATTTCACCCTTTTTCTTGCAATTAAGATAATAAATACCATAAGTGATAAAATAATAACAAAACTCTAAAATTAGTTACTTAAATGCATGAATAAATGTCAAAATGTGGAGTTTTTAATTACACTTTTTAAGTGTAATCATACATAGACCTAATCATCGTAATAAGAAACTGAGCTCTTGATCTGAACTGAGTTCCTTTCTCCAATGATAGAAACTCACTCACATGCGCAAGGTACATCCTTAGAGCTAGGCTCCTTTCCATAGTTATACGTGAGGCACTAACTGTCTCTTCCCTTAGAGTTGAACTCTCCAACAGAGTGAAACTCCATCTCTAGTTATGTGTAAGACACTAACTATTTTCTCGTCTAAGGCGAAGCTCCTTTTCTATAGTTATGTGTGATGCGCTAACTGTTCTTCCTCAGTCGAAGCAAGGCTCCTTTCCTTTCCCAATTATGTGCTAAGCACTAACTACCTTAGTCATCTGGAGAGTGAGACTCTATTTTTTAGATATGCACTTGGCACTAACTATCTCTTATCTTTGGAGCAAAGCTCCTTTCTCTAGCTAACCACTTCCCAGTTATGTGCTAAACATTAACTATCTCATCCCTTAAAGCTAGGATCCTTTCCTTACTTAACCATATTCCTATTATAAGCCAAGCACTAACTGTTCTTTTAATCTAGAATAAGGTTCCCTTTCCTAGTTAAGCATGAGGTGCTAAAAAAATTTTATCATCTAGAGTGAAGCTCTCTTCCCAAGTTACATGTGAAGCACTAATTTTCATTTTAGTCTTAGCGCTAGGGCTCTTTCTGTCCCTCATCCTATACCCAAAGCAAGGCTCTTTCGGACATAGCACTAACGCTATTAGTCACCCTCTCATACACTTAGACTTCCTTGGCCGATAATGAGGCTCACTACGGCCAATCAATTTGCAATCCATGGCATTCTAATTACATTTGCATCCTTGCATACATATAAAACATCACATTTGTGTAATGCTCTATCCCAGAGCTATGGAGACCTAATCCCTTTTTAGGGTATGTAGGCACTGAGCAAATAGCTTAAGTTTGTTCACCTCGATCTTCATAGACCATCAGCGTGAGGCACTAACTTAGAGCTAGGATTTTGCATTCATCACATAGCTTAGATCGTAGGTGTGAGTTACAGTGATCTAATCACTTAGTAGGATATGTAGGTAGCTCAAGCAGATAGCTTGAATGCGATCTCCATGGTCCTCATAGACCAATTACACAAGCTATTAGTTTAGACTTAGAGAAAGGCTCTTACATCTGCGTACTAGTTCGCATCTCACCAATGTAACATACTAAATTTTTTAAATGTATTATTAATTTAATTTTTATTTTTAAAACTTTTAGTTCTGTTAATTTGGTATTATATTAAAATTTATTTAGTTTTAAGCTAAATTAATCAATTGATTAATTAAGCTATTAATAATTAAAATAAAATTTAGTGATGTTGTTAATTAGTCTAATTAAATTGAGGTTAATTATTATGTGAATTTATTTATATACATACAGATATGTGCATGGCATACACGTGGCTTTGGCTTTAGAAAAATTTAGCCACCTCAAACTTAATGTGGCAATAATTGGAGTACATAAAAACTGTAACGCCCTCAATTTTTCAAAACCTGGGAAGTGAGTGGAAGAATCATACACGGCATGTGCTAAAACATCCATTACCCTGATTAGAGTCACACCACTACCTTGGAACAAACATCCATAATATGTAATAATAATTTTATGATTATGCTAAACGTAATTAATAACAATTGAACCTCAGCGTAACCGGACAACAGTGCTCCATCTACACTTTTAAATATAATAGAAACTTAGGCCTCAAAGCCTTTTTCTATCATATCTGATAAATCCCCCAAATTAATAGTATTATAGTTTTGAATAATATTACGGCAACGAGTAACTCTAATAATAGCCCACCAAATTATCGGGTTCATGACCTACAAATGAATCTGTAGGGACGTAAGCACTAATCCACGTGTGCTCACGATGCATAATAAATAACATATGTGATATGCACACAATAATCGGATCACCAATTATTTCATATCAATAACTCATAAACTCCAAGTCATTGCATATCTCAACATCAAAACATATATCAACATAAATCTCAACAATGATCCAATTATTATCTTTCATTTATCTCTTTAGCCATCACATCACAATCATCACAGTCATGGGGCAGATACTATACAATATCATCGTTTACGAGTCCAGACCCGATGGCCACGAGTAGCCCAATATTTATCATCGTTGTAGGCTACTAACCTACTGGCATGAATACCAACCCCTACACAGGTTTAGGGTTTTTCAACCCAAGGGTAATCTCTGTACCTTTCCTATTTTTCAGTATCTATAGCCCGCAATCACAACATCGTTCCCATTTCCTTCATTTCCATTATTATCATCTCAACAAAATAGCTCATTAGACTCAACCAACAACATCACAACATCACTTTCATAATCAATCTCTGTTATAACATAAATCACTCAAAAATTTCAAAATTGAGCATTCTTAATTTCACATTTTTCATGCATTTAACTACAAATATCAAAGTGCAACTTTAAGGGCAAAATCGTAATTTTTCATAACTTCAGGGGTAAAATCGTAATTTCAAAAAGCCTTGGGGCCACTTTGTATTTATTCCAAACTTTGGGGGTCACTACGTAATTACCCAAAACTCTGGGGCCAATTTACAATTTTTCAATAAGTTTAGGGTCAAACTGAAATTTTTAGTAATTTAGGGGTAAAACTGTAATTTTGTAAAACTTTTGGGGTCAAATCATAATTACATAAAAACTATTGGGGCTAAAGGAAAATATTGGAAACTTTCATGGAATATGCTTTGACATATTCTCTCCTACAATTTTTTTTTCTAGTTCCAGTGAACTCCTTTTCTTTTGGTAGTGATATTTTGGTATTTTGGTTTGGACAAAATTCACACAATGTAGTCTAAATTTAATTACATCCATACAAAATGATCACATAAAAATTTATCAAAATATTTTCATATCACATATATGTAAATCAAATGCATTAAATCCCTACCTCAAATCCAAAGAAAAAGTGAAGAAACTCCAAAATTTTAAAATTTCGCTTCTCTGTATCCTCATCTTGGACCGAATTACCACGATCCGACATCGCCATGATGATCACAACATCAAAAATACCAAAACCCTACTATTCCTAAACTTAATTCCTCATTTTCTCTCTCCTCTTTATTTTCTCTCTCTTCTATTTTTTTTCTTCTCTTTCGGTTTGTTTTTCCCAGCACAACACACACACACACACATATATATATCATATGCTTGGTGGCCAAGCAAAGTGAACTTCCAGGAAGTTTCAAATATATATATATATATATTTTTGCTTTGCTTCTCACGAAATTTTCTAACCAAACATATGGTCACTTTTGACCATTACATTGTATAGCTTATACATGTATATATTAAAATAATATTTGTATAAAAATTAAATTTTTTTTAACAAAATAATATGAATATTGAAAATTTTAAATTTTGGGGTTATTACATTCTCCCCTCCTTAAAAAAATTTCGTCCTCGAAATTTGAGGCAATCAGCTCAAACATAACTCTTGGAAAACATTTACAGACATATTACCCGAGTCTTAGACTAATACTCCAAAATAGACTCTTTAATACAATGATGCTTCTAATGCGAACTGTATTATTAGAAATCAACTTATTAAATAATACTCAAATCGTTTCACAAATTAGCAATTTTCAGTAAATCAAAATATGGATATCCATGCTTTTGTTACACTCCTCTGATTTCAATAACTAATCCAGTGGTAATAACAATCCACTATCAAAACTCTATCTTAGTAACATTGAACCTTAATCTCCATCTCATATCGCACTATCATGATATACCTATTTGAATTTTCCCAATATTACACTTAGTCCTCCGATTTAAATCCACACTTCTTCTTTAATAATAATTCTTTTCACACTCTCATTTCAACATACCAATGTATCAACACACCACACCTACGGCATTGTCCCTTGATCATAAGGCCAAGATAACAAGAAGTTAACACTATTACACATCCATTACACCGCACCCCCATTTTTAGGGTTTTCTTCCACTTTATCACATTCCTTAAAATCCTCTTCTTTCATCAGAAATTCTTATTTTAATTCATCATCCACCATTACCAATCACTTTATCAATATTTTCAATTAATCACGAATGATGATCTTGAAATACTTTATTTTTCAAATCCTCTTAGTATTGCACACTACTACCGAATTTATCATTACCCTAAAATGTTGCTTCTTTATTTTATTTCTAATTTCTCCCATGGATCTAAACCTTGAAATACGTGACCTTAGCATTTAGTTCTTCCAACTGAAACCCCAAGTCCATTCGATCAAAGTATACTGTGAACCAAATAAGTAACACACCAAATACATAGTTAACACCAAACATCATAGGTCACCACAGAATCATTTTTAACCACATAGAGACAATACCAAGTATATCATATTCAAGTATAATAAGCATCCAGTTAGGCATAGCTGCTAACCAAGTTAATTCACAAATCTTTTATCAATTCTAACTATGTAACTTTTCTTTTTATTTCTACACCTCTACTTCTCAAATGTCACTTTCATCTCAGTTTTTCCCCCATTTTTACATACTAATTAAAACTATAATCCACATATTCTAAACCACAATTTACCATGTTATGTGCAATATAGTTAGTCATTTAAACAAACCATAAGGAAACTAAGCCTAAATAATTCTTTTCACCAGAAATCATCTCCTTTACCTAGCTTGATGTTCCTGTATATACACTTATGCACCATAGACTTATTGGTATTTCATTTACCAAAATATACATCATTATCAATATAAGTTTCAGCATAATCTATTATCAAACACATGAAACTCACCAAGTCCCATTCAATACCATCTTTCTCATTTCCATTCTGTCCACATATATATTTACATATCATATCAACTTCATCCCAAACCTCCACAAGTAATCCTTGATTAATCAAAATTCAGCATACAAGTAACTTAAGAATATACACAGTTCTACAATTTTTCTAGATAATCATCAAACACTTTGCTCATCTTCATTCCTATATTTAAGGTCAAACACCTTTAATTTTTCCATCATCTCCCATTCTCCAGCAACAACACAAGCAAAATTACAATGAATTTTTCTATTAAGATCGCTAGAAGTCACATTAGCTTTACCTGGGTGATATTGTAATTCAAAATCATAATCTTCCATACATTCTATTCACCTTCTCTGTCTCAAATTCAAATCTTTCTATGAAAATATGTACTTCAAACTTTTATGATCTAAAAATACTTCAAAATTTTCACCGTGCAAATAATGCCTTCAAGATTTTAGTGCAAAAATTACTGCTATCCACTCCAAATCATAAGCTGGGTAATTCTGCTCATCAGTCTTCAACTGCCTAGAGCCATAAGTCACTACACTTCCCTTTTTGCATCAGTAAACATCCTAATCCTTCTCTTGAGGCATCACAGTATATTGAATAGCCTTTACCCTTTTCTGAAATTATCAAACTGGTGTAGTAGTCAATCTCCTCTTGAGTTCTTGAAATGATTTCTTACAGGTATCACTCTAACCAAACTTAATTCCCTTTTAGGTGAGTCTAGTCAAAGGAACAGCTAACCTGGAAATATCAAGTATGAATCTTCAATAGTAATTTGTCGAACCCAGAAAACTACGAATTTCAAATACAATCTTTAATCATAACCATTCTAAAATAGCCTCAACCTCAGGCAAATCCACTGCCATTCCTTTCTTTAAAATCACTTGTCTAAGAAATTTTACCTCCTTAAGATAGAATTTGCACTTACTTAAATTAACATACAATTAATACTCCTTTAAGGTTTGCGATACTATCCTCAAATGTCTTTCATTTTCCTCATCTCATTTAGAGTAGACCGGCACAACTATAACCTTGTCTAGGTAATCTCAAAACATCCTGTTCGTTAAATCTATAAATACAGCTGAAGCATTAGTCAATCTAAATGGATTACTAGCAACTTGTAATGACCCTATCGAGTCCTGAATGCTTTTTCTTTGAAATGTTCTCCTGCCTCACCCTTCATTGGTGATACTTAGGCATTAAATCACCTTTTGAAAAGACCAATGATCCTTTCAACTAAAATAGATGTACCAATCAAATAATAGAAATCAATCTTTATAATCACTTGTGTAGAACCACAATCCTTATGACATTATATAACAAATTCTTGGACCAAATTAAATCACAAATCCCTCGATTATCAATTTTAATTTCTTCCTTATTACTATAACCTTCTACTTGTCTATATGTTCGGCATATAATTCTTAGTTCTAATTATACTCAAGGTAAATCAAATTATCATCGCACTTTAATTGATCATATCAGAACATCTAATCAATTAATGGTGTAAATCCAAATTAATCATCTCAAAGCCCAATAAGTATGATATGTCTGGTATAACTAATACCTTTAAATAATCCCCAAATTCTCAGTTTGGACTTTCAAATATTCTTCAAAATATTCCATTTCCAATTTTCTCTACTCTCTATTAATCATATGAAATCTCAATATTCACTGTATAATAAATAATCTAACCAAGCATAACCAAATTAATCAACGCTTTGAGTTTCATAATTTATCATCCAAATGTATAAATTTTTGCTCCTACTCATCTTGTCAATTATCAATCACTTATAGTTATTACGAGTACACAAATCAATCTCCAATATTCATTATTAATTCCCTTAATAATCTTCTTAACTTGCTACAATTCCAATATATATATACATATTTTTTTTTCAATGCCATCAAGATGTGCCAAAATCTCAAATGATAAAACTCTCGAACCTCTACTCCTTGAAGTCCATATGCATTAAGTACAATCACTTTGTTCTTGAATCTTAATTATCCGTTTATGACTACACTTTTGTACTCAATACCTTAACTAGAAAATTGGTACTAGTGCATTTTCTAATAAAACTAGTCCTACACCTGGAACCCAATAACTCCTAGTCCATATGATCAATGCCATTCTTGACTAACTTTATCTTTAAAATTTTATTATTCTATTATTATAATTCTCGTCCCCAATAACCTCGAAATCATAAACATTCTCCCAACAACTTTACTGAAAATAACTCTAATACAACCAAACTTCTTAATTTCTTACTTAAAGCATCGGCCATTATATTAGCCTCACCCAAACAACATTGAATAATTTAATATCACAATATTCCTATTGCCCCATTCAACTACATTTTCTCATAGTCAATTCACATTATATACACAAATAGCTGTGAAATTCTTCTATTCTGAGTACATTCTAAACTCCTTTGCCATTCCACCAACCCTATCAAGACTTCAAAGTAAAAACAATTTCAGTTAATCCTTCTCATATGATTTCAACTACCTCGATTTAAGCTGTTACCTGGCCATTATGCATTAGCACATAACCTAAATTTTTTCTCACAACCCACCACAATATCTAGAGTAACCTTTTCCACAGGTAAAAATAACCAACACAGGGCTTTGATCCACCTACACCTCGACTTATAAAATGTTCTTAATAACTTTACCTTACCAAATTTCTAACTCTTTCATAGCTCAGTTGAATTAATAATTCTATTAGTTAAGTGGCATCTTAAATATAACAGTAGTAATCACCCGCCAAATCACAAACCTTGGATATCAAATACAACCTTAGCCGTACTCAACTAATACAACTAAAACCTTTGGTGGATCCATCGTAATTACCTGACCCAATACCACTTGACCCCAAACTTTATCTTAAATAAACAAAACCTATACTTGCTGTTCTCAACACGCAACCATTAAGATGATTGCCAAAATTCAATAACAAATACATATCCTTAAACACCACTTAATTTGACAACTTCTAATTTACTCAAAACCTTAAACCTTTTACCATTCATCTTAACAAGAATAATCAATATCTCAACGCCAAATATTAGATAAAACCATAGGCCCATAAATCACTTGATTAAATTCTAAACTTCCAAAACTTAAACAATACTGTAGAATGTGGCACAATTGAAACAAGAGAGGCATCTGACATAAAATTTAAGAAAAAAGAAATCTACCTTTAAGGAAATTAACCCCACTTTTTCCTAAGAAACACCTCCATAATCTACACATTACTTACGAAAATAAAATGGAGACTCCTTCTCATTTAACCTCAAATTGGCTATATGAACATGAGATTTTCCAAAGCACTTCATGACATTATTCTTGCTTCATCCCAAATCTAAATTACGGTGTCATCAGTCAAGATAGTCATCACTAATCCATAATAACGGTCCATCATCGCTTATCAAGTTGCTAACTTATCCATTTCAAAATTTAAATCTCTACTGTTGACATTCCTACTTTAAAATCATCTCACAATTACACATCACTTAACAATAAAATTCAAGCTCAATACATTCTTGAGTCACTATTTTAAACTTTTTGAGCCTCTTGTACTTCAAATTTAAAATCCTTTTATTATCTTCACATCCACATCTAACCATTATTCTTGATATCAGAACTATCACCAAAACATCATTTACATCTTATGCCTAAGCCAAACAAACCACCGTCGGTTACACCACTTGCTCATGTACCAGCATTACTTACCATTAGTTAAGGATATTTCGTAAGTTTTTCATATCCCTTACCAATAAGGTCACTATTCTAGCAGCTTTTCCAATTTTATCCACTTATACTACCAACTATACCATAAAATACCGATGAGTTCATTTTCAAAAATAACTAAATCCCAATTATAACACATAAGCATATAACATATAATGCCAGACTCCCACTGTCCCTTAGGTATTCTAACCTACACTCTGATACCAACTTGTAACGCCCTCAATTTTTCAAAACCCGGGAAGTGAGTGGAAGAATCATACACGACATGTGCAAAAATATCCATTACCCTGATTAGAGTCACACCACTACCTTGGAGCAAACATCCATAATATGTAATAATAATTTTATGATTACGCTAAACGTAATTAATAACAACTGAACCTCAGCATAACCGGACAATAGTGCTTCATCTACACTTTTAAATATAATAGAAACTTAGGCCTCAAAGCCTTTTTCAATCATATCTGATAAGTCCCCCAAATTAATAGTATTATAGTTTTGAATAATATTACAGCAACGAGTAACTCTAATAATAGCCCACCAAATTATCGAGTTCATAACCTGCAAAGGAATCTGTAGGGACGTGAGCACTAATCCACGTGTGCTCACGATGCATAATAAATAACATATGTGATATGCACACAATAATCGAATCACTAATAATTTCATATCAATAACTCATAAACTCCAAGTCATTGCGTATCTCAACATCAAAACATATATCAACATACATCTCAAAAATAATCCAATAATTATCTTTCATTTATCTCTTTAGACATCAAATCACAGTCATGGGGTAGATACTATACAATATCGTCATTTACGGGTCCAGACCTGATGGCCACGAGTAGCCCAATATTTATCATCGTTGTAGGCTACTAACCTACTGGCATGAATACCAACCCCTACGCAGGTTTAGGGTTTTTCAACCCAAGGGTAATCTCTGTACCCTTCTTATTTTTCAGTATCTACAGCCCCGCAATCACAACATCGTTCCCATTTCCTTCATTTCCATTATTATCATCTCAACAAAACAGCTCATTAGACTCAACCAACAACATCACATCATCACTTTCATAATCAATCTCTGTTAATAACATAAATCACTCAAACATTTCAAAATTGAGCATTCTTAATTTTACATTTTTCATGCATTTAACTATAAATATCAAAGTGCAACTTTAAGGGCAAAATCGTAATTTTTCATAACTTTAGGGGCAAAATCGTAATTTCAAAAAGCCTTGGGGCCACTTTGTATTTATTCCAAACTTTGGGGGTCACTACGTAATTACCCAAAACTTTGGGACCAATTTACAATTTTTCAATAAGTTTGGGGTCAAATTGAAATTTTTAGTAATTTAGGGGTAAAACTGTAATTTTGTAAAACTTTTGGGGTCAAATCGTAATTACATAAAAACTATTGGGGCTAAAGGAAAATTTTGGAAACTTTCATGGAATATGCTTTGACATATTCTCTCCTACAATTTTTTTTTCTAGTTCCAGTGAACTCCTTTTCTTTTGATAGTGATATTTTGGTGTTTTGGTTTGGACAGAATTCACACAATGTAGTCTAAATTTAATTACATCCATACAAAATGATCACATAAAAATTTATCAAAATATTTTCATATCACATATATGTTAATCAAATGCATTAAATCCCTACCTCGAATCCAAAGAAAAAGTGAAGAAACTCCAAAACTTTAAAATTTTGCTTCTTCGTATCTCTCATCTTGGACCGAATTACCACAATCCGACATCACCATGATGTTCACAACATCAAAAATACCAAAACCCTACTATTCCTAAACTTAATTCCTCATTTTCTCTCTCCTCTTTATTTTCTCTCTCTTCTATTTTTTTCTTCTCTTTCGGTTCATTTTTCCCAGCATAACACACACACACACACGCACAAATATATATATATATATATATCATATGCTTGGTGGCCAAGCAAAGTGAACTTCCAGGAGGTTTCAAATATTTTTTTTTTTTGCTTTGCTTCTCACGAAATTTTCTAACCAAACATATGGTCACTTTTGACCATTACATTGTATAGCTTATATATGTATATATTAAAATAAAATTTGTATAAAAACTAAATTTTTTTTTAACAAAATAATATGAATATTGGAAATTTTAAATTTTGGGGTTATTACAAAAACTAAGTAAATACTCAATAGAGTGAACTTTTCAACTGCCAAAATGCCTATATAAATATATGCATATGTGATATATGCAATATTTAGATATTAGTTAGAAAAAAAAATGAAAAAAAGATAGCAGGTAAGGAACATTTGGTTTTGGCCGAGCAGTGTTAAAGATCTAGAGATATTCAATAGCGACCATCTTAATAACTTCAATTTCTCAGACTATTTACTTTTCAGGCGGGTGTGTTAAATTTAAAGGTAAAAGATAGTAAATGTGAATTAATAGATTTTATCTCCTTGATATTAGTTATTTGTGACAAGTGATATTGATTGTTGTGAAATTAATTTTGTTAATGGGAAGTTGAGATTATTTAGGAAATGTTAACTGTGAGAATTAATATTTTTATTTGAAGAATTATTTGTGTAGTGAAATTGACTATTCATTAATTTATTATGTTGACAATGAATTATAAATATTTATAGAGTAATAATTATGAATTGATTATTTTTATTACTTTAATATTAATTAATGAATTGTGATTATTTGAGGGGAAATAATATTTATATTTGATAAATGATCTATATGTAAATGTTAATTATTTATGTAGTATTTGGAGTGATAATAAAGTGGTCATTATGTATGAAATAATCTATGTAGATACAAAAATAATAATATTAATTATTTGTGAAATTATAGTAATGAAGGTTATAGGATAATAAAGGTGATTTTTATTTAAGAAACTATTTGAGAGAAATATTAAATGATAATCGTAAAAATCTATATTTTTATAAGAGAAATTGTTTGTGGTGATAATAAAAATATTTTCCATCTATGAATTAATTATGTGCTGGGGACTTACGATTATCTTTGAAATAATAAATGTGAGCATTGATATTTATATTTGGGGAATTAATTTTGTTAATGTTGAATTACTAGTATTTATGAAATGATAATTAGTAGAGTTAATATTTTTATGTAAGGAATTATGAATTAATTGTGTTGATGATGATTTTTTATTAATTATGGAATGTTAGTGTGTGGATTGATATTTTTATTTGAAAAATTATTTATTGTTTGTGGATTAATCATGGCAATGCTGAACTATGATTATTTATGGTATGATAAATGTGAAGTGATATCTCTATTTGAGAAAAATAATAATAATAAATCATAATAAAAATAAAAATAACAAATACAATTGCATAGCATGGATTGTGTGCATTAAGGCCAGATGGGGTTGGGTCAAATAGGACTAAAAATGAGATTAGATGGGGTCAAGCCAGATAGGGCTAATAGGACATGCTAAAAAGCTTGTCTATAGTTGAGCACTAAACTTATTGGACAGATGGGGCCAACTGTGTGCTCCACTAACATTTAAATCAATCATCAAATGTACTCATCATGACACTACCAGATGGGACATGTGGCGATCGTGATGTGATGAGATATTTTTTACCATTATCAGATATGGTACAATGATGTGATGAGGCCGACGACCAAAAAATAATGATAATGATGTGATAACATCGTTATATCATTGTTAGATGGGGCATAATGTGATGTTAAGAGTTGATAAATGACACGTTGTGTTAATGATGTGATGTGGTGTGGTTTTCAATGCTGAATTTAATTCTTTCTTACTTGTGAGACTATTAGTTATGTAATTAATTGTAGATATATACGTCATGGGATAGTTAGTAGGAATAAAATGTGAGTATCAATCCTAAAGAATATGTTCTATGAATGAAAAGTGACCTTAAATTATATAATAAAAATAAAAGGTAAATAATTTATTATCTTTTAATTTAAGTATAATACTTCCGTTGAGTGTGTAACACTCACACCTAAATTTACATTTTTTTAGGTTGAGTTAGAAGTGGCTGCATGTGCTGAAAAGAGCCAAAGTTGTCTGTTTTTCTGTTTTAATTCAGGTTTTATGTTAATTTTTGGTGTTTATAGAAATGAACTAATAGCTACTATTTGTGAGGTGTTATATTTATTTGTATACATATAATATGTGATTATTCTACTAGTCGGATTACCTATTTAGTGATTAAATATGTATTCTAAAATAGGGGTGCAATAGATTGGTATCAAAGCCTAGGTTAGAAAGTCATGAAGACCTGTAAGTGTTTGGTACATGCAACCAATTAGAGGAATGTGTTATGGAGGTAGGTGGTTGTGGTATGTCTTCTGTATGTATGGGGAAAAAGGATTGAATTTGATGCCATATAAAAATATGAATATTGAACATGTTTATAACTTGTCAGAATGTTCAAGTATCTTCTAATATTGTTATCGTTATGCTTTTTAGTACTGGTAGACTTGCTCGTGTGTTAATGGATTATGAGTCTACGCATTCATTTGTATCCTAAGTTAGATTTTGTGTTGGCTATGGCTACTTTTACTAGTGATATATGTAAATAGAGATTATGTGTTGTAGGCAGCTGTCAGAGGTTTAATTGTGGACATACTTGATTTTGGCATTATTTTTGGTATGAATTGGTGTAATACCCCGGACTTTGTATTAGTATAAGTATATGGTTTTGATGTGTTTTGGAAGTTAAGATATGTTAATTTAGTGGTATGGATCATTAATGGTGGTTAGAGTTGAGAACTTTGAAGGAAATGGGGGTATGCAGTCAAAAGTGACATTTTAGCCAAGTGCTGGAAAATGGGGGGAACCTTGGGTGCCCACCTGAAAAGAGCTTGTGTGCCCAAGGTCTTGGGCGCCCAAGGCACAATGGATTTGACAGACAAGTGTTGCTCTGCAATTTTCAGCCGGCCCCTCACCCCTATACACCTATATTAGGGCTAGGGGGATGGAAAAATCTGGAAGACACTATTTGGGGATTAAAATATTAGTTATATATATATATATATATATTAGTGTGCATGATGCAAGAGAGAGAGAGAGAAGTGGGTTGGAGAAGAAGAAACCAAGTGAGAAGCAAGGAAGAACAAAGGAAGAAGAACAAGACAACCGGGTAGGGTTTTTGAAGGTAGGTTCTTCTTCCCTCCATAGAACTCAAATTCCTTTGGTAAGATTGTAATTACAACCCTAAGAAACCTTCCTATGTAATTTATTTGTAGTTTTGATCAAGGAGAGAAGAGATTGAGTCCATCAAAGTTTGAACGTCTGGAAGCTCAAGACATTTTCATGTTGATCTATCTTCTTACCACTTGAGGTAGGGATTTAATGCCTCATTCTTACATATGTGTTGTGTAACAAGGAGTAGATTACCATTAGAAAACCCTCTTTGAGTGTTGGTTTCATGTATGGAAGAAAATGGGAGTTATATACATGTATATATATATATACATGTATAGGTTGAGAGAGTGAAAGTGGTGTTTTGATCCATAACTTGACTTGTAGTTGATGAAAACTCAAATTTATGATTTTGTTTGGAGCCTAAGAACTTTGTGTTGATGTTAGAAACTTGAAACTTTAGGTATTTTTACATTAACATGGTCAATTTGAGGACCCAATGGTGAAAAACCATGAAACTAGAAAACAGGGCATGAAACCCGAAATTTGGCCCAGGCTGTGGGCGCACAAGGGGGACACAGTTGGGCACCCAAGGGCAAGAAATTAAGGTATGGGCGCCCAAGCCCCTTGGGCGCACGACTAAGTGTCAGCTTGGACGCCCACCAAGCCTAGGTCACTTTTCTGACATTGTTTAGTTTAGCCTTCTACTTTGGGCATATGGAAGAGTTGGTAACTTGTTTTCACATGAAACTTTTACTTGATTAATTTCATTAATTTAAAAAGGGAAATGAGCTTTAAAAGTTGATTAAGGGTTGATTATCTTAAACCTATGGGATTTAACTTGTAAGGGTGAATGAATGCTATCTTGAATGAAATGAATTAGAAGCTTACTTTGAGATAAGGGTCTTAATCGAGTTGAATTGTAAATATGTCTTGATGTAAACTAAATGTTTGAGGTATATGAACTTGTGATTAATTAAGTGAAAGGTAACTTGACAAAGAGACGTATGTTTATAATTTTGGTAAATGTGGAATGCTTAATATGGTTTGATCAATGCGATATGTAATAAGCTATGGAATGAACCATAACATTGACATGTGTGTTGAATGGTATATATATTGACAAATGTTAAATGTTTAATAAGGTTGATCAATGTTGATATGTGATGAATCTTGGGATGAACCGAAAAGTGAACTTTTGTTAACAAATGATAGAATTTAAATGAGGCTTGGAATAAATAAAATGAAGAGATGAAATGAGTTGTGCTACATGATAAAATGGAATGTGGTTATATGTGTTGGAAAGTTTATGGTGATAAATGTGAATTGTGATTGGATGAGTATTGAATGTGATGAATGATTGTTTGTGTGCTGTGGGCCGTGGTGGGGTGCGAAAATAGGAAGGGTCGTGAGATTACCCTTGGGTTGAAAGACCCGGAACCTGTGCAAGGTATGGTGTCAATGCCAGTAGGTTAGTAGCCCACAACATTGTGTGTGTTTTGGCTCCTCGTGGCCTTGGGCGGCGATCCTAAACGACAACGTTGGTTTATCGTTTCCGTTGGGTATTGGCCCATAAAAGACGATAATGTGTATGCACCTAACCTCCGAGGATTGTGTGGTTATGGCTATGTGATTGATTAGTGAAATGATGGTACTGTGAATGTGATTTCATGATTGAATGATGAACAAATGTAATATGGATGTGGATATGTGATTGAATGTTGAATATGTGATAATGTGATATGGAATATGGTTGGTTACAAAGTTGGGAAATTTAATAATGGAGAATAATTGGACTTGAATGCTACACTATGATGTTATTGAATAAAAATAAATATTGTAAATATGGTTATGTGGTCGGCTATGTTTAAACATCAAAGAGATAATTAAAGTGTGATATGAACACATGTATGGATTTTCAAAGATTAAATATAAATTGGAAACTTAATCCTTCTTATGATATTGTTGTGTAAATATATATATATTCCACGTCTGTTATGTAGTTATGTTGATAAATTGTCGTGGCACTAGAACATATTGAGATAATTAGATGCACCATGAATATTATGCACATTTGGAATACATACCATATATGTTTGTTTGTGGCATCATGGGCACAAGTGGATCCGTGCTCACGTCCCTACAGATTTTTGACGCAGGTACAGGTTATAACATTAGATAAACTAATGGGATTGGACTAGAAGGGTGTGCATGAGCCCTACCAAGCTTAGCTAAGCTCTTGGTTATTTAGTTTAAATTTCTTTTGGAATTGTAATATTGTACATTGAGGACTTGTTCAATTTGGTTGTATGGGCCCTAAGGCCTGAGTTATGTACTAATGGGAGGATTGTTGGAAGTTTGTGACTTGATTATAGCCAAGGTTAAATTTATGTTATCTTAACTATGTCTCGGGCTCACTGGTTTACGTTGTGTTGCTCTGATGATGGGTTGGTTATGTTAATGCATGTTGTGTGTGTTTATCACTCACCCATTGGGTCACGAGATCCGGGGCGTGACAATTGGTTATCTGCATATCATGCTTCTATTAATTGTTGTACCAAGGAAGTGACATTTTAAATTACAAGAGAGTTAGACTAGCATACAATGGTGATCATAGGGTTGTGCCTAATTGTTTGATATTTGTATCAAAAGTTAGGAAGGGGTTGAGTAAGGGATATTGGGGATATATTGCTTATGTGGTTGATACTAAGGAGCTAGTGACTTAGCTAAATTATAGACCTATTACATGTGACTAGTTAGATGTATTTCGAGATGAATTACCAAGGATAATCCTAAATCGAAAAGTAGAACTTCTCTTGATGCCTTTATGATCGTTTAAAAACCTAGTGAGTATATTTTGATTTACTCAAGAAGCAAGGAAGAACATGCATAATATCTTAGAATAGCTTTGTTGACATCCCAATTTTGCCCATTTTCTTAAATTTTACTATATTTAATGCTTTTAGTTGAATGGTGCTCTATTGGTTAAGTTTTCTTAATCATAGGATATGTCAAAGCGTCAGAATTTGACAAAAAGTGAACAATTAGCAAAATACCTATTGTACCCCTAAAGTTAGAGAGAAGCCAAGCTGAAGACCCAAATTAAGGCAGAAGGCCACCAGACTATAAAAACATGCCCAACACATCGAGTAGACAATTCTTGTAAGATGTTTTTTGGATAAAACAAAAGGTTTTGGATAAAATAGAATAATTTCTTAATATAAATCTTTAATATATCTTTAAGTATAATAAATCTATAAATGAAGCAATATATATATATAATCTATAAATGAAGCAATATATATTAATTGGCCTATGAGATTTGGAGAGGTGTGTGAAACGCTATCCTAAAGTCACTGATCCTCCTTATGTGAAGGTATTAATGGATTACAGTGGCTCCAAGATTCAACTTAGATTGCTCATAGCGAATCTCCTCAGAAGTCACGTCTACTAGGAGAATATGAACAGTCCCAATCTTTGTTGCCCACATCACAGAGATAAAGATAACAAATAGAGAATACGAAGAGAAATAGATAGAGAATAGAAGATATTGAAAGAGCTTTTTTAATAATTATCAAACAGTGAAGAGATGTTTTATACTTATGGGACTCGATGGTTACATTGAACTAATATAGTTCAACTTCCAGGGGAAATCTATTCAAGATAACGTTTCAAATATTATGAAATAACAATAAAATCTTAAATGCAATAAAATCAATAAAATGAAATAAAACAAATGAAAATAAAGTTTTGAAACTTTAAAAAGAATTATATTTTTGACAATCCCCCACAAAGTTTTAGAACTTTAAAAATAAATATAAGAAAATAATATGGGCAACATTAATACTGTGTAATACGTGTAGGTGTCTTTCGGACTTGAACCTCACTTAGTGTTAACAATCTCTGTCTAAAAGATCATAGTGAACTAAGTCTTGAACAAGACCATTTGAACCAAAGTTTGATATGTTACACACACAACAACATACTGACTTTTAGACATAGTTCGCGGGTTAGTGCTATTAAGGCCATGCACTCATCTTGATTCTCATGAGAGGTTCTAGCGAACAACCTAATTCTCATAGTCATGGCCTCACGATAACTCTCATTCAGGTAAATTCTCCAAGGGTATATGTGACCTATACCATGCGAGAGTTTGCCCAACTTAAACTCATTTAAGGTTAAACCCTTTCTTAACATCATATCTTCATAGAACAGATGCCTTAGGAATAACCAAAAGAATAATTTAAAAATGTCTCCATATATAATTTAAGGTGCTGGAAATAAGTCATGTAGTAAGGATTGTTATTACCCATTGAACCTTTTTATGGGGTTCCCAATCACAATAGTTGGGTTACTTCCTTAGGTGACTTCCTTGTAGGCTTAAACTCATCCCCCTTGACAAATAAAGAACTAGCCTCAACAGTAGTCAAAATAAACATTTCCTCTTGGGCTTAAGCTCATACCTTTGGAGAGTTTAAATATCATATTTCTTGATAACCCTTTTGTTAGTTAATCAGCTAGATTAAGTTCAGATCTCACAAAATCCAAAGATTTAATATTTCTACTCAACAAACTTGTTACTGATTTGTATCTCACTTATATATGTCTATTTAGTTTCTTGTTAGTGTGAGTCTAATTTACTAAATCAATCACAACTCTACTGTCACATAGTAAATATACTGCAAGAATAGGTTTATCTACAAGTGGTAAATCAAATAAAAGATTCTTAATCCATTCTTCTTCTATACTAGTAGTATCTAAAGCTATAAGTTCTGATTTCATAGTACTTCTATAGATAATTGTTTGTTTCCTAAAACTCCATGATATTGTAGTTCCCCCTAATAAGAACACATAACCTGAAGTGGATTTAACATCTAAGCTATCAGTTATCCGATTTGCATCACTATATCCCTCAAAAGTAGATGGATAACCTTTATAATACAATGAATAATCTAATGTTCCTTTGATATATCTGAATACTCTATCTAAGGCAGCCCAATGCTCTTTACTCGGATTTTGAATATATCTACTTAATCTTCTAACAACATATGAAATATTAGGTCTAGATTTATTTGCTATAAAGTAAGATCCTATCAATTACAAATATCTCAATTGAGAAACTAGTTGACCATAATTCTTCTTTAAATGTACATTAGAGTCATAAGGTGTGGAAATAGGTTTTAGAGCCATAATATCCAAATTTCCTCAACATCCTTTCTATGGTAGAAGATTGACTTAAATAAAAGCCTTCAAAAGATTTCTCGAATTCCGTTCCTAAGATCACATGTGCTTCTCCTAAATCTTTCAAATCAAATTTACTAGAAAGATAGCTTTCAGTATTCTCTACTATCTCTAGGTTTGTTCTAAAGATCAAGATATCATCCACATATGGACACCAATATAACTTGATTCTTATTATCCTTTTTGAAATATAAACACTTTTCATGCTTATTAATCTTAAACCCAAACTCTAAAATTACCTTATCAAACTTTTCATGCCATTATTTAGGTGCTTCTTTAAGACCATACAAAGATTTCACTAATTTACAGACCTTATGTTCTTGTCCTTTCACCACAAAGCTTTTAGGTTGATCCATAGATATTTCATTTTCTAAATCTCCATTTAAGAAGGCAGTTTTTACATCCATTTGATGAATCACTAATTTAGCTACTAGGGTTCTAATGGTAGTGATACTAGTCACTGGTGAATAAGTATCAAAATAATCAATTCCTTTCTTTTGTGTGAATCCTTTAGCTACTAACCTAGCCTTATATTTATCAATACTTCCATCAGACTTTAATTTTCTTTTAAATATCCATTTACGCCCAATCGCTTTATTTCCAAGAGGTAAGTTAACTAATTCCCAAGTGTTATTTTGTAAAATAGACTCCATTTCACTATTAATGGATTCTTTCCAAAAAGGTGCATCTAGAGATGATATGGCTTCATTATAATTTGTGGGTCTTTCTACTAAAAATGTACAAAAGTAATCTCCAAAATTGTTTCTATCCTAGCTTTCTTACTTCTCTTTAATTCTGCTTAAAACTCATTATCTTTAGATGTAGATGAACTAGTAGAAAGATTTTCCAAAATATTAGGAACTATCGGTTTTGATATTTTAGTCTCATAGGGAAAAATATCTTCAAAAAATGTAGCATCTTTGGAATCTATTATGGTATTATTAGATATGCCATTAACTTCAGAGTTAAAAACTAGGAATCTATTTGCATTACTATTTTGAGCATAACTTATAAAAATAGTATCAACAGTTTTAAGTCCAATCTTTTTTTCTGGAATTTTAAGTTAGGGCCTCTATTCTCTCATATTTCATAGGGGGTTTTGTCTACGTTTTTTTATAGTTACTCTATTTAAGATAAAAGATGCACTGAGTATGACTTCCCCCCACAGTTTTCAGGTAATCTAGAACTAATTAACATTGAGTTAACCATATCCATCAAAGTTCTATTTTTCCTTTCAGCTACTCCATTAGATTGGAGAGAGTAAGGAGGTGTTCCTTCATGTATTATACCATGCTCTTCACAAAAATTATTAAGTTCAGTTAAAGAATATTCACCTCCTCTATCAGACCTAAGGATCTTAATACTCTTCTCTAATTGGTTTTCAACCTTGGTTTTATAAATTTTGAACTTACTATAAACTTTAACCTTAGTCTTTATAAGATAAATATAACAATACTTAGAGCAATCATCAATGAAAATGACAAAATATTTATTTCCTACTCTAGTAGGAGGCCTATTTGAATCACAAACATCACTATGTATAAGTTCTAAGATTTGAGAATTTCTATTTACAGCTTTAAATGGTTTCCTAGGTTGTTTGGCTTGTATGCAAATTTGACACTTATGCTTAAAGTCTATATGAGACTTAGGAATTAGATCAAGATCCATTATCTTTTTAATTTTGTTCAAGCTTACATGTCCAAATCTCCAATGCCAAACATCACAAAATTCAACAAAGAAAATTTTAGGAGTAACATTACCAATCTCAAAAGCTATATTTAATTTAAATAAACCATCACTAACATATACCTTGCCAATAAATACATTATTCTTTGAAATAACTACTCGAGTTGATGCCATTGCAACTTTATATCCTTGCTTAGCTAAACAAAAACCACTAATATGATTTCTCCTAACTTCAAGAACATTTCAAACATCCTTTAAAACTAAAATCTTCCCATAAGTCATTTTTAATTCCACGTCACCAATTCCAACTACTTGTGCGATAGAGTCATTTCCTAGAGTTACACTTCCTCCACTGATTTCTGATAAAATTTGAAAAAATGTACATCACGATGAACATGAACATTAGTGCCGAAATCTATCCACCAATCTTTATTTTCATATGTGAAATTAACTAATGAAAAGGAAGATTCTATATTATCCTCTTATTCCACCAACATATTGACTTGATCTTTTGATCTTTTTTTTTTTTTTTAATTTCGATTTGTCAAGAGTAAAAGGCTCGATCCTTTTATAAAAGCAATCCTTACCCACATGGTTGCTCCTTCCACAAACATAGTAAAGCCTCTTCCTACTCCTTAAGCCCTTAGATTTATTATGATGCCTTTAGCTTTGGTGTTGATTAGGACGGAAGCTATTTTTATGATTCTTATTTTTGAAATTTCTTCTCTTAGAGCCAAAGTTATTCTTTTTAAAATTTTGATTGTCACAATTATTCCTATTATTGTTATTATTGTTGATTACAATTGAAAAGTGTAATTACAAAGCATAATTTAAAACATAAATCATGCATTTATTCAATTAATTTTGAAGTTTTAGTTATGTTTTATAATTTATGGTATTTTGTTTTCAAAATGTAGAGAAAAGCCAAAAATTATCAAAACAAGCAGCGGTGATGAGACTAAAGAAGCTACTGTGGTTCAGACACCTCGACGAGTGGTCTGGACTGGAGCCAAAGCAAGCCAAAGTAAGGAAGTGCAAGAATAAGCTTTGGTGTCTTTTTTGAGACATTTCGCCGAATACTTGGCACGCATGGAGAAAATAGCTTGAAGACAAAAATGCCAATATATCTAATGACTTTCAAGACTTCTTCAACATCCTAAGAGTCATCCCAAGGAATGAGATCAATTATCATGGCCGCCGAGGAGAAGAAAATGGTCCGAAGTTTAAGATGGTTGAAGTGGTGTGTAGCTGAAGTTCCAGCTTGACACCCTGTCAGTATTTTGACCATATCTTTTCATTCATAACTCAGATTGACTTGATTCATTTTCGGTTTGAAAGAAGACTCAAAGGACAACATTTGTGTTTTAGCCAAAGCCTGAATCCATTGTCTTCAAGTTCAAAATCATATTGGAAATTGAGAACAGAAAGCTGTCAGAAACAAAACGCAAATTGAAGAGGAAGTACACTGTGGTTCGGACACCCCCACGTGTGGTCCGAACCACAGAAGGTTGATTTGCCTAGATAGATTATATTTTTAGGGTTTTTCACGTCCACTAAATATAAGAATGTGTACGGCCGTTCGGGAGGACTTCTTACCTACACTTTTCTCTATAATTTTTAGGTTAGTTTTTCATTGAAATAGATTTGTATAGAGAGTTTTAAGTTTAGTTTTTGAAGAGTTTTTGGATTATTGCTTTTAGATTCAAGTTTAATTTGTTGCAAAAGAATGGTGTGCCTTTTGATTTATTCAATGAAATTTATTTTCTTTTTGCTTTCTTTTTTTATTTATTGTTTTATTATTTCATCCATGTTAGACTAGATTTTTATTATTGGTTCAATCCATCAATGATGGGTGGATCTTTATTTGAATGTTGGATGTGATCGAATCCAAACATGCAATGTAAAAGTTGCATGCTAAGGTTTTTGTTTTCTAATCTACTTTCTAATGTTTTCAAAACCTTCAAAAACTTGTGTAGTTGATCATATTTCCTTGAAATTACTGGTAACTACACAAGATTATAACTTTCTAAATACTTTGAAAACAAACAAAATAGATTTAGATATGTTTTCTGGTTTTCTTTCTCTTTTGATTTTCAAAGCCTTCAAAAACGTGTAACCTCGATTATATTTCATTGAAATCCTTGATGACATTATATGATTAAAACTTTATTTATATTTTGAAATCAAAGAAAAGAGATTTGGACCAAAGAATGTTTTCAAGAGGATATCTTTCTAGTTTTATTTATCCTAAACGTAATTTTAAAGCTGTGATTTGGAAATTAAAGCTTTCACGATGAAATCTTTTCGATTTACTTTTCCTAAACGTGAGCTGTAAACCGAGATAATAATCACATCTAAACATGAGAGTAAAATATTCACCCAGATTTGTAGGTTGAATCAAGATCTTAAATTATCTTGAATGTGTAATGTTATTGCTTTCATTTTAGTTTAATTTAATTGTTGCAATTTAGTTTATTCATTTAGTAATTAGTTAATCAACATTTTTCATAAAACCAATTTTCATTTTTTGTTTTTAAAACGAAACCACTAGGTAGAAGAACTTAGAAAACCTTAGTGTTCAATCTCATAGTTCCTCGTGGATTCGACCTCGGTCTCACTGAGTTAAAACTACACCACACACCCTTACAATTGGGGGTTAGTTTAGACACATTATTTAGACATGGTCAAGTTATTGGTGCCGTTGCCAGGGAACTTAGTTTTGATTCATTAGGATAACTCTAGGTTACTCTTCTTTTGTTTCCTAAAAAAAAAAAAAAAAATTAATGAACATGGATTATTTTTCTTATAATTCTAGCTCACCAAACACCATCCACCCACTTATTGGTTATTTAGGCAGCATTTATGGAATTGATTTTTGTCTACAAACTTTTTCTATGCTACCTAAATCTTATGGACTTGAACATGAGGACCCCAGAGTTCATTTAGAACATTTTGAGTTAGTTTGTTTTTATTGCACGGATGGTTACATGGATGATACATTTAAGTATAATTTTTTCCCATTTTCATTATAAGGAGTAGCAGATGATTGGTGTTATGCTGCTATTTGGGAACAGTTACAAAATGATTTTATTACAACCTTTCTCCCCAATTTTCAAAACTTTACTTTCCGCTTTCAAATTAAAAGTTTTTGTTTCAAGAAGGATGAAGTATTTTATAAATGCTAGGAGAGATTTAAAAACCTTTTAGAAACTTTCCCAAATCATGGACTAGAATTAGGGTACATTCTTGGTATATTCTATAATGCTCTACCTTGTAAGTCGCACCAGGCGTTTGATAAAAGCTTGGGTAGGGAATTTCTTAAACTTACCCCAGAAGAGGCATGGTAATTTTTTGAATTTCTCTATGAGCACACTAGGCCACAAACACTAGGCCACAAGAAAGACTTGAACCTAGTTTTGAACCTCATGCACTTGAAAGCCACACTGGCCCTTTTTCGCATGTTCCTACTTCACTTAATCCTCATGATCCATCCTTATAAAGTAGAGTAGGTGTGGAGCCTGATTACTCAGATACTGTATGTCCCAACCCCACTCTACTCACCGAGGGCCAGTCTGAGGAGCCCTGAGATTATTGGCAGACTAAATCTAACAACACACAAGTTAGTCACTTTGTGAGCAAACTCAACATAGGGAAGAAATTAGCTTAAAAGTCGATTTTGTGCACATGAGAATTTCACACATATTGACTCTATATTAGATGATACATTGTTCAAGTCGACAGCATGTCCTTATGTCCATCCACTCACTGAAGTTGAAATTGCTGAATCTAGGGCCTTTTTGTTATTTGCACGAGAAGATCCTAATTAAAAAACCTTAAACTTTGAGTGAAGCGACTATTCCGATAATGGGGGATGAGCCCTTTAACTCATTCCCACTAGACTCTAACATGCATAAGACTTCATTTGTTAAGTGTCTAAAGGACATGCTAACCAACACCACCATGGAGCTTGAAGCTCATCCCACTTTGACAACCCAAGTGACCTTGGAAAGTCCTAATACTCATTCTGAGAGCTTTGATGCTATCGGTTCAGGGAAGCACACTGTTGAGTCGGTCAATTTAGTTTCATCTTGTTCTAGCACACCATTTACTGAGACCACTTCTGATATATCTTTTTCTACTGGGGCAAATACATTTGATGACTTACTTGTTGAGACCCCTACATTTGGGTGGAAGTATGGTTCTAATTATGGTTGGGTTCCTACTTTAATCCCACAAGACACTCATAAGAGTGAATTTTCTTTGTCATCCTTTGAGAGTTTGACAGATAAGCCTAAGAGTGAGAGTAGTGCACACCTCTCCTCTTTTGCACTAACCTCAACCAAGAATCTTATTGAGGGAAATGAACATGTTTTGACCAAAACTAACTATACATGTAGGGAAGTGGTGGTGACTAAGAAAATAGTTTGCATTAACTTTTTAAGTGTCGAGGGGATTCTAGAAAACACACAACCACATTCCATGTTCACATATGCATATGACTTTGGGTCATATTTGGGATTCAAGGATCCTCACAAGGCCATGAATTCTCCAATGATCTCTACACTAGGAGCATTCTCATTCTCGGTACCTCCTGGACCTAAGGAGAATATTTCATTCCTAAAACCATTTGGTGAGACTTGGGAGAGATTAGGAAGCTGTTGAGGTAATATCCTTCCTCTTCCTTTTATTTAGTTTTGCACTTCCAAATTGGTATTTCATATTTGAAATTCAAAATATGCTACTATAGATCTCCAAACAATCGATCAATCGATCAATCAATCACACACACAAGAATGTAGAAGGCGAGATAAACAAAAACGAGGAAACCCATGAAGGGAAACCTCAAACAAAACTTTCACTAAAATAAACACACGTTAGTTACAAACTCAATCCCTTCATAGATCGACTCCTTGACTCTATACTCTAGTTGACGTTTGCTCGAATCCTTAATTCACCAACTCCTCTAATGAAAGCCCTTCGACTCCTTGAAGGTGCAAGACTAACTCCTCAATCACTTTGCTAAATCCTCAGTGTGCTAAATCCACAGCGATCACAAACCTCAAATATGAACTCCTTCAGATTGAACATGAACTGTGTTGGCTAAGTTGTTAAGAGAATGATCAATCTTTAAGGCTCACAATCTCATATGTATTCTCTTGGTGTGTGTGTCTCTCTTTTTGTGTCTCTCTGAACTTGAAAACCCCAAGAGATATTTATAGACAAACCAAGGTGGCTGGGGCTATTGAAGTGGTGTGCAGCTGAAGTTCCAACTTGACACCCTTTCAGTGTTTTGACCATATCTTTTCACTCACAATTTGGATTGACCTAATTCTTTCTGTGTTGGAAAGAAGACTCAAAGGTCTACAACTTTCATGTCTTAGCTGAAGCCTGAATCTGTCATCTTCGAGGTCAAAATCGCGTTCGAAGTTGAGAACAGAAAGCTATCATACTGGTACATCGCGGGAACTCGCGGGAAGGGTGCACCCGCAGCCTTCCAATGGTCTTCCCGTGGCCTTCCTGCGATCTTCCCATGACTCAAAGTGGCCTTCCCACATGGCTTAATCTCTCTTGGCTTTTTCCCGCGGCCAAGTGTGGTCTTCCCGCGTTCTTCCTACGTTATTCAAGTCTGAACCTCTTCAGGACTTCTACCCACTTTGGAAACTTGATTTTCAACCTCTTCAAGACTTCTAACCATTTTGGAAACTTTATTTTCAACCTCTTCAAGACTTCTAACCCCTTTGGAAACTTGATTTTCTGAGACATTTTTGAATTCTAATCGACTTAGGACTCTAGTGTCTTAGCCTACACTAAGTCTAAAGTACATACAATTCTATTTGATCATGGATTTGCCAATTTGCAATTTTAGCCTTAATAATATTTATAATTGTTGTTGTTGGGAGTGCTATAGAACCTATGTTTGGGGGGATGTCTTGGGTGATGCCTTAAGTGGCTTAAATAATGGGTGCATGCTTGGTTTATTTTGTGCTTTGTTCTTATTTGTGCCTTTTGTTTTTATTGTTTCAGGCTCACTATTATACACTATAGACCCACATATGCTTCTGTCATGCCCCGGATCTCGCGACCCAAGGGGTGAGTGATAAACACACATAACATGCACTACATAACCACCCATGATCAGAGCAACACAACATCAACTAGTGAGCCCAAGACATAAGATAAGGTAACATAAATTAAACCTTGACTGTTGCCAGGTCACATACTCCAAATCCATTCCCATAATAGATAACTTAGGCCTTAGGTCCATTACAACCAAATCGAATAAGTCTAGTATTGTACAATATTACAATTTCAAATAAAACTTGTACTAAGAGACCAAAAGCTTTGCTAAGCTTAGTAGGGCTCATGCACACACTTCCAGTCCTACCCCATTAACCTACCTGATTGTTATGGCCTGTTTCTGCATCAAAATCTGTAGGGACGTGAGCATGGGTCCACTTGTGCCCACGATGTCTCAAACAAACATATATGGTATGCAATCTAGTCATGTAATGTTGTTTAGGTAAGGTTAGCCACTTCAACATTTTCTAGAGTCATAACATTTCATTAACACAACAAGTAGCCAATTTAGGTGAAGACATATATTCATTCAACAATGCCATAATTTAAGATTTGATTTCGATTAATGCTTATGTTTTGCAATCCAATCTTTAATTCAAATCACATTTCATCATCATTTTATCACCTAACCATTATTCAATCAAACAACCATACTCACATCATCATCTATTCATCATTACATTGCATAACCATAACCACACAAGTCATCGGGGATGGGTGCATACACGTTATCGTCTTTTATGGGCTAATACCCAATGGAAATGATAAACTGACATTGTCATTTAGGATCGCTATCCAAGGCCATGAGGAGCCAAAACACACACAATGTTGTGGGCTACTAACGCACTAGCATTAACACCAAACCCTGCGCAGGTTCTAGGACTCTTAACCTGAGGGTAATCTCAAAACCTTTCCTATTTTCGCACCCCACCACGGCCCCCGGCATGCAAACAACCATTCATCACATTCCATTCTCATCTATCACAGGCTGACACTTATCATCATATACTATCCAACAACACATGTCAACATTTTGGTTCATCCTAAGGCTCATCACATATCAACATTAATCAAACCTTATTAAACATTCAACATTTATCATCATTATGAATTTGAGTCTCTTTGTCAATTCAAAATTTTGCCTACTCAATCACACATTCATATTCCTCAACATTTAGTTTACATCAAGACATAATCCCAATTCCACTTGATTTAGACTCTTTTCCCAAGGTAATCTTCCAAATCATTACATTCAAGGTAACATTCAATCACCCTAACAAGTTAAATCCCATTAGCTTAAGATAACCAATCCTTAATCACTTTTTAGAACATATTTCACTTTTTAGAATATATTTCCCTTTTTAAATCCATGCAATTAATCAAATAAAAGTTTCATGTGAAAACATGTTACTAAACTTTTTCATAAACCTAAGGTAAAATGTTAAAGTAAACAAAGTCAGGAATTGGACCTAGGCTCGGTGGGCGCCCAAGCTGGCACTCAGCTGTGCACCCAAGGAGGCCAGGTGCCCAAGGGGGTTAGGCACCCAATTGTGTCTCTCTTGTACGCCCACAGCTTGGTCCAAGTTACAGGTTTCATGCTCTGCTTTCGAGTTTCTTAGTTTTTCATTCTTGGGGCCTCAAATTGACTAAGTTTAAGTTAAGATACCTAAAATTTCATGTTTCTAACATCACCACAAGTCTCTTAGGCATCAAAAGAAACCAACAATTTGAGTTTTTGTCAACCAAAAGTCAAGTTATGGATGAAAACACCATTTTCACTCTCTCAACCTTTACATACATATATATATATATGTGCATATAACTACCAAAATATTCCATAAATGTAACCAACACTTAAAAGGGTTTCTCTAATGGTATTCCAGTCCTTGTTACACGTCATATATGTAAGAATGAGGCATTAAATCCCTACCTCAAGTTGGAAGAAGATGGATCAACAAGATGGTGTCTCCTAGTTCCAAGCTCTCAAACTTTGATGAGCTCTGAACTTCATTCCTTGATCCAAACTACGAATAAATCACATAGAAAGGTTCCTTGAGGATCCAATTACTCTTGCAAGATTAATTTGATTTCCATGCAAGCTAGAAGAACATACCTTAAATTTTTCTACCTGGCTCCTCTTCTTCTTCTTCCTTGTTCTCTTTTCTTCTTTCCCGGTTTCTCTCTTCTCTGAACAATATCTCTCTCTCTCTCTTGCATCATACATACAAATATATATATATTTAACAAATATTTTAATCCTCAACAGTAGGATTCAGACCTCCCCCATCACCCCTAGGCTAGATATAGACTTATAGGTGTAAGGGTCGGCTGCAAAATGCAGAGCAACCCATGCCTGTCAAGTCTGCTGTACCTTGGGTGCTCAAGCCCTTCTCAGGTGGGCGCCCAAGAACTTGGGTGCCCATGCCTTGTGTGCCCAAGGTGTCCTCCTCCTACACTCTTGCTAAAATGCCATTTTTTGATAGCTTAGCTCGCCCCTTTCAAAGTTCTCAACTCTAGAGTACCATTAATGATCCATACTACTAAATTAACATACATTGCTCCCAAAATGTACCAAAACCATAAGTTTAGGTTAATAAAAAAGTCTGGGGTATTACAGCGTCATGTTTTCACATTAAGGACAATGTGAATTTTAAGTTGGGGGGTGGGCTTCGCATAATGACCTTTTGTGCCAAAATTGCAAAATTTTAAAATTTTTGAGCATCTTTAAGCTTGAATACATAAATTTTGCACATTTGTACCTACATGTCAATGCTTTTTGGTTTGGTTGATTGTGGAATTGAGTGAGCGAGTGATGAGTGAGTTATGTTTAAGCTTTAATAGGAAACTTAGTTCAAGTTGATTGTGTCATGACCTTGTGTATGTATATATTTTTGACTATTGATTACACTTGAAAAGTGTAATTACAAACTCTATATTGTGATACTTATTAACGCATTTGAATAATAAAATTTGAAACCTTGGCGTTATTTTGTTACTTACAGTTTTATCTTCTTAATTCTAGGGAAAAGAGCGAGGAAATCAAAGTTTATAGTGATAAAAACAACTTAGAGGACGAAGGAAAAGTTGTAGTTCAGACTTTGCCTTGGTTGATCCAGACCAGCCCAAAGACCTAGTGTGAAAGAAGAAGAGAAGCAGAGTGACAACCATTCTGTGGTCCAGACCCCCTACTAGATGGTTTAGACCACAGTGAGTTTGTTTGGCCAAGGATTGGGGAGATGACCATTCTGTGGTCCAGACCCCCTACCAGATGGTCCAGGCCACAGTGTCCGAGCATGCGTAGGATTGATTCTCACTTTTAGGGTTCATTTTTGACAATTTTATAAAGCCTTGCGCACGGCCGAACAGAGGGAGAACTTTTTCATACTTTTAGATACTTTTCAGAGTTTTAGAATAGTTTTTAGAGAGTTTTTAATATCTTACGTTGTTTATGGAGATGTTCGAAGTTAGATTGTTCATTGTTGCAGTAGTGGTTCATTACTTTCTTTTAGAACGATTTACAATGTAAGTTTGATTTCATTTTGTTCTTTAATAATATGATTTGTTTGTTTCAGTTGGTAGATCGATTGATTATGTGCGTATTTATTGTTTTCGATTTATTTAAAATAATGCTAGTGTAAAAACCCTAGTTCTTGATTCAACAAATCAAGGAAGGGTAGTTCATGAAACACTAAGGGATGTGTGTAGACCCTTTGCATGGGTTGCGAAACCTCATGCGTAGGGATGTACTATTTTTAAACCTATTCTAACTTGTTTTGAAAACATTCGAAAACGAAAACCTCTAACCATATTTGCTGAAATCACTGGTATTAGTTTTCAATTATAATTGATTAATATTTTTGGACAAATTAAAAGTAGGATTCAAGATCAATTCTGATTTCGTTTGTTTGAGAACTTTCAAAAACAAAAGTTTTTAACCATATTCGTTGAAATCACTGGTACTGACTTTTGGATTTAAAATATTCTCAACATTTTTTAAAAACCCTTAATTCAGATTTGAACCCACACATCCCATAGTAAAGTAGTGAACTACCTGGACTTGAAAGTTGAATTAAGAACCTCGTTAATATTGAATTTGTCATTCAATTTAAATTTTCTTGATATTTAATTTGCTTTGAAATTTAGATTAGCTCATTTGTTGAATTCTAAAAGTTTATCGATTTTCTTTAATTAATGTTCAATTCATTTAGAACCTAAAACAAAAATTTTAACTGCTGAATCCTTTAAGTAGTGTTGATTTAACTTTAAGTTTGAATTTTAATTTTGCAAAACCCTAGGATTTAGTTTCAACTGAACATCATACCTCGTTTACATTTAAATTTGGAATTCCCTTAGAACCTAGAAACTGAATAACATAGGCTCCCTGTGAATTCAACCTCGGACTCACCGAGTTAAAACTACGACTGCCCTCTTGCACTTGAGAGGTAGAACCCCCATATATTTTAAGGTCGGTCAAGTTTTTGGCGTCGTTGCTAGGGAGCCAAAATTTAGTTTTTAGGTTGTTTCTATTTTTATTTTTATCTCTTTTTAGGTGAGTTTATTTTTCCTTGAAAAAAAATATTTGGAAAACTCAGAATCTTTGAAGTGTATGCAACTTAGATCAGGTAGGGTAATCATAGTAGAACCTAAACTAGAAGACCCTCCCTACCTTCCTGAATCCTTTTCCACATATTCATATTCCACAATTTCACTTACCACCTCATCCTTTCACTCAATGGCTAATTTAAGAGGGGAAGGTAGTGAACATGGGGATAATGATCCCCATGAGGTTTTGGGTTTTATCCCATTGAGAGAGCGTCTTAACCCTGTGAGGCAATCTACACCTTCATGCATAGTCTCACCTTTAAATAGGGGTAACTTCACACTTAGACCAGGAATTATTCAACTTTTGCCTACTTTCCATGGTTTAAACTCTGATAATCCCTATAACCATCTTAAAGAGTTTGAGGAAGTTAGTAACACTTGTGTCGAGCATAATGCCAATGAGGATATAGTACGTCTTCAACTTTTCCCATTTTCCCTTAAGGACAAAGCCAAATCCTAGCTTTATTCCCTCCGTCTGCATTCTATTGGAACATGGCGTGAAATGCAAACTGAGTTTCTAAAAAAATATTTCCCAACTCAAAAAGCTCAGCATTATAGGTGACATATTACCACATTTTCGTGTAAACCTAATGAGAACTTCTGTCAAGCTTGGGAAAGGTTCAAGGACCTTTTAATGGCTTGTCTTCACCATGGTTTTGAGCCATAGAGAATAGTGAGCATATTTCATGAATAAGGAGAAATTAGTTGAAGCACAAATGGTATGTAGGGCATGTGACCAAGTGGGACATGATGCTAATTCATGTCTCGAGGTTCCTTTACTTAAAGAGATTGATTATGGTCAGGCTTACATTAATAATCCTCAGAACCGGCCATTCCAGAATAGGGTTCAGGGTAATACTTCCTACCCACAAGATGGGAATGTCAAGTACCAAGGGGGAAATCAACTTTCTAATGCTTATCTCCCAAGGTGGAAGAACCCTCCTGGCTTTGGGTGGAAAATGACAATCAGGGTCAACCATTTCAACCTTCTTCTCCCTTACCACCACTCCAATACCAACAGCCCAATCCTATTGTATTCCAACCTACACAGAAGAGATCTCTTGAGGACACTCTTCATCAATTCAGACACCATCAATTGAACATCAATGATAACATGAATCAGTCCCTAGAGGATATTAGAAGTCAATTTTCTAAGTTAACACAAGCTATAAGTACCACTCAAAGTGGCACACTCCCTTCACAAACTTTTCCAAACCCGAAAGGTCAAGCAAACCTTGCTGAGTCATCTACTTTAGGTAACACCTCACATGAACAGGTGCAATCTATTACCACTTTGAGAAGTGGGAGGGTGATTCATAAACTCGATGATCCTAGAGTCAATGCACCAAATGCTAAATTAGGTATAAGAGGTAATAGTGAGGGAGAAGAGTCGAGTGAAGTAGGAAATGAGGAAGAGAATGAGGGAGAACCCAAAGATAGAGAGAGCCAAATAGTTGAGAGCAAGAAAGGTGAGAAAGAGGCGAAAGAAAAAGAGAGGGGAACCATTGTGGAAATGTCGGGTAAGCATGAAGAACAATTATATGGATATACACCTAGGCCACCCTTTCCTTAAAGGTTAGCAAAAGGTAAGAATGAGATGTTGAATTCTGAAATTTATGAGGTTTTAAACAAGTAAGAATCAACATCCCATTACTTGAGGTTATAAAGCAGAATCCATCTTATGCTAAGTTCCTTAGGGATATGTGTACTGTTAAGAGAAAGCTTAATGTCAAGGAAAAAGCTTTCTTGACTGAAAATGTTAGTGCCATCATTCAGCGTAACACACCTCCTAAGTATAAAGATCCTGGATGTCTAAAAATTTCATGCATAATAGGGTATCACATCATCGATAAAGCTCTACTTGACCTAGGTGCTAGTGTCAACCATTGCCTTACACAGTTTACTAGCAATTAGGATTAGGTGAGCTGAAACCTACTAGGATAACTTTACAATTGGCGGATCGCTCAGTAAAAATGCCAAGGGGTATAGTGGAAGATGTGTTGGTCCAAGTAGATAAATTCTACTTTCTCGCTGATTTCATAGTGTTGGACACCCAACCTGTTCAAAATCCCTCCCATTCCATTCCAGTTATTTTAGGTAGAGCATTCCTCACTACCTCTAATGCTGTAATTAATGTCAATGATGTGAATTGGGGTTGGGAATGGAAACTTTGGAGAGCACATTGAGAGGAAATATTAGGTGAAAAATTCAGCTGATGTATATTTCATTATTTCAAAAACAAAAGAAAAAGAAAAAAAGAAAAAAGAAGAAAAAAGAGAAAAAGAAGAAAAATAGAAAAAAAATTTATCATTCCTTTTGTTTATGAAATTATGGGACTTGTACATTATTTGTAATACTTGCAATTGTCCCAAAGGTAGTATTTAGTGTGAATAAGCTTCTTGTTGGGGTTGGAAAGGAAATGAGTAGTTTGGGACTTGTGTGCACTTGAGCATTTTATCCTAAGGCATGTGCTTTGATTTCCATATCTTCCATTGTTAGCCATTACCCCTAGCCAAGTTACAACCAAAACAAAGACCTAGTGGATTCTAAGCAAGCAACTCTTGTATTGTGCATATAGTGGTCTTGTGTAGGTTGTGTGATGTGATCTCTTGCACATGCAATGGAACATGGTTATGAGCTGTCCACTTTGAACTTCAATTCAATTCACTTACTTATTTGTGGGGTTATGTGCAACTAGATAGCATCATATGCTAATAGGTATGTGTGAAACTTGATGAGTGAATTTCTTTCTATGAGTTGTACCTTGTGAGTATTTGAAGTCAAAACCTAGTTCCGTTTATGCTCTTGCAACCTTGTTGAATAAATGAAACAATTTTGCACACATGCTCTTCCAACTTTGATAGTCCATGCATTTATGCTTAGCACTTGAGAATTGCACATGATATTTAGGTTTTGTGACTTGTTGGGATTGAGCTTGATTCATTTTTTATCTTAATCACTTTTTGACATCTTTAGACCATGCCATAGATGTTTGTGGGTAGCATCACTGCAAACCCTCACGAGACTTTACTCTTCCACTAGGGGGAACCTAGGGGCTTAAAGGGCTTGCCTCACACGCTAAGTGTGACCGTGTGTTTCCTACGAAAATGGACCTCCCTTCTTGTTTGAGTCTTTACTTATCTTTGTTTTTTGAAAAGTTGAGAATGCTTGATTTATGTCTTTTAGTCCTAGGATTTGAATCTTTTTCATTACAAGCGACTAGCAATAAGTAAGCTAGGGGGTGTGATTACACTTGAAAAGTGTAATTATAAAGCATAAATTAAAACATAAATCATGCATTTATTCAATTAATTTTAAAGTTTTAGTTATGTTTTACAATTTATGGTATTTTGTTTTCAAAATGTAAAGAAAAGCCAAAAATTATCAAAATAAGCAGTGGTGAAGAAACTAAAGAAGCTACTGTGGTTAGGACACCTCGATGGCTGGTCCGAACCAGAGTCAAAGCAAGTGGGAGTAAGGAAGTGCAAGAATAAGCTTTGGTGTCTTTTGAGGCATTTCGTCGAACACTTGGCACGCATGGAGAAAATAGCTTGAAGACAAAAATGCTGATATTTCCAATGACTTTCAAGACTTCCTCAACATCTCAAGGGCCATCCTAAGGAATGAGATCAGTTACCATGGCCGTCGAGGAGAAGAAAATGGTTCGAAGTTCAAGATGGTTGAACTAGTGTGCAGCTGAAGTTCTAGCTTGACACTCTATCAGTATTTTGACCATATCCTTTCACTCACAACTCAGATTGACCTGATTCTTTTTGTGTTGGAAAGAAGACTCAAAGGGCTATGACTTTTGTGTTTTAACCAAAGTCTGAATCCATCATCTTCAAGGGCAAAATCATATTAAAAGTTGAGAATAGAAAGCTGTCAAAAGCAAGACACAAATTGAAGAGGAAGTACACTATGGTTTGGACACCCCCACAGGTGGTCTAGATCATAGAAGGTTGACTTGTGTTGAAAGGTTATATTTTTAGGGTTTTTCATCTCCACTATATATAAGAACGTGTACGACTATTTGGGGGGACTTCTCACTTACACTTTTTTCTGTAATTTTTAAGATAGTTTTTCATTAAAATAAATTTGTGTAGATTGTTTTAAGTTTAGTTTTTGAAGAGTTTTTGGATTATTGCTTTTGGATTTAAGTTTAATTCATTGCAAAGAACAGTACGCATTTTGTTTTATTCAATGAAATTTATTTTTTCTTTTCACTTTCTCTTTTTATTTATTATTTTATTATTTCATCCATATTAGACTAGATTTTTATTATTGATTCAACCCATCAATAATGGGTGGATCTTTATTTAAATGTTGGATATGATTGAATCCAAGCATGCAATATAAAAGTTACATGTTAGGGTTTTTGTTTTCTAAATCTACTTTCTAATGTTTTCAAAACCTTCGAAAACTTGTGTAGTTGATCATATTTCCTTGAAATCACTGGTAACTACACAAGATTATAACTTTCTTAATACTTTGAAAATAAATGAAATAGATTTAGATATGTTTTCTGGTTTTCTTTCTCTTTTGATTTTCAAAGCCTTTGAAAACGTGTAAACTCGATTATATTTCGTTGAAATCCCTGATGACGTTATATGATTAAAACTTTCTTTATATTTTGAAATCAAAGAAAAGAGATCTAGACCAAAGAATGTTTTCAAGATGATATCTTTCCAGTTTTATTTATCCTAAACATTATTTTAAAACCGTGCTTTGGAAATTAAAGCTTTCACGATAAAATCTAGCTTTATTTCTAATGATTGTTCCAAATTCATCAATTTTATTTTTGAAAATCCATTTTGTGCCTATAACATTTACATGTGAGGGACGAGGTACTAGAGTCCATACATCATTTCTTACAAATTGTCCTAACTCTTCTTGCATGGCATTCAACCAAAAATCATCACTAAGTGCTTCATTCACATTCTTAGGTTCTATAAAGGAGACATGGCAAAGATGTCATACCTCATTTTGAAGTTATCTCCTTGTTTTGACCTTGTCCTTAACATCTCCAAGCACTTGTGAAGTTGGATGATGGAGCTTGATTCTTAAAGATGGTTCTCGTGCAACACTTTTCTCATCATCCCTTTTGGGTTCATCACTTACATCAATTGTGGCTTTAGATTGTTCAACTGGAGTTGCTAGGGGTATTACCTCGTTAAGATCGTCCTATTGAATAGAAGAGTAAGAGTTAGTATCATCTACTATTACATTAATTGATTCCATAATAGTGTTTAAAAACTTTGAAAGCACGACTGTTAGTGGAATAGCCTAAGAAGATTCCTTCATCGCTTCGGGAGTCAAACTTACCAAGCTGTTCTCTATCCCTATGAATAAAGTACCTACTCCCAAAAACTCAGAAATACTTCACACTAGGCCTCTTACCGTTCCATAGTTCATAGGGGGTCTACTTTGTTCCAGGTCTGAGGTACACCCTATTGACTATGTAACAAGTAACGTTAACTGCTTCTGCCCAAAACTTCTTTAGCAGTGATCTTCCATGAAGTAGTACTCGAGCTATCTCCTAAAGTACTATTTTCTTTCTTTCAACGACACCATTTTGCTGAGGAGTCTTTGGCGCTGAGAACTCATGCTTTATTCCATTTTCTTCACAAAATTGGCTGTATGAAGAGTTCTCAAACTCCCTCCCATGATCTGTCCTGATTCTTATGATGCATCCAATTCTTTTTTGCTTTTCCTATTGTAGTCTCAAACACAAGTTTCTAAAAGAATCAAAAGTGTTAGATTTTTCAACAAGAAAATCAATCCATGTGAAATGAGTGTAATCATCAACAGCAACAAATATGTACCTCTTTCTGCCTAAACTTTCAGTGCGTGTGGGTCCCATTAAATCCATGTGAACTAAGTCAAGAGGCTCCTTAGTTTTCAAACTTTGACCCTTTTTATGTGCAGTTTTAATCTGTTTACCCATTTGACAAGGCCCACACATACTTTTATGGTCTTTCCCTAATTTAGGTAGACTTCTAACCAACTTAGACTTAGACAATTGATTAAGCGCCTTAAAATTGATGTGTCCAAGTCTTTGGTGCTAGAGGTCTGACTCAATCAAACTTGCAGAATTGCACACTAGACCTTTAGAGTTTGATACACCATAACAGTTATCAGTAGTGCGAGTGCCAGTTAAAACAGTATTTCTATGAGAATCAATAATTTTGCAATCAGATTTTGAAAAGTGAACAACAAGTTTGGCATCACACAATTGACTTATGCTAATCAAATTAGCCTGTAATCCTTCAACATATAGTACATCCTTTAAACATTCCAACCCTGGGGTTTTTATGTTTCCTTTGCCCAAAACACTGGATGTACTACCATCACCAAAAGTTACCACACCACCCTCAAAATTTTGTCAGAAAATAAACTTTTATTTCCACTCATATGACGAGAGCAACCACTATCAAGATACCACATATTTGAGTTTAAGGCTTTTAAGGCTGTGTGAACTAAAAAATAATTTAAATCAGATTTTCGTACCCAAGCAGTTCTCGTTTTCAAGGTTTTTCTCATAGCCTTGTTTTTTGAAAATTTGTTCTTGATAGATTGGTTTTGAAATTTAAGACTAGCTTTTTGAAAACGGGGTGCTTTTGAATAAAATGAGTTTTTAGCAGTCCTATTCAAGTGAGATTTAAAATCTGAAGGGGAATCAAAATTGTTTAACACATTAAACTTGTTGAAAAATCAAGAAGAATAGTTTTGGTGATTAGGATTTGTAGGCCTTCTTTGATTTACATAAGTTATGGATAAACCATAAAGCTTATGACAGTTTGGTCTAATGTGTCTAGGGATACCACAGTAATGATAGATAGGAACAAATTTTTGATGAGCAGTGAAAGGCATACCTTGAAATTTCTAAAATTTTTGTGTAGACTGTTTATTTTTTAGTTGCTTTGATGGTTGAGCAGGTGATTTCCCTTCTTTGACTACGACAGACTTTGGAAGGTGAATCTTGATTACATTGGATTTTTTACTATTTGTAGATGCCTCTCTGAGGTCTGCATCTCTCCAGTGTATCCAAGTCCACTTTTATCTTTTGGACTTCTTTGAATTGCAAGAATGTCATCCAGTTTGGAGGAGGAGGTATTCATCTTTGACTGCAAGAATTGCATCTTCCTTTGTGCCTCTTTCACTTCCTTTTCTCTTGCTCCAACTTATTCTTAAGGGCTGCCACCAACTCTTCTTGAGAATTCTTGCTCGATTCCAGTGCTTCAAACTTTGTTTCTAACTCTTCCAGGGCAACCTTCAAATTGTCTCTTTCTCTCTTTAACATCTTGTTCTTTACTGTCAGCTTCTCATTTTGCTTGAGAAACCTTTGACAATCTTGAAACAGCTGTTCAGAGGCATCATGGAGGTCAACTTCTTCATTGTCATCCTCATGTTCTGATTCTTTTTCTGAAGAGCCTTCTTTTGAATTCTGGGAACCAGATGGGTCTTTAGAGTTAACAGATCCAGAGCTCCTTGCCATGAAAGTGTGAAATTTTCTAGGTAGTCTTCTGAAGATGAAGATGTGCTTGATTCATCGGTATCATCAAGGGTAGCATTCAGAACCTTCTTCTTGTTCTTCTTGTTCCCGCAGTCTTGAGCTATGTGTCCATACCCTTGGCATTCATAGCACTTCACCCCCTTAAACTTGTTCTCCTTTTTCTTACTTTCAGAAGACTTCTCACCCTTAGCTTTCTCATTCTTCTTGGTCTTTTCCAGTTTCCCACCTTTCTTCTTGAACAACTTCTTAATCTTCTTTGTATATAGTGCAACTTCTTCAATGGAAGGGATAGAATCATCACTGGAAGAGGAGTCATCTTCTTTTGCTGTCTTTAGGGCAGCTCCATTCATCTTCTTCGATTTAATCATATTTGCCTCATATGTCTGTAGAGAGTCAACCAAGTCTTCAACTCTCATGGAATCCACATCCCTAGCTTCCTCAATAGCTGTGACATTGGCTTGAAAAGGATAATGGAAGTGATCGGAGAATCTTACTTACTATCTTTCGATTAGGAATAGGTTCACCAAGGTTGAAACTTGTATTTACTATCTCACTGAGTTTTGCATAAAAACTATCAAACCGTTTGTCCTCAGCCATCTTTAGACTTTCAAATTCTGAAGTAATTTTTTGGAGCTTGGACTTCTTAACTGTCGAGTTCCCTTCATGAGTGAGCTCCAGAATCTTCCAAGCTTCTTTCACTATCTCACAACTTGAAATCCTTCTGAACTCATCAGCAGAAACGGCACAGAAAATAGAACTTAGGGCTTTGTAATTCCATTCAGCTTTTTCTTGTTCAGCCCTGGTCCACACATCCATAGGCTTTTCAACTGCCATGTTGTCAACCGAATGGGTTGGCTTCACCTAACCGTTCTCAATGGCTAGCCAAACATTGACATTTAATGAGATAAGATGGGCTCTCAGTCGAACCTTCCAGTATGCATAATTTGTGCCATCAAACCATGGAGGTCGTGTGCTTGAATCGCCTTCTCTTGGGGGATCCATCAGCAAAGAATAAGAACATGTTTTGTTCACAAAAATGTACCTGCTCTGATACCAATTGAAAAATTGAAATATGAAGCTAAGGATCTCAATCAATCAACCACAACCAAGAATAACTTGAAGGCGAGATGAATGAAATGAGGTAATCCACAAAGGAAGACCTCAAAACAAAACTTTCACTGACAACACAAAGTTGGTTACAAACTAAACAACACGATAGATCGACTGCTCGACTCTATACTACGTTGACGTTTGATCGACTCCTTGATTCACCAACAACTTCAGCAAAAGCCCTTCGACTCCTCGAAGGCACAAGACCGAATCCTCAGCAATCACACGTGCTGAATCCTTAACTCTTCAATGATTCGAACTCCATCGAACCTCAAAAACACTTGAAAGATTGGCGAAGCAATTAGAGAGAACTTGTACACTTTTCTGACTCTCAAACTTGATGTAAATTCTCTTAGTCTCACCCTAGAATGTTCTCTAAAGATATATATAGAGATAGGTCCAACCAGGGCTCAAAATAAGGCAAAACAGGCTGAGACACTCCCGCGGTCTTCTCACGGCCTTCCCACAGTCTTCCTGCGAATCAGAGCGGTCTTCCCGCATGACTAAACTCTTGATTTTGGCTCTCAGCTTTATCCCGCAGTCTTCCTACGTTAATCACTTCTGAGACTTCCAAATCACTTCAGGACTTCCAGCCATTTTGGAAACTGTTTCTCTGAGGCCTATTGGAATTCAACTTGACTTATGACTCTAGTGTCTTAGCCTACACTAAGTCTAAAAGTACAATGAATTCTATTTGATCATGAATTGCCAATTAACAACATTTGGACTTAACAAGATCAACCACAGATCAACCTAAGGCCTTTTGATGTTTTCTCAATAATGTCATTAATTGATTTTCTTGTTCTATTATGAGCTCAGCTAATATCATCACTAGATATGTCTCACCGTCTCCCAAGAATGCATACTTGAAGTTGGTCGGTAATAGTTTTCTCTTTGGATTTGGAGCCTTGACATTGGATGATTCTACTCTTTTTTCCAATGGCCCCCAATTTTTCATAAGTCTCAACCCAACTTTTTATAGACATAACTGGGCTCACTTCTAACCATTCAAAGATAGTCTCCATTTTTGCATTACTTTCGTTGAAGCTCGCTTTATCCTCATTGAAATATAATACTCTCTCCAACAAGTCTTCTATAAATTCACGATCAACATGGTTTTGTATAATAGTCTCTATCATATCTACTTCTTCCACTTCAGTCACCTCTCCTCGCTGCTTGCTGATATGAAAAATGTTTATTTCAAATACAATGTTGCGAAAAGACATTTTCATCGATCCATTTCTATAATTGATTAATGCATTCAAAGTTACAACAAATGATTAGCCTAAAATGATGCTTTTGATCTGGTGCTAACATATTAGTAAGTGGTTGCGTGGCGAGGATTATAAAATAAAGGCAGGAAAGTAGAAATTCTCCACTTAAACTGATATGTCTTCAATAATTCCTCATGGGACTTTGATAGAATCGAGATACGAAAGCAGAAATTCTCTGCTTAAACTAATACGTCTTCAATAATTCCTCATGGAACTTTGATAGATCTATCTGCCAACTGTAAAGTCACACGAGTTGGTTTAATTTCCCTTAACCTAATTGCTCATAGACTGAATAAGGTAGCAAGTCCACACTTGCTCCCAAATCAAGCAATGCTCACTTTATTCAATGTTTCCCAATACAACATGTAATTGTTGGACAACTAGAGTCTTTATATTTTGGGGGTGTTCTACATTGAAGAATAGCACTTGCTTGTTCAGTCATAAATGCTTTCTTTTTTAATTTCAATTCCCTCTATATTGTTCATAAATCTTTCAAAAATTTAGCATATATGATTGCGTCGAGTAGAGGTATGTTTATTTTAACCTATTTAAATACCTCTAACATCTCCGCAGCTTGAGCTTCCTTCTTGTTCCTTAGTAACCTTTGCAGAAAAGGTGCTTTAGGAATGTACTCCCTAGGTATTTCCACCACTTATTCTTCTTTTTCATTTACTTTCCCCTTCCCTTTTGCCTCTTTTGATTTTGTTCTCCATTTCCTTCTATCAATTCAATTAATTTGTCCTTTTTTCTTTATCTTCCATTGTCTATTTAAATTTAACTCTTCCTCAGTTCAACAATCCTAGGGTGAATGGTTTTATCAATAACTTTGCCATTTCTAAGTGTCGTGACAGCTTGCACTTGCTCGTAATTATTGGAAGATCCTTTAGCTTGATTTACTCGAACCTTGGATTTGGATGTGGTTGAGCTGGGTAGTTGAACCTTTGGCAAAGTACTTAATGCTTGAGTTATTGGGTCAACTGGCATTTAATATCATCCATTGTTCAATTATTTACACCCACAACGTAGATTGGGTGTTTATAAACTAGTAAAGCATCTCATCAGTGGATTTTTTATTCGGGGGATAGGTGTTTGATTGTAATCCAAAATTTGAGGCAATCCAGGATTGTGGAACAGAGCTTGAGGACTGGGTGGAGCAACTTGGTATTACTAAGTTGTTGGAGCTCCGTCATTCCTCCAAGTTGGATTATAGGTCTCAAAATAAGATTCCCCCCTTAGTCTTGTCCCCGATATGGTGGACGAAACGAATTGATAGCATGAATGAAAAATTCATTCTGTTTTTTTATTTTAAATGACTTCTCTAGCAAAAGGTGAATTGGGCAATCCTCCATACGATGGGTTTGACTATCACACATTATGCAATAAACATTTGCTATGGTTTCTTGGGCATTTAGTTTTTCTTTTCTAATTTTCAAAGTCTCTATCTTTCTTGTCAAAGTTACTAACTTTGCTCTGAGATCATTTGTCGCACCCCTATTTTAGGACACATATTTAATTCCTTAAATAGAGGGGACACAACCATAATCAGCTAATAATCACATTTCATAGATAACCTTATATTAAAATAGAGTACCAGCAGCTAGATTTGTGCGTATTCATTGGCAAAATAATTAAAATCACACATAAACACTTAAATATGTACAAACTCATAGTTTCTTACATATTAAGTCAACCCTTAGTCTAATACTGTTAAAACTTTAGGTTTATTTATACAAACTCCCAATTACTAGCACGAGATTAAAGTAAGGGAACAGTCAACCCAAAGTCATCTCCAGGTACCTGCAGCCACCTCTAGACTCAACCTGAATATGTAAATTTTAGGTGTGAGTGTCACACACTCAGTGGAAGTATTAAACTTAAAATAAAAGATGATAAATATAAACCAAAGATAATCCTCAATGATTACATGGACAATCAACCTGGAATCAAATCATAATTAGTTCACGAGCATCGTGGTTGACAGTAATACAAATATCTCAACACATAGTTCATCATCGCTTTTCATTTAATATCCGTTATCATTATCACTAGGCCCAAACTGGCCATCTCGTGGTATGCCCGTATGATAAATGATTTAAATAATAATACAACACATATTTGGCCCCATCTGGCCTATGAGTTTAGCACTCAACTGTGGATAGTAGCTTAAATTTAGCATGTCCCATTAGCCCCATCTAGCTTGGCCCATCTGGGCTCATTATTGGTCCCATCTGACCTGGCCCCATCTAGCCTTTTATTCTTTTTCCTTTTCCTGGCCCCATTTGGTCTTTTTATTCTTTTTCTTTTTCCTGGCCCCATCTAGCCTTTTTATTTTTTTCCTTTTCTGGCCCCATCTGGCCTAGTCCTATCTGATCATAATGCAAGTGGAATACACACAATTCATGCTGGTACACATAATAGTTTTTCCAAGTAAAAGGTTATTTCTCAAATTTATCATTCCACAAATAACCACAATTCTCAACTAACACAACAAATCCATAAATACTGAGCACTTCGTATCAAAACAAATAATTAATAACAACAACAATTTAATATAATTTATTAATTTATATTTAACACCTTTTACCTTTAAGTTTAGTACACCCACCTGAACAGTAGATATTCTAAGAAAATCAAATCACTGTGGTGGTTGCTGTTGATTGCCCTCGAGTCCTAATTTTAACCCAAACAATTATATAAAATCAGAGATTCAATAGTTACAATATAAGCAATATCAATTAATAATATAAACTTAATAATAAAACACAACCGTTATATATTTAATTTATTTAACCTTCTATCGTATTAATTTTAAACTAACAAAATAAGATAAATTACCTTCACAATCTGGCTAAAATTCCTAATTTTCCTTTCTCGCTTCTCCTTCAGTTGTATTGTTTTTTTTCCTTAATTTTCCCACTATCTCCTCTTTTTTTCCTTTCGGATTACAAGCTGAATAGGTATATATGTGTACATTATATAGGGTGGAAGTCTCCTAGCAGTAAACCGCCTTAACCCTTTTTTTTTAACCTCTCCACGTGCCTTCCTAAACTTTGTACACAACCTCCCACACGGCCAGCAAAAGTCCACCGCCGACTTTTTTTTTGGTCTTCCATGTGGCCTAGGTAACAGTCATCCACCCCATACCCAGATTAATACATATATATATATATATAAACACATGTTAACCATATTGCACACACGACACACAGTAGGTTACATTAATTAATTCATATGTTAATAACTATTTTAATTAATAACTTAATTTAATTAATGACTTAATTAATTCACCAATTTAATTTAGATTAAAATTAACTAAATTTCAATATAATACCAAATTAACAATGTTACATCACCAAATATCAAGTAAAAATTAGATTAATAGTGCAATTAAAAATAATAAAAAAAATTTAGGATGTCACATCATTAGATTCACTAAGATGATGCATGCTCCTAGTCGATGAAACATTAGAAGATTGGGCGTGTTGGGGTCCCGTAGTGTCCCATGTTTGTTCATTCTCAACAAGAAATTCAAAATACTCATATGTTTCTTCCGGAGTTTTATCATAAAATTGCCCATTGTGCATAGTCCCTACAAACTATTTAAGTTGTGGTGTAAGTGATCCAAAGAAGATACTTTTGAAACACTAGGTTTCAAATCCATGATGAGGACAAGAGTGCAGTAATGTTTTAAACCTTTCCCAACTTTAATAAAATGTCTCTCCAAGTTGGGAGGTGAAATTTAAAATCTGATGTTGGATTGCGTTAGTTCTTTGTGGTGGAAAGAACTTCTTTAACAATTTTGCTTGCAACTCATCCCATGTGCGAATGGAATTTGGTTGCAAGAACTCATACCACCGAGCTACATTGTCCTTAAGTGAGAATGGAAAAAGTTAAAAAATACTAATTCTATGGGATAACCTTAGTCTTTGACAGTCACACAAATGTTCCGAAAATGAGTTAGATGATCGTATGGGTTTTCGGAGTCCATACCATGAAAGTTAGGTAGAAGTTGAATCTACTATGCTTAAAATGACAAGCTTGTTGTGGTTTTGGCCAAATGATGCATTATTCAATTGTGTGCCTATCAAGTTGTAAAAGGTCTCGCATAGATCGCCTCTCAATCACGTTTTGATTGTCACTTTGTGCCATATCTAATTCAAGAGTGGTTGATGAAAGAGATTGAAAATCTTGGTAAAGATTAGTGGGTTCAAAAGATGGATTAACGGAGCTAGAATGTTGTAATTTACCGTCACCTGGCCATTCCCAAGCGCTCATAAGCTACAAAGAAATGCTCAAGTCATTTACTACTTTTAAGTAGTAGAGATGAAAAATTTTTGATTTTTTTTTTTTTTTTGGAGAAAACATTAAAAGAATAACCTAGAATTACCTTAACGGATCAAAACTAAAATCCTCAGTAATGGCACCAAAAACTTGACCGCCTCGCAAATATGCAGTAAAACCAACCCTTAAGTATGAGGGTGTGCAGTGTATTTTTACCTGGTTAGACTAGGATCGTATCCACAGGGAACTACAAATGAATTCTAGGATTTCTAAGTTCTTCTAAACTATTGTTTCCTTTTTTCAAAGCAGTAAAAATAAAATCAGGTTTTGAATTTGAAAGGTTTGATTTTTAATTATGAACTATGTACTAATTAAATTGAACTAGAAGAAAAGTAACTATAGTAATTCCTAATTAATTGAAAGCAATTAAAAATGCAAAGTAAATTAAACTCAAGAAAGCAGTGAATTAAACCAGGGTTTTAAACAATATAACTAAAGGTCTTGATTCAACTGACAAATCCGGGTGAACACCTTATTCTCATGTTTAGATGTGATCATTATCTTGGTTTACAACTCACATTTAGGAAAAGTAAACCGGAGAGATTTATAAACTTAATAATAAAACACAACCGTTATATATTTAATTTACTTAACCTTCTATCGTATTAATTTTAAACTAACAAAATAAGATAAATTACCTTCACAATCTGGCTAAAATTCTTAATTTTCCTTTCTTGCTTCTCCCTCCATTGTACTTTTTTCTTCCTTAACTTTCCCACTGTCTCCTCTTTTTTTTCCTTTCGGATTGCCAGCTAAATAGGTATATATGTGTACATTTATAAGGGGTGGAAGTCTCCTGGCGGTAAACTGCCTTAACCCTTTTTTTTTCTACCTTTCCACGTGCCTTCCTAAACTTTGTACACAACCTCCCACACGGCCAGCAAAAGTCCACCGCCTACCTTTTTTTTTTTTTTTGGTCTTCCACGTGGCCTAGGTAATAGCCGTCCACCCAATACCCAAATTAATATATATATATAAAACACATGCTAACCACATTGCACACACGACACACAGTAGGTTACAATAATTAATTCATGTATTAATAACTTATATTAATTAATGAGTTAATTAATTCACCAATTTAATTTAGATTAAAATTAACTAAATTTCAATATAATACCAAATTAACAAAGTTACATCACCAAATATCAAGTAAATATTAGATTAATAGTGTAATTAAAAATAATAAAAAAGCTTTAGGATGTCACATCATTAGATTCGCTAAGATGATGCATGCCCCTAGTCAATGAAACATTAGAAGATTGAGCGTGTTGAGGTCCTGTAGTGTCCTATGTTTGTTCATTCTCAACAGGAAATTCAAAATACTCATATGTTTCTTCCAGAGTTTTATCATAAAATTGCCCATTGTGCATAGTCCCTACAAACGATTTAAGTTGTGGTGTAAGTGATCCAAAGAACATACCTTTGAAACACTAGATTTCAAATCCATGATGAGGATAAGAGTGCAGTAATGCTTTAAACCTTTCCTAACTTTAATAAAATGAGTTGGGAGGCAAATTTAAAATCTGATGTTGGATTGCGTTAGTTCTATGTTGTGGAAAGAACTTCTTTAAGAATTTCTCTTGCAACTCATCCCATGAGCAAATGGAATTTGGTTGCAAGAACTCAAGCCACCGAGCTGCATTGTCCTTAAGTGAGAAGGGAAAAAGTTAAAAAATACTAATTCTATGGGACAACCATGATCCTTGACAGTCACACAAATATTCCGAAAATGAGTTAGATGATCGTACGGGTTTTCGGAGTCCATACCATGAAAGGTAGGTAGAAGTTGAATCATACCATGCTTAAAATGATAAGCTTGTTGTGGTTCTGGCCAAACGATGCATGATTCAATTGTGTGCCTATCAGGTTGTAAAAGGTCCTGCATAGATTGCCTCTCAATCACGTTTTGATTATCACCTTGTGCCAAATCTAATTCAAGAGCGGTTGGTGAAAGAGGTTGAAAATCTTGGCAAAGATTATTGGGTTCAAAAGATGGATTAACGGAGCTAGAACGTTGTAATTTACCGTCACCTTGCCATTCCCTAGCACTCATAAGCTATAAAGAAAGGCTTAAGTCATTTACTGCTTTTAAGCAGTAGAGAAGAAATTTTTTTTTTTGGGAGAAAACATTAAAAGAATAACCTAGAATTACCTTAACGGATCAAACTAAACTCCAAGGTATTGGCACCAAAAACTTGACCGCCTCGCAAATATGCAGTAAAAATAACCCTTAAGTATGAGGGTGTGTAGTGTATTTTTACCTGGTAAGACCAGGATCGTATCCACAGGAAACTACAAATGAATTCTAGGATTTCAAAACTCTTCTAAACTATTGTTTCCTTTTTGAAAGTAGTAAAAATAAAATTAGGTTTTGAATTTGAAAGGTTTGATTTTTAATTATGAACTATGTACTAATTAAATTGAACTAGAAGAAAAACAACTACAGTAATTCCTAATTAATTGAAAGCAATTAAAAATGCAAAGTAAATTAAACTAAAGTAAGCAGTGAATTAAACTAGGGTTTTAAACAATATAACTAAAGGTCTTGACTCAACCAACAAATCCGGGTGAACACCTTATTCTCATGTTTAGATGTGATCATTATCTTGGTTTACAACTCACATTTAGGAAAAGTAAACCGGAGAGATTTATAAACTTAATAATAAAACACAACCGTTATATATTTAATTTACTTAACCTTCTATCGTATTAATTTTAAACTAACAAAATAAGATAAATTGCATTCACAATCTGGCTAAAATTCCTAATTTTCCTTTCTCGCTTCTTCTTTCGTTGTACTGTTTTTTTTTTCCTTAACTTTCCCACTGTCTCCTCTTTTTTTCCTTTCGGATTGCCAGCTGAATAGGTATATATGTGTACATTTATATAGGGTGGAAGTCTCCTGGCAGTAAACCGCCTTAACCCTTTTTTTTTTACCTTTTCACGTGCCGTCCTAAACTTTGCACACAACCTACCACATAGCCAGCAAAAGTCCACCGCCTACTTTTTTTTTTTGGTCTTCCACGTGGCCTAGGTAATAGTCATCCACCCCATACCCAAATTAATATATATATATATATATATATATAACACATGCTAACCACATTGTACACATGACACGCTGTAGGTTACATTAATTAATTCATATGTTAATAACTATTTTAATTAATAACTTAATTTAATTAATGACTTAATTAATTCACCAATTTAATTTAGATTAAAATTACCTAAATTTCAATATAATACCAAATTAACAAAGTTACATCACCAAATATCAAGTAAAAATTAGATTAATAGTGCAATTAAAAATAATAAAAAAAATTAGGATGTCACATCATTAGATTCACTAAGATGATGCATGCCCCTAATCGATGAAACATTGGAAGATTGAGCGTGTTGGGGTCCCGTAGTGTCCCATGTTTGTTCATTCTCAACAAGAAATTCAAAATACTCATATGTTTCTTCCAGACTTTTATCATAAAATTGCCTATTGTGCATAGTCCCTACAAACTATTTAAGTTGTTGTGTAAGTAATCCAAAGAAGATACTTTTGAAACACTAGGTTTCAAATCCATGATGAGGACAAGAGTGCAGTAATGTTTTAAACCTTTCCTAACTTTAATAAAGTGTCTCTCCGAGTTGGGAGGCGAAATTTAAAATCTGATGTTGGATTGCCTTAGTTCTATGTGGTGGAAAGAACTTCTTTAAGAATTTCACTTGCCACTCATCCCATGTGCGAATGGAATTTGGTTGCAAGAACTCAAACCACCAAGTTTCCTTGTCCTTAAGTGAGAATGGAAAAAGTTAAAAAATACTAATTCTATGGGACAACCTTGATCTTTGACGGTCACACAAATGTTCCAAAAATGAGTTAGATGATCGTATGGGTTTTTGGAGTCCATACCATGAAAGGTAGGTAGAAGTCAAATCATACCATGGTTAAAATGACAAGCTTGTTGTGGTTCTAGCCAAATGATGCATGTTTCAATTGCGTGCGTATCAGGTTGTAAAATATTTCACATAGATCGCCTCTCAATCACGTTTTGATTATCACCTTGTGCCATATCTAATTCAAGAGTGGATGATGAAAGAGGTTAAAAATCTTTATAAAGATTAGTGGGTTCAAAAGATGGATTAACGGAGCTAGAACGTTGTAATTTACAGTCACCTTGCCATTCCCGAGCGCTTATAAGCTGTAAAGAAAGGCTCAAGTCATTTACTACTTTTAAGCAGTAGAGATGAAAAATTTCTTATTTTTTACTTTTTTAGGAGAAAACATTAAAAGAATAACCTAGAATTACCTTAACGGATCAAAACTAAAATCCTCGGTAATGGCACCAAAAACTTGACCGCCTCGCAAATATGCAGTAAAAATAACCCTTAAGTATGAGGGTGTGCAGTGTATTTTTACCTAGTAAGACCAGGATCGTATCCACTGGGAACCACAAATGAATTCTAGGATTTCTAAATTCTTCTAAACTATTGTTTCCGTTTCTGAAAGCAGTAAAAATAAAATCAGGTTTTGAATTTGAAAGGTTTGATTTTTAATTATGAACTATGTACTAATTAAATTGAACTAGAAGAAAAACAACTATAGTAATTCCTAATTAATTGAAAGCATTTAAAATGCAAAGTAAATTAAACTAAAGTAAGCAGTGAATTAAACTAGGGTCTTAAACAATATAACTAAAGGTCTTGATTTAACTGACAAATCCGGGTGAATACCTTATTCTCATGTTTAGATGTGATCATTATCTTGGTTTACAACTCACATTTAGGAAAAGTAAACCGGAGAGATTTATAAACTTAATAATAAAACACAACCGCTATATATTTAAATTACTTAACCTTCTATCGTATTAATTTCAAACTAACAAAATATGATAAATTACCTTCACAATCTGGCTAAAATTCTTAATTTTCCTTTCTCGCTTCTCCTTCCGTTGTACTATTTTTTTTTCCTTAACTTTCCCACTGTCTCCTCTTTTTTTTCCTTTCGGATTGCCAGCTGAATAGGTATATATGTGTACATTTATATGGGGTGGAAGTCTCCTGGCGGTAAACCGCCTTAACCCTTTTTTTTTTTTTACCTTTCCACGTGCCCTCCTAAGCTTTGCACACAACCTCCCACACAGCCAGCAAAAGTCCACCACCTACTCTTTTTTTTTTTTTTTTTGGGTCTTCCACGTGGCCTAGGTAATAGTCATCCACCCCATACCCAAATTAATATATATATATATATAACACATGCTAACCACATTGCACACACGACATAGAGTAGGTTACATTAATTAAGTCACATGTTAATAACTATTTTAATTAATAGCTAAATTTAATTAATGGCTTAATTAATTCACCAATTTAATTCAGATTAAAATTAACTAAATTTCAATATAATACCAAATTTACAAAGTTACATCACCAAATATCAAGTAAAAATTAGATTAATAGTGCAATTAAAAATAATAAAAAAATTTAGGATGTAACATCATTAGATTCACTGAGATGATGTATGCCCCTAGTCGATAAAACATTGGAAGATTAAGCATGTTGGGGTCCCATAGTGTCCCATGTTTGTTCATTCCCAACAAGAAATTCAAAATACTCATATGTTTCTTCCGTAGTTTTATCATAAAATTGCCCATTGTGCATAGTCCCTACAAACTATTTAAGTTGTGGTGTAAGTGATCCAAAGAAGATACTTTTGAAACACTAGGTTTCAAATCCATGATAAGGATGAGTGCAGTAATGTTTTAAACCTTTCCCAACTTTAATAAAATGAGTTGGGAGGCAAAATTTAAAATCTGATGTTGGATTGCGTTAGTTCTATGTGGTGGAAAGAACTTTAACAATTTCGCTTGCAACTCATCCCATATGTGAATGGAATTTGGTTGCAAGAACTCAAACCACCGAGCTGCCTTGTCCTTAAGTGAGAATGGAATAAGTTAAAAAATACTAATTCTATCGGACAACCTTGATCTTTGACAGTCACACTAATGTTCCGAAAATGAGTTAGATGATCGTATGGGTTTTCAGAGTCCACACCATGAAAGGTAGGTAGAAGTTGAATCATACCATGCTTAAAATGACAAGCTTATTGTGGTTCTGGCCAAACAATGCATGATTCAATTGTGTGCCTATCAGGTTGTAAAAGGTCCCACATAGTTCACCTCTCAATCACGTTTTGATTATCACGTTGTGCCATATCTAATTCAATAGTTGTTGATGAAAGAGGTTGAAAATCTTTATAAAGATTAGTGGGTTCAAAAGATGGATTAACGGAGCTAGAACGTTGTAATTTACTGTCACCTTGCCATTCCCGAGCGCTCATAAGCTATAAAGAAAGGCTCATGTCATTTACTGCTTTTAAGCAGTAGAGAAGAATTTTTTTTTTTAATTTTTTTTGGAGAAAACATTAAAAGAATAACCTAGAATTACCTTAACGGATCAAAACTAAACTCCTCGGTAATGGCACCAAAAACTTGACCACCTCACAAATATGCAGTAAAAATAACCTTAAGTATGAGGGTGTATAGTGTATTTTTACCTAGTAAGACTAGGATCGTATCCACAGGGAACTACAAATGAATTCCGGGATTTCTAAGTTCTTCTAAACTATTGTTTCCTTTTTGAAAGCAATAAAAATAAAATCAAGTTTTGAATTTGAAAGGTTTGATTTTTAATTATGAACTATGTACTAATTAAATTGAACTAGAAGAAAAGCAACTATAGTAATTCCTAATTAATTGAAAGCAATTAAAAATGCAAAGTAAATTAAACTAAAGTAAGCAGTGAATTAAAGTAGGGTTTTAAACAATATTGACTGACCCTGAAATGTGTCCGAGTCCTACCTCTCAAGTGCAAGAGGGCAATCGTAGTTTTAAACTCAGTGAGTCCAGGGTCGAATCCAAATGGAGGGCTTTGTTAAAAGCTCTAGACTGGTTTCTCTTAGTTAGTTGGTGAACCTAAATTAATTTAAACTAATTTTGGATTTATAGGATGTCTGAGAAAGGTTGGGTTGAGAATGATGGAGTGAAGGAATTGTGATAGTAAATTAAAATGCAATAACATTAAATTTTAAGGCAAATTGATTAACTCAGAAATTAAATTAAATAACAAACATAATATTAAAGAGGTTCTTGATTCAACTTTCAAGTCTAGGTAGTTCACTACTTTACCATGGGATGATTAGGTTCAAATCTGAATTAAGGGTTTGTTCAAAATTATTGAGAATATTTTAAATCCAAAAGTTAGTACCAGTGATTTCAAATGAATATGGTTAAAAACTTTTGTTTTCGAAAGTCTTTTCAAACAAATGAAATCAGAATTGAACTTGAATCCCACTTTTTATTTGTTCAAAAGTATTAATCAATGATATTCGAAAACCCATACCAGTGATTTCAGCGAATATGGTTAAAGGTTTTCATTTTCAAATATTTTTGAAACAAGTTAAAAGAGGTTTGAAAATAGTAGATCCTTACGCATGAGGTTTTGCAACCCATGCAAAGGGTCTACGCACATCCCATAGTGTTTTGTGAACTACCCTTCCTTGATTTGTCAAATCAAGAACTAGGGTTTTTATGCTAACATTATTTTAAATGAAACGAAAATAATAAATACACACATAATCAACCGATCTACTAATTGAAACAAATAAATCATACTATTAAAGAGCGAAATGAAATCAAACTTACAAGTTAAACAATTCTGAAAGAAAGTAATGGAATGAAGCTGCAGCGATGAACAAACCAACCTCAAAAATCTCCATGAACAACGCAAAATATTAAAAACTCCCTAAAAAACTATTCTAAAACTCTCAAAGTATCTGAAAAGTATGAAAAAGTTCTCCTAAAGTATGTAAAACTAAACTAGGGCTCCCTTGGGTTAGCCATGTAGCAGAGATTATAAAGAAGTTGCAAAGAAAACCTTAAAAGATGGAGTTAAGCCATGCACGCATAACACACTATGGTCCAAACCATCTGGCAGGGGGTCCGGACCACAGAAACTTTGTTCTTCAAGTTCTACTTCTCGTTTACTACTTCTGACAGCTTTCTGTCCTCAACTTCCAATGCGATTTTGATCTTGAAGATAATGGATTCAGGCTTCAGCTAAAACGCAAAAGTTGTAGCCCTTTGAGTCTTCTTTCCAACCTAAAAAGAATAAGGTCAATCCGAGTTATGAGTGAAAAGATATGGTCAAATTACTGACAGGGTGTCAAGCTGGAACTTCAGCTGCACACCACTTCAACTATCTTGAACTTTGGACCATTTTTTTCCTCCTCAGAAGCCACTTTCTTCACTACTAATCTCACTTATTTTACCCTTTTCCTTGTAATTTAGAGAATAAACACTATGAATAATAAAATATTGATAAAAATTTGAAATTAACTACTTAAATGCATCAATGAGTATCAAAATGTAGAGTTTGAAATTACACTTTTCAAGTGTAATCACACCACCCAACTTGAACGTTGCTAGTCCCTAGCAATGCCCTTTATTAAAATGAAATACAACTACCATCCTATTTCTTTTTTCGTTGGAAACACGGCTACACTTAGCTATGTGCAGCAAGTCTTTTAAACCCCTATGTTTCCCCTAGTGGACGAGTAAGCTCTTGTGAGGGTTTGCAGTGAATCTACCCACAAAATTCTATGGCATGGTCTCAAAGTGTCAAAAAGTGATCAAGATAAAAAAATGAATTAAGTTCAAGCTTAACAAGTTACAAAACCCAAATGTCATGTGTAATTTCCAAGTGCTAAGCATAAATGCATAGACTATCAAAGTAGAAAAAGCATGTGTGCAAAATTGTTTCATTCATTCAACAAGGTCGCAAGAGCATAAATGGAACTAGGTTTCAATTTCAAAAGCTCACAAGGTACCACTCATAGAAAGGAATTCACACATAGAGGGTTCACACACACCTATTAGCATATAATGCTATCCTAGTTGCACATAACCCCACAAACAAGAGAGCAAACTGAAATGAAATTCAAAGTGGACAGCTCATAGCCATGTTTCAATGCATGTGTAAGAGATCACACCACACAACCTACACAAGACCACTACATGCACAATACAAGAGTTGCTTGCTTAGAATCTACTAGGTATTTATTTTGGTTGTAACTTGGCCAGGGGTAATGGTTAACAATGGAAGATATGGAAATCAAAGCACATGTATTGGGATAAAAATGATCAAGTGCACACAAGTCCCAAACTACCCATTTCCTTCAAGGATCCCAACAAGAAGCTTATTCACACTAAATACTACCCTTGGGACAATTGCAAATAATGTACAAGTCCCAAAATTTCATAAACAAAAGGAATGATATTTTTTTTTCTTTTCTTTTTTTTTCTTTTTCTTTTTTTCTTTTTTTTTTTTTGAAATAATGAAATAAACATAAGCTAAATTCTCCACCTAATATTCCCTCTCAATATGCTCTCAAAAGTTTCCATTCCCAACCCCCACTCACATCACTGACATTGAGGCATTTTTCACAACCCAAGACATGCGAGGGTAAGGCTTAAAAGTGCGTGAACAAGGTTAAGGGATAATATATGAAGTGGGAGCCAAGAAAAAAATATATATATAAATATCACACACTTTACTAAAAGGCTTCAAGTTGGTTCCAAAGGCAATCTCATATCAAGGAAGGACAAAAAGGCCCAACAATAGCAAAGATGGCCTAGCATCATGTTCAAAACTTACAACAACTCATAATGTGCCAAGTGAAACTCATGCAAGTGTGTGTGATGCAATTAGTGCATTGGAAACCAAAGTGAAGAGCAAAAGAGCTATGATTATGTGCAACTCCTCAAGAAAAGAAATAATAGGTTCAAAAGCTCACCATTAAGGGGTATAAGTCTCCACCTAGTCCAAGAATGCTCAATTAACCAATGTCAAACAAAATCTACTCCTAAGCACATAAGCTCTTCTCTATGATAGTAAAAAAAAATTACACAAGGTCCTTATGCACTCAACCTGAGCTAAGTTTCCTATTAAAACATGAACAAAACTCGCTCATCACTATCTCACTCAAATTCACTATATCACTCAAATTCACCATCAACCAAACCAAAAAGGGCCAATATGCAAGTATAAATGTGCTAAGTCATGTATTTAAGCTAAAAAATGCTCAAATTTTGAAAAATTTGATAAATTTAGCACAAAGTGTCATCATGCAAACTCTACCCCCCAACCTAAACTAAACATTGTCCTCAATGTGAAAACTATGATGCATAAGTGGGTCTGTAGTGTGCAAAGTGAACATGATGATGAGCATGAAATAATAGCCATAAAAGGCACAAATAAGAACATAGCACAAATTAAACCAAGCATGCACCCATTATTCAAGCCCCTTAAAGCATCACCCAAAACACCCCCAACCTAGATTCTACAGAACTCCCAACAACAGCAATTATATATAATGGAGTACCAAAATTGAAAGTGCAAGATTAAATAAAAATGAGAGGAAGGGTATTACCTTAAGAGTTTTCTTATTTGAAGAAAACAAAAGAAGCTATTCAAAAGAAAAGGTTAGACATAAAATGAAATGAAAATAAGACAAGAAAAAGGGTTGGTATGAAAGAAGAAATAAAAATAAAATAAAAGAAAATAAAGGAAGAGAATCAAACTAAAAAGAACTATGAAAATAGGAAAATGAAAAATCTAATCTACTATGTACAAATGGAATGAAGACAAAAGTGTTATCCTACACTCTCTCTATCCCATGCATCCACAAATGTTTTAAGAAATAAAATGTTCTCGCGGGCCCACGAAGCACTAAATATGGAAGCTTTTCAGGTGTAAAACACAATGAGGAATGAAAGGCCAGGTGAGGTTCTTGAAACCTTGGATGTGGCCAAAGTGTAAGTGCAGGTGTGGACATGGTGGGCTCAATTAGTCTCTCGACACATGGATGTGGAAATGGTGGGTTCAATAAGTCTTTCAATGCCCAAGAAATCTATAGGTGTGGAAATGGTGGGCTCTAATGATCTCTCGACACCTAAGAAATCTACAGGTGCAGAAATGGTAGATTTGAATGATCTCTCAACACCTAAAAAGTCAATGCAAGCCTTCCCTATATCTACTACCTCTCCCCAATGATGGTCGGTCTCATAGTAGTCACTCATAATCCCTGTAATAAGACTCTCGGATGGGGCTAAGTTAAGAGATAAGAGGTCTGCACCACTCTTAACCTCAACTGTGTAGCGAAGTGAACTAGGGTCAACCAACTCAATGATATGTTCCTTGGGCCATGTGACATTCAAATGCTCAGTTGGAGTCAAAGGACGCTCAATAAGGTTTGGGATGGTTAGGGTAGGTTGAGCATCAAGCTCGGTAGTGGGAAAGGATTGCATGTCTCCCTGACTCTCAATAAGTGGTAGAGGGACATCCTGAATGGGAGAGTCCAAAGGGGAATGAGGAAGACGCTCATTCCAAATATTATCCCCAGTGTAGTTAGGGCAATTGTCCCACTTAGTGCCTATGGTCGTGCCTGAGGTTGATGACTCAATCATGCTTATTGTATACGTTAACCTAGAAAATTGCTCTGTGAGGTCATTTAAAGCCTGGTTCACTTTGTTATTGAAGCTCAACTACTGTTGCATGAATTGATAAAGAGTGTCCTCCAATTGTGCATCATTAGGTTCACAAGGCCAATAATCCCAAGGTACCTAATGCTGGCTCTCAGTGTGTGGAACAAGGTTGGGACAGGCAAAATTGGTCTCTATGCATGTGCTACTTCTAGAGGATAGATCATGAAGATCAAGTAAAGTAGGAGTATATGGGGAAGGTTCGGTGTGGCTTTTAAGTGCATGAGATTCAAAACTAGGCGTAAGTCTTCCCTGTCGCCTGGTGTGTTCATAGAAAAATTTGAGGAATGACCATGCCTCACCCAGGGTAAGGTCAAGAAATTCCCTATCTAAGATTTTATCAAACGCTTGGTGTAACTCACAGGGTAGAGCATTATATAATATTGCTACAATGTCCACTAACTCTAATCTGTGACTTGGGAAAGTGTCCAAAAATTTGTTAAATCTCTCCGAACATTTATAAAATACTTCACCCCTCTTTTCATAAAAATTTTTTATTTGAAGGCTGACCGACTCTAAAAAGTGTTTGGGGTCTACCTCTCAAGTACAAGAGGGCAATCGTAGTTTTAAACTCGATAAGTCCAAGGTTGAATTCATAGGGCCTAATGTTATTCAGTTTCTAGGATGTAAAAGAAATTCAAAAACCAAACGTAAGCAAATTTTGAAGTTTGTTTGCTAAGTTCTAGGGTTTAGTAAAATTAAGGAAAAATTCAATTGTAACCAATTAAAGTTAAAATTAATAGGAATTTCAGATGTTTAAAGTGAATTAAATGAGATGGCAAGAAATTAAAAAAAAATTCAACAAAACAATTTTTAACTTCAAAATAATCAATTAGAACTAAAACTAGATTGGATTGCAAACTTAATAATAATGAAGATCTTGATTCAACATCAAGTCGAGGTAATTCACTACTTTGCCTTGGGATGTGTTTATTTAAATCTCGATTAGGGTTTAATTTGAAAAGTATTAAGAATATTTTAATCAAAGGTTAGTACCAGTGATCTCAAGCGGATATGGTCAAAGACCTTTGTTTCTGAAGGTTTTTCAATTAGACAAACGAGAAGTGAATTTAAATCCGATTTTTAATCCTATTCGAAAGTGTTTAAACAATTAGTCACGAAAATCCATACCAGTGATCTCAACTGAATATGGTTAAGGGTTTTCGGGTTCAAATGTTTTCAGAATAGATAAAAATGGGTTTGCGAAGGGTAGATCCCTTCGCAAGAGGTTTTGCAACCTACGTGAAAGGACTACGAACACCCCAAGGCATTTTCGTGAACTACCTTTTCTTGATTTGTTGAATCAAGATTAGGGTTTTACGCTACAACCATTTTAAACAACATAAAAATGATAAACAAACATTCAATCATGCGATCTAACAATTGAAATAAGCAAAACATCATATTAAAGAGTGAAACGAAGTATAACTTACAATGTAACTTGTGTGTAAAAGAAAAGATGAATCAACAACGCGACAATGAAGAATAAAGCTCCAAAAGCATCCATCAACAAAACTTTTTTTAAAAATTAAGAACACTCTCAAGCTTAATTTAAATCAGATCTAACTCTCAAAGTATTTGTGGAATCTTCAAAGGAGGCCCCCCTCTTCATGGCCGTGCACTGGGTCCTTATAAAGATGCAAAGAAACCCTAGAAGAGGAGCTTCTCACGCGGGCTGAAAAAGGGCACGGTGGTCCCGACCATATGGAGGGGGGTCGGGACCACAAAAAGCTAATTCTTCAATTCTTGTACACTGTGGTCCTAACTGTCTGGAGGTGATGGTTGGGACCCTCTTGTATCTCTTGATTTGCTTCTCTTCCTCCTTTAGGTTGGGTCTTGGGGCTAGTCTTTTCCATCAAAGGTGAGGTTTGAACCATGACTTTTTCTTCTTCCTCTTGGCCCTTTCCATAGCTATAAACTTCGATCTCCTTGCCCTTTTCCCTGTAATTGGAAAAATAAAAGTATAAGTAATAAAATAACACTAGAACTTCAACTTTACTTATTCCAATGCATTAATACGTGTTGAATTAGGGAGTTTGTAATTACACTTTTCAAGTGTAATCAAAGGCCATGGGTGAAGGTTTGATGAATAGGGAAGAAATGTTCAATAAAAGCTTGACGAAATTGCTCCCAAGTATAGACCCATTCACTAGCAGCATAACACCAGTCACCAGCCACACTTTGCAATGATAAAGGGAAAAACATGAACCTAAGTCTCTCACTCTTTCTAACATCATCACATAAACCACACGCTGCCTCAAACCTATCAAGGTGAAGACATGGGTCTTCCTCCTCGTGCCCGAAGAATTGGGGTAATTGGTGATAGGTCTCTAATGTATATTCATATCCAAATTGGTCACTTAGAGACTCTATGTAGGCTTGGGCTTCAAAAGGACCATGAGTTAAGTCACCAAAATCAATATCCATGATAAGAAAGCAAAAAAAAAAAAGAAAGGAATGAAAACAGAATGAAAGAAAAAAAATTACACTAAAATGCAACCTAAATTAATTAACATGGAAGCTAGATTAGATGATATGCAAATGAACATGTTACAATGCAAAAGAAAGAAAACTACTAATAAAGAAATGGAGGAAAGGAACAATTCACCTAATTTCTTAAGTGAACTCCTCTTAACTCCCAAGTCTAGCGCTTAGTTGCCCTCCCCGGCAACGGCGCTAAAAACTTGACCGACCCTGAAATGTGTTTGGGTTCTACCTCTCAAGTGCAAGAGGGCAGTCGTAGCTTTAAACTCAGTGAGTCTGAGGTCGAATCCACAGGGAGGGCTTTGTTAAAAGCTCTAGACTTGTTCTCTTCGTTAGTAGGTGAACCTAAATTAATTTAAACTAATTTTGGATTTATAGGATGTCTGAGAATGGTTAGGTTGAGAATGATGGAGTAAAGGTACCCCAGACTTTGTATTAATGTAAGTATATGGTTTCGATGTGTTTTGGAAGTTAAGATATGTTAATTTAGTGGTATGGATCATTAATGGTGTTTAGAGTTGAGAACTTTGAAGGAAATGGGGGTATGCAGTCAAAAGTGACATTTTAGCCAAGTGCTGGAAAATGGGGGGAACCTTGGGCACCCACCTGAAAAAGTGTGTGCGCCCAAGGTCTTGGGTGCCCACCTGAGAAAAGCTTGGGTGCCCAAGGCACGGTGGATTTGACAGACAAGTGTTGCTTTGCAATTTTCAGCTGGCCCCTCACCCTTATACACCTATATTAGGGCTAGGGGGATGGAAAAATTTGGAAGACACTATTTGGAGATTAACATATTGGTTATATATATATATATATATTAGTGTGTATAATGTAAGAGAGAGAAAGAGAGAAGTGGGTTGGAGAAGAAGAAACTGGGTAAGAAGCAAAGGGGAAGAACAAAGAAGAACAAAGAAGGAACCGGGTAGAGATTTCAAGGTAGGTCTTTCTACCCTTCATGAAAACCATATTCCTTTTGCAAGATGGTGATTAGAACCCTAAGAAACCTTCCTATGTAATTTATTTGTAGTTTTGATCAAGGAGGGAAGAGATTGAGTCCATCAAAGTTTGAGGGTCTGGAAGCTCAAGACACCTTCATGTTAATCTATCTTCTTACCACTTGAGGTAGGGATTTAATTCCTCATTCTTACATATGTGTGGTGTAACAAGGAATAGATTACCATTAAAAAAACCCTCTTTAAGTGTTGGTTTCATGTATGGAAGGAAATGGGAGTTATACACATGTCTATATATATGTATAGGTTGAGAGAGTGAAAGTAGTGCTTTGATCTATAACTTGACATGTGGTTGATGAAAACTCAACTTTTTGATTTTGTTTGAAGCCTAAGATCCTTGGGTTGATGTTAGAAACTTGAAACTTGAGGTATTTTTACATGAACATGGTCAATTTGAGGTCCCAAGGGTGAAAAACCATGAAACCAGAAAACAGGGCATGAAACCCAAAACATGGCCCAGGCTGTGGGGGCACGAGGGGGACACAGTCGGGTGCCCAAGCCCCTTGGGCACCCAAGAAATTAATGCATGGGTGCCCAAGCCCCTTGGGCACACGGCTGAGTGTCAACTTGGGCGCCCACCGAGCCTAGGTCACTTTTCTAACATTGTTTAGTTTAGCCTTCTACTTTGGGCATATGGAAGAGTTGATAACATGTTTTCACATGAAACTTTTACTTGATTAATTTTATTAATTTAAAAAGGGAAATGAGCTTTAAAAAGTGATTAAGGGTTGATTATCTTAAACCTATGGGATTTAACTTGTAAGGGTGAATGAATGCTATCTTGAATGAAATGAATTGGAAGCTTACTTTGAGATAAGGGTCTTAATCGAGTTGAATTATAAATATGTCTGGATGTAAACTAAATGTTGAGGTATGTGAACTTGTAATTGATTAAGTGAAAGGTAACTTGACAAAGAGACGTATGTTTATAATTTTGGTAAATGTGGAATGCTTAATATGGTTTGATCAATGCGATATGAAATAAGCTATGGAATGAGCCGTAACATTGACATCTGTGTTGAATGGTATATATATTGATAAATGTTAAATGTTTAATAAGGTTGATCAATGTCGATATGTGATGAATCTTAGGATGAACCAAAAAGTAAACTTTTGTTAACAAATGATGGTAATTCAATGAGGCTTGGATTAAATAAAATGAAGAGATGAAATGAGTTGTGCTACATGATGAAATGGAATGTGGTTGTGCATGTTGGAAAGTGATGGTGATGAATGTGAATTGTGATTGATGAGTATTGAATGTGATGAAAGATTGGCTGTGTATGATGGGGGCCGTGGTGGGGTGCGGTAAATAGGAAAGGTTTAGAGAGTACCCTCGGGTTGAAAGTCCTGAAACTTGCGCAGGGTTTGATGCCAATGCCAGTGGGTTAGTAGCTCACAACATTGTGTGTGTTTTGGCTCCTCGTGGCCCTGGACTGTGATCCTAAACGACGACGTCAATTTATCGTTTCCATTGGGTGTTGGCCCATAAAAGACGATATTGTGGATGCACCTAACCCCCGAGGATTGTGTGGTTATGGCTATGTGATTGATTAATGAAATGGTGGTACTGTAGATGTGATTTCATGATTGAATGGTGAACAAATGTAATGTTGATGTGGATATGTGATTGAATGTTGAATAAGTGATAATGTGATATGGAATATGGTTGGATACAAAGTTGGAAAATTTAATAATGGAGAATAATTGGAAATCAATACTACTCTATGATGTCATTGAATGAAGATAAATATTGTAAATATGATTATGTGGTCGGCTTGATTAAACATCTAAGAGATAATTGAAATGTGGTTTGAACCAATGAATGAAATTTTCAAAGGTTAAGTATTAATTGGAATTGAATCCTTCTTATGATATTGTGGTTTAAAAATTTATATATTCTAAATTGGTTATTTAGTTATGTTGATAAATTGTTGTGGCTCTAGAACATGTTGAGATAACTAGATACACCATGAATAGTATGCATGTTTGGAATACATATCATCTATGTTTGTTTGAGACATTGTGAGCACAAGTGGACCCGTGCTCACATCCCTACAGATTTTGATGCCGGTACAAGCCATAACAATCAAGTGGGCTAAGGGGTTTGGATTAGGAGGTTGTGCATGAGCCCTACCAAGCCTAGCAAAGCTCCTGGTCATTTAGCTTAAATTTCTTTTGGAATTGTAATATTGTACATTGAGGACATGTTCGATTTGGTTGTATGGGCCCTAAGGCCTGAGTTATGTATTAATGAGAGAAGTGTTGGAAGTTTGTGACTTGATTATAGTCAAGGTTAAATTTATGTTATCTTAACTATGTCTCGGGCTCACTGGTTTACGTTGCGTTGCTCTGATGATGGGTTTGTTATGTTAATGCATGTTGTGTGTGTTTATCACTCATCCCTCAGGTCACGAGATCCACGGCATGACAAAAGGAATTGTGATATTAAATTAAAGTGCAATAACATTAAATTTTAAAGCAAATTGATTAACTTAAAAATTAAATTAAATAACAAACATGATATTAAAGAGGTTCTTTGTCATATCCCTATTTTAGGATACATTTAATCCCTGCTATAGGGTGGACATTACTAAACTCTCTACCTATATATAAAATATCAATATTTCCTTAAAATATAAAATTTAAGACAAGAAGGCAAACAGGAATTTTTTTTATCATGCTTTAAATATACATAAACTTACAATTTACAAAACTCGTCCCACAAAGTATTAATATGACACAGTTTTAACCTTAAGTTGTTTATACAACTTCAGACACAAATTTAAAATAGGAAATAAACAATTTAAGTCCTTCTCAAATCTCTCGCAGCCGCTTCTAAACTAAACCTGAAATGTGTAAATTTGGGTGTGGTGTCACACACTCAGTGGGGGTATTATACTTAAAATAAAAGATAATAAATATACACCAAGAAATAGTTCACAGCAATTATATCAATAACTATCCCATAACCAACTCATCTTTAATTTAATTGTGCCACATCTGATAAATATATATATATATATATATCTCAATACACAATTTATCATCACTAGGCCCCAACAGGCCATATCATAGCACATTTGCATAATAAATAATTTTAAATGATAATGCAACACACATTTGGCCCCATTTAGCCCATGAGTTGAGCGCTCAACGGTAGACAATGGCTTTAATTTAGTTTGTCCCATTAGTCCCATCTGGCTATATTATTATTATTTTTTTCAGCCCCATTTAGCCGTATATTATTAATTTCTGGCCCTACCTGGCCTGGTCCCATCTGACCATAATGCAAGTGTAATGCACACAACTCATGCTGATATGCAATAATGTATTATTAATATTTTTTTCCACTAGAAAAATATTATTTCTTAAATTTATTTTCTCACAAATAACCACGATTCTCTACTAACATACAATAATTTATAAGTAGTAAGCAGAATTTAACAACATGAATATTCAGCAATAAATAAATAAATAAAATTTAACTATTCATATTTAATAACTTTTATTTTTAAGTTTAATGCACCCACCTAGACAATAGATATTCTAAGAAAGTCAATTTACTAAGGTGGTGGCTGCTGATTATCCTTGGGTCCTAATAATTTTTAGTCCAATAAAATATATAAGTCAGACGTTGAATAGTAAAAATTTATCCTAAAATTAATTGAAAATAAATAAAATACAACCATCATACCCTCCTCATATTTAGCCTAAAAAAAATTTAATTTTTACTTAGTAGCATAAAATAAAATAACTTACCACAATTATCTAGTCAAATTTTCTAAGATTTCTCTTCCTTGTTAATCTTTCTATCCAAAATTCCCTCTTTTTTTTCTTTTTTTTTTTTTGCTGCCGGTTCCTCCTGTTTCTTACCATTCCACGACTGTCTCCATTGTCTCGGCACAATAGTCACACTCTCACGTATATTTATAGTGCCAAAACTTGGCCGAGCAAGTCGGTTGCACTCCCTCCCAAGCACCCAATGTTTATCTCAAGTGTATAAATGTATGTGTACTGCTTTCCACGTGGCTTAGCCATTCTCCATGGCTTTTGTTATTTTATTTTTTATATCATTACTTTCCATCACATGGTTTAATACGTGGCTTAAGGCTTACCAATCCTACTTATATATATATCCAAGTCATGATAGCCAAGTCATAAATACTCATCAAGGGCTTAATCTAAACACTAGTTATATATATATATATATACATGTGTGTATACATTGATTGATTTACATTTAAAACTATTTAGAAAAAAAATATGCAATTTATTCTAATTTAAATTGGAAAGAAAGAGAAGAAAAAAATTAATACAATTAATTCCCTAAGGATAAATTAATGCAGTAATGCCAAAAAAATCAAGGTGTCACAACTCTTCTCTCCTTAAAAAATTTCGTCCTCGAAATTTGTATCTGGCGGAAATAGGTATTGATATTTCTTTCACATATTCTCCTCACTTTCCCAAGTGGCCTCCTCCACAGTGTGATTTCTCCATAATACTTTCACTAATGGTATTGTCTTATTTCGCAAAACTTGATCTCTTCTATCCAAAATTTGCACTAGCTCCTTCGTATAAGATAGATCTCCTTTCAGTTCAATTGGTTGAGATGCTAATACATGAGATGGATCAAGTATATACTTACATAGCATTAACACATGGAACACATTGTGAAGTCTAGACAATTCTGGAGGTAGAGCCAACCTGTATGCAGTTTCCCCAACTCTTTGTATAATCTCATAAGGTCCAATGTAGCAAGGACGTAATTTTCCTCTTTTACCAAATCTTAATATGCCTTTCCAAGGAGAAACTCCGAGAAATACTTTATCACCCACAACGAATTCCAACCTTCGTCTACGATTATTTGCATAGCTTTTCTGATGACTCTGGGCTATTTTCAATCTATCTTGGATCACCTTCACTTTATCTACTGTGTCCTGTACTAGTTCTGGCCCAAGTAATTTCCTTTCCCCTACTTCATTCCAACAAATTGGAGTCCTACACTTACGGCCATACAAAGCTTCAAATGATGCCATGCCAATACTAGAATGGAAGCTATTATTATAGGCAAATTCCATTAATGGCAACAGATCATCCCAATTTCCCTTAAATTCTAACACACAAGCTCGTAGCATGTCCTTTAAGGTTTGAATTGTTCTTTCAGATTGTCCGTCTGTTTGAGGATGAAATGCAATACTAAACTTTAGAGTCATTCCCATAGCTTGTTGTAAACTAGGCCAGAATCTAGACGTAAATTTTGGGTCTCTATCAGCCACAATTGATACAGGTGCACCGTACAACCTCACAATCTCCTTAACATACAATGCAGCATACTTATTACTCGTATAATTAGATTTTACAAGTAAGAAATGAGCTAACTTGGTTAACCTATCAACGATCACTCAAATAGAATCAAAACCTCTTTGAGTACGTGGCAACCCGACAATCAAATCTATTATAATATGTTCCCATTTCCATTCTGGAATTGGGAGTGGCTGTAGTAATCCTACAGGACTTTGATGTTTCGCTTTTACCTGTTGACAAGTCAAACACCTAGCAACAAATTCTGCAATTTCTCGTTTCATACTAGGCCACCAGTATTGTTCTCGCAAATCACGATACATCTTTGTACTCCCAGGATGCATAACATAAGGAGAATGGTGTGCCTCATCCAAAATTTCCCTTTTTAATTCTAAGTTTTCTGGTGCACAGACTTTACCACCATAATAGAGTAACCCATCTTCCCTAACCACAAAATCTGTCTGTGTATTATCTGTCATTTGTTTCCAAAATTTTCTGTAATTGGGCATCTTCTGATTGTAACTTCTTAATACGATCGAGTAGTAATGGCCTCACCCTAATTTGAGTAATTAATGATTGAGCACATATAATGTTATTTCATCATGAGTTTGCAATGGATTTTAAGTGTTTTATCCACGTAAATCTCATAAGTTATAATGAAGTGAGCTAATTTGCATACTTGTGGATGTTTGCATGTGTTTGGTGCTTCTTTAGAGGAAGAAAGATGAGAAGGAGAGTTAAAAGAGCAAAGAACTACAATTGGGGATGAAGCAGTGCAACATGGGCGCCTCACTGGAGGCATGGGCACCCCACTATAAATCAGATGGGCGCCCACCGAGAGTATGTTTTGGAGAGGACTCAGCTTGGGCGCCCCACATGCATCCACGGGTGCCCCACTTTGGTCATGGGCGCCCCATTGTGAATCAGATGAGCACCCACTGAGTGAGGTTTTTGAGCAGCTGACTGAGGACTTCATCAAACACCTAGATAACTAAGCCATGGGCGCCCCACACTTACCCATGGGCACCTATGATGTCTTTTCCAGCACACGTTCAGAATGAAGTTTTAAGTTGTAATTTTACCTTTATGCCCTTGAATTATGTAATGATATAAAAGGGCAAATTTCTGATGTACTGATGGGGGGGAATCCTACGTAATTTTTTTTTTTTTGCTGTCTTTATTTTTGAAAGTTCTTTAGGGAGTTTTTACATTGCACTACGCACTTAGGATTAAGGTTTTGATTTCGTTTTAGGATTGTTCGAGTATGGATATCATCCTTGCATGAAGATTATGTGTAAGTTACATTGGTTATTTCGTTTTAATTAAAAGTTCTTTGTTTTCTCTTCTTCGTTCTTTGTTTTCGCTTTGTAGTACTTCACATCCATTGCTCGTATCAAATTTGGTTTCGAAATTGTTTAAACTTAATTCGATACACTACGTTTTCGTGGTTGATTGTATGATGAACATGTTTTTCCTTTTTGAAAAGCTTCGTTAATGCTTTCGCAATGCTAGGCTAGGGCTTTTTCTTGGTTTTAACCTAAGAATGTAATGAAATCGAAGAGTTGAATTCGAACAATTCGAATCGGAATGTATTTATAATATTTCTAATAAAAACGTAAGGATTGTAACTTTAGATTAGTTTTTGAAAATGAATCACCCGTAATATAATTGAACTTCATCGAAGGTCAGTTCCATGTCCCGGTGACTTCGAATTTGATTTCAAAACTCTAGATTAACAATGTCCTTATGAGAAAGGGTTTTCGACTATTAAGTCTTTCGGCCTAATATTACAGGTGTAAGAATTAGGTTGAGTTAACAAAATATCCGAATTCAGCCCTTCAAGGACATTACAGGATTAGGTTAAAGCCAAGTTTTCAATTCACATATTTTTGCTTACGTTCAATTCGTGTAATTGGTTTAAGTTTACATTTTCGTGTTTTCGTTTTCTTTGTTTAATTTGAGGTTTCAATTTCAACTCATCATTTTAATCCCCAATTTGAAAACTCCAAACAAAATTTTCTCTTTTCACTTTAAAACTTTTGTAAACATTTTTGAAATCAAGTTTTCCAAAAATTTGGTCCCACTTTTGCTCCTTGTGGAAGATGACCTAGGACTCACCTAGAACATACTTAACTGACCTCTTATACTTGAGAGTGAGCCATTACCAAATTAGAGAGCAGTCAAGTTTTTGGCGCCATTGCTGGGGAGCAATGGTTTGTGGTGTGCCAATTTTGGAGAACTCGTGACGGGACGTGCTTGCTCACATCTTCAACGTGATTGCATTTGGACTTCCAGGTGACATCACTCCATCTCTATTGTGAATATTTGTAAATTTTATTTTTAATTTCCTTTTTCAATTTTTGTATATATTTTGGTTTTTAGGATTTGTTAGTGAATTGGGTTAGTTGCATGTTTTTAAGGTCGGGAAAAATAACTGAAGTGATTCTAGACCACAATAACCTTGCTTACGTTCCTGAACCTGTGGACCCCCCTGCCTTTTCATTCTCAAACACAATCTTCTGAACTTATGGTGAATGTAGAGGAGGATGGAAGTGTCAATGGGGACGAGGGAGCCCCTGGACTTAGGAGGATTAGGGACCATCTTAACCCTGTTAGGCAAGCCACACCATCCTATATCATTTTACCTTTGAATAGGGGAAATTTCACCTTAAGACTAGGAATCATCCAACTCCTGCCTAACTTCCACGGTCTTGATTCTGAAAACCCTTATAACCACTTGAGAGAGTTTGAGGAAGTGACCAATACTTGTGTGGACTAGAATGCCAATGAGGATGTTGTCCGTCTTCAACTTTTCCCATTTTCCCTTAAAGACAAAGCCAAACTGTGGCTCAGCTCCCTTCGCCCTCGTTCCATTGGAACTTGGTGCGAAATGCAAACTGAGTTTTTTAAAAAGTACTTCCCGACCCAAAAGACTCAACACTATAGGTGACAGATCACCACATTTTCATGCAAGCCTAATGAGAACTTCTATCGTGCTTGGGAGAGGTTCAAGGACCTTTTGATGGCTTGTCCTCACCATGGCTTTGAGTCATGGAGATTAGTGAGTATCTTCCATGAGTCTTTAATTCCCAGTCTTAAACAACTTGTCTCTACCATGTGCAATGGTACCCTATTTGACAAGATTGCGGAGGATGCCATGGACTTCTTTGACATACTAGCTGAAGACTCAAATCATTGGGAAATTGGACCACCCTCATCTTCTGAACATAGGTATCCTGTACTAAGTTGCCAATTAGAGTTGAGTGAGAGTGACGATTTGCGGGCTAGGTTAGCGGCCTTGCAACATAAACTTGATGCACTTGAATTGAAGAACAAGGAAAAATTGGTTGAGAAGAAAGTGGTTTGCGCTGCTTGTGATCAAATGGGGCATGATGCAAATTCGTGCCCTGAATTGCCTTTGCTTAAGGCGATAGCCTATGGTCAAGCTTACATCAACAATGTACCAAACCGTCCATTCCAGAATAGGGGCCAAGGAAATGCTCCTTATACACAAAGTGGACATGTCCCTTACCAAGGGGGAAACCAAGCTTCCAATGCTTATCCCCCGGGGTGGAGGAACCATCCGGGTTTCTCTTGGAGGAATGATAATTCGAGACAATCATTTCAGTAACAACCTCCTTTACCATCACCCCAATTCCAACAGCCCAATCCAGTTGCAACCAACCTATCCAAAAGAGCCAATCGAGGATACTCTTAACCAATTTATACAACAACAATTGAACATCAACAATTAAGTAACTCGGGCTTTGGATGACATTAAGGGCCAAGTCTCTAAGTTGACCCAGGCTATGAGTACCACTCAAAGTAGTAAACTCCCTACACAACCTTTTCCCAACCTAAAAGGCCAGGCGAACATGACTGAGTCATCGACCTCGGGTGCTACCCCACATATGCAAGTTCAGGTTGTCACCACTTTGAGGAGTGGTAAGATCATTCACAAACTTAGTGATCCTAAAGTCAGTGCTTCTAATGATGAGTTAGGATCCGGGGGTAGTGAGGGGGTTGAAAAGGAGAGTGATGAAGAGAAAGAGAAAGAAAATGGGGAAATCAACAGCCATCATGGCAAACCAAGTCTTGAGAAAGAGAAAGATAGAGGATGAGATGAAAGAGAGAATGAGGCAACCAAAACAGGGACTTTGGGTAGGCCAGTTGACCATTCTGATGAGCCCACACCTAGACCACCCTTTCGCTAGAGGTTAGCCAAGGGAAAGAATGAGATGTTATACTACGAGATTTATGAAATTTTCAAACAAGTGAGAATCAACATCCCGTTACTTGAAGCCATCAAGCAAAACCCCCCTTATGCTAAATTCCTCAAGGATATGTGCACGGTTAAGCGAAAGCTCAATGTCAAGGAAAAAGCTTTCTTGACTGAACAAGTGAGTGCCATAATCTAGTATGACACACCACCTAAATACAAAGATCCTGGGTGTCCAACCATTTCTTGCATTATAGGAGATCACCTGGTCGACAAGGCTTTACTTGATCTAGGTTCTAGTGTTAACCTCTTTCCCTACACTGTCTACCAGCAACTAGGCTTAGGTGAGTTGAAACCAACGAGAGTGACATTGCAACTGGCTGACCGTTCGGTCAAAATGCCAAGGGGAGTGGTTGAGGATGTTTTGGTTCAAGTGGACAAGTTCTACTTCCTGGTTGACTTTATTGTCTTGGACACTCAACCCATTCCAAATCCTACCCAATCTGTTCCGGTCATTTTAGGTAGACCATTTCTTGCTACGTCCAACGCTGTGATTAATTGTAGAAGTAGGATCATGAAATTGTCCTTTGGAAATATGACCATGGAAATGAATGTGTTTCGGGTAGGGAAGCAAATGGGGGAATTTGAAGACATTCGAGAGGTGGATGTGATTCATGTGTTGAGTAAGGAATATTTTGAAAAGACTTTCTTTGAGGATCCTTTAGAGTGAGCCTTAGTGAGAAGTTACAGATGTGAGGCTCTTGATGGAGTAAGTTTAGTGGGGAATGAGGAAGTTGTGAGTGTGAGGGAAGAAGTCATGGCTACTAGTGGTTGGGTACCGATTTTTGAGTCCTTGGAGCCTTCTTTGATTAAGCCCAAACCATCAATTGAGTGTCCCCCTTGCCCTTCTAGGAAACCATTACCGAGTGAACTTAAGTATGCATTCCTAGGGGAGGGTGAGACATTTCCCGTAGTTGTGTCTTCTCAGTTGAAGAAAGTTCAAGAAGACCAGTTGTTGGCAGTTTTGAGGGCTCATCGTCAGGCCTTAGGATGGATTATGGTAGATCTTCGAGGTATTAGCCCCTTAGTGTGCTCCCATCATATATACCTCGAAGATGATGCCAAACCTATGAGACAAATGCAACGGAGATTGAACCCAAACATGAAAGAGGTTATGAAAGGGGAAGTGCTTAAGTTGTTGGATGCGGGTATTATTTACCCCATTTCTGATTCAAAGTGGGTCAGTCCCACATAAGTGGTCCCTAAAAAGTCTGGTGTCACTGTTGTGGAGAATAAGAAGGGAGAATTAGTGCCTCAACGCACCCAAACTGGGTGGCGTATGTGCATTGATTATAGGCGTTTGAATGTAGTGACTTGGAAGGACCATTTTCGCCTCCCATTTCTAGACCAAGTGCTTGAGAGAGTAGCAGAGAAGGCTTTTTATTGCTTCCTTGATGGGTATTCGGGGTACAACTAGGTTGAAATAGCACTTGAGGACCAAGATAAAACCACCTTTACATGCCCCTTTGGCACATTTGCGTATAGACGCATGCCATTTGGGTTGTGTAACGCCCCTGTGACTTTTCAAAGGTGTGTGATGAGCATTTTCAATGATATGGTTGAGAGGTTCTTGGAAGTGTTCATGGATGATTTCTCCATTTATGGAGAAACTTTTGATGAGTGTTTGGATCACCTTGAAAAGGTTTTGATTCGTTATGAGGAGAGTAATTTGGTGCTGAACTAGGAAAAGTGCCATTTCATGGTACAACAAGGGATTGTCTTGGGGCACATAGTATTATGTCGGGGAATTGAGGTGGACAAAGCAAAAGTGGAGTTGATTCAAAACTTGCCTATCCCTCGATGTGTGAAGGACGTAAGATCATTCCTTGGCCATGCAGGTTTCTATCGGTGATTCAACTAGTCCTTTAGTCCTATTGCCCGGCCCTTATGCTCATTGTTGTCCAGTGATGTTCCTCTCGAGTGGACAACCTTATGCCAAGAGGCATTTGACAGACTTAAACACTTGCTCACCACTATACCAATTGTCCAAAGCCCGAATTGGTCCTTACCATTCGAGCTTATGTGTGATGCGAGTGACTTTCCAGTGGGAGCCGTTCTAGGGCAAAGGAGAGAGGGGAAACCATTTGTCATTTACTACGCTAGTAAGACTCTAAATGAGGCTTAAGTGAATTATACCACTACGGAAAAGGAGCTTCTAGCCGTAGCGTTTGCCCTAGAAAAGTTTAGGTCATACTTGGTGGGATCTCATGTCATAGTTTTCACTGACCACGCATACCTGAAATATCTTCTTGCCAAGAAAGAGGCAAAGCCTCATTTGATTAGATGGATGCTACTCCTACAAGAGTTTGATTTGGAGATTAAAGATAAGAAATGAGTAGAGAACGTGGTAGCTGACCACTTGTCACGCTTGCCACTTCATCTATCTGACTCGAGTGACCACCCAATTAATGACCATTTCCCTGATGAGCACATCATGCACATAAGCACCACATCTCCTAACCATCTTCCTTAGTATGCAAACATTGCTAACTTTCTAGTGATCGGTTAGATGCCTTCCCATTGGACAAAGGTTGACAGAGTTAAGTTCTTACGCAATGTGCGTAGCTTCTTTTGGGATGAGTCTTACCTTTACAAGTATTACTCTGACCAAATTGTGAGACGATGCATCCCGGATAGTGAGATTTCTAGTGTCATTGAGTTTTGCCATGCCTTGGCTTGTGGGGGTCACTTCTCTGCAAATAAAACTACCGCTAAGATTCTTCAAAGTGGATTTTATTGGCCCTCAATGTTCAAGGATGTGCATAACTTTTGTTTGAGGTGTGACTGATGCCAACGATTAGGAGCCCTTTCCAAGCGTAACGAGATGCCCCAGAATCCTGTCATTATTTTGGAGATTTTTGACTGTTGGTGGATAGATTTCATAAGCCCATTTCCTATATCATTTGGTTTTGACTACATTCTTGTAGCCATTGATTATGTCTCTAAATGGGTAGAAGCCATTGCCACTCACACTAATGATCATCGTGTGGTGGTCAAGTTCTTGAAAGAAAACATTTTTTCACGTTTTGGGATGCCCCGAGCCATTATTAGTGATGGTGGTAAGCATTTTTGCAATCGGTCCGTGGGCATCTTAATGCGTAGATATGGTGTCATGAGTGGGGACTTCCTATCACCCCCAAAACAGTGGCCAGGTTGAGTTGGCAAATAGGGAGATAAAAGGCATTCTTAAGAAAACGATTAACCCCATATGTAAAGATTGGTCTTTGCGACTAGTCGATGCATTGTGGGCTTATCGTATGACTTATAAGACTATTCTAGGCATGTCTCCCTATCGTCTTGTCTTTGGCAAGGCTTGCCATCTACCCGTAGAGATGGAACATCGAGCTTACTGGGCAATCTGGCAATTCAATGAGAGTCTAGATGATGCCAACACTCTTAGAAAGCTTCAACTGAATGAACTTGACGAATTGAGAAATGATGCTTTTGAGAATGAAAAAATTGCCAAGGCTAAAATGAAGGATTTACATGATCGGCACATCCTTAGGAAATCCTTCCATGTTAGCCAGAAAGTCTTGCTGTACAACTCACGGTTACATCTCTTTCCTAAGACGCTAAGGTCTTGGTGGTCGGGTCCCTTTACTATCACTTCCATTTCAGAGCATGGTGTGTGCAAGGTGCATAACCCACGCAACAACACTATTTTCAAAGTGAATGGCCATCGTCTCAAGCCATAAATGGAGAATTTTGTGGCTGAGATTGAGACTTGGGAGCTTACCGATCCACCCCCTTTTGAGTAATGCTTCGACACCTATGTTTGTACATAGTTGTTTATTTTATTTTTCTTTGTTTTGTTTTGCTTTGCTGTGGGTTAGAGTGTTGTTGTGAGGTTTTGTTTTCTAAAAAAAAAAAAAAAAAAATTTCTTGTTGAGTGGGGCATGCCACATTCCTCCATGGGCGCCCACGAACTCATGTGCCACTTAAGAGGGTCACGTGACCTGCTTAAATCAGCTAGAATCTTTATACACCCCGCAGCCCATCAACAAATACTCAACATACCTTCACATTTGAACAACTTGTGTTCATTCCCAAGTACCCACCCAACCTAGACAGTAGAGAAACTATCAAGGACAGCTTATTGGCTGCAAAAATCTATAGTAAGTGGACATGAAAGTAGGATGGGTAAGGAAGAAGCAAAGTGGAAGTCTTGGGCACCCATGGAATAAGAGCTCGATTGGAGTTCAAGTGAGAGGAAGCTCCCTCACCCACAGGTGTCCATTTTCCGAGGCTTCTCATCCTTCACGTGATGCCTTGGCCGCCACTTTGTCTAATAATTCTTAGATGACTTGGGGTTTTATACCACAGTTTCCTAAAAAACAGTTGAGCTCCTTTTATCATGTTCTACATGAGCTTTGTTGCAGTCAGATTTTTCCCTTAGTGCATGATGACTTGGTCAGTCCAGAATGAGCTTTGCTACTTTATGCTATTGCCACATGCATTCCTATTGATTTGGCTTCAGTCATCTTTGACACCATTATTCAGAGAGCAGGCACTACTACATCACGAGCAGTGTTGCCTTTTGGTGGTCTTATTACGGGGCTACTTGAGAAATTTGGTGTGGAAGTTGAGGATAATGCATGGATTAGTCTTCCATCTGTTAGGATTTTTGAATCCACCGGTGCCCGGCATTCGGCTCAGTTGCAATTACGGGATCCTTCTCCATCTACTTCGGGACCTTCTACTTCCACCGCACCACCTGTTGTGACTCCACCTCCACGGCCCCCTTCAAATGTTCTTTAGCGTGATATCATTTGGGGTATGGATGCTCGATTACGGTGTGTAGAGGATGCGATTCTGGCCATCCAGGGTTCCTTATCTGGGATTGAGTCTGAGCAAGCGGCTCAGCGTCGCTTGCTGGAATCCCACGGTGCCACATTAGATTCGATCCTCGTGACTATTCGTGCCTTGACTCCTACTCATCCACCACCTGCTGACCCATATTTTGTTCGCCCTCCGAGCCCATGAGTTGTTAGGCTAGCATTTAAGTCTCTGTTCTGTTTTGTAGGCTAGAGTTGTTTAGGGACGATTCTCTTTTGTACTCTATTTACATTTTCTTTAATGCAAGTTAACACTTACTTTTTGGTGTAGTATTTTTCTTTTAATTTTGATTTTTGTTCATTTTCTTTGTCTTGAGCATACTACTAACTTGTTTCTTTGTCTTATTTTCCTTTTATTTTATTTATTTCTTTCTTATTGGTCCAGTTCTTCGTGCTTGTTCATGTGATACTCTCCAGGTGATATCTTCTGTTTTTACTATTTGTGGTGTTCTTCTTTCAAATGTTTCTTCTCATTATGCTCACTTTGCACGCTACCGACCCACTTTTCTTTCATGGTTCTCACATTGAGGACAATGTTTAGTCTAGGTTGGGGGGGTCGAGTTCGCATAATGGGGACCCTTTTGTAAAAAACAAATATATACAAAAAAAAAAAACCCTTTTTGGTTTGGTTGATTGATGGTGCATTTGAGTGAGAGAGTGATGAATGAGTCATGTTTAAAGCTTTGACGAGAAACGTAATTTAAGTTGAGTTTGTCATGACCTTGTGCACATTTGTTTTGGCTATCATGGAAGAATTTATGTGCTTAAGAGTGAATTTTGTGTAACATTGGTCAATTGAGCATCTTTGGACTAAGTAGAGACTTATAACCCTATGGTGAGCTTTTGAGCATATTATTATTATTTTCTTGAGGGGTTGCACATAATCACAGCTCTTTCATGCTTCACTTTGGTTTCCAATGCACTAATTGCATCTCACACACTTGCATGAGTTTCATTTGGCACATATGAGTGGTTGTAAACTTTGAAAGTGATGCTAGGCCCTCTTTGTTAATTTGAGCCTTTTTATCCTTTCTTGATATGAAATTGTCCTAGGAACCCACTTGAAGCCTCAAACTAAAGTGTGTGATATAAAGTATTCTCTTTTTGATTCGCCTCACACATAATGTCCCCTACACCCCATTCACACACTCTAAGCCCCACCCTCACATGTCTTGGGTTGTGAAAATGCCTTAAAGTCTAAGTTGTGAATTTGGGTTGGGAATGTAAGCTTTTGAGAGTAAAATAAGGAAGAATGTTGGGAAGAGAATTCATACGTTAGATAATTCATTATTTGTTTTCTAAAAAAAAAAAAAGAAAAAAAATTATCATTCCTTTGTTTATGAAATTATGGGACTTATATCTTATTTGCAATATTTACACGTGTCCCAAGGGTAGTATTTAGTGTGAATAAGGTTCTTGTTGGGATCCTTGTTGGGTTTGGAAAGGAAATGGGTAGTGTGGGACTTGTGTATAACTGAGTATTTTCACCCCTGGACATTTGTTTTGATTTCCATATCTTTTATTGTTCGCCTCTACCCATGGCCAAGTTATAACCGGATCAAAGACCTAGCGGATTCTAAGTGAACAATACTTATGTGAGCATGTAGTGCCCTTGTGTAGGTTGTGTAGTGTAATCCATTGCATGGCATTGGAATTTCTTGATATGAGCTGTCCACTCAGAACTTCAATTTAGTTCATTCTCTTGTTTGTGGGGTCATGTGCAACTAGAACAGTATCATATGCTATTAGGTGAGTGTGAACCTTTGATGAGTGAGTTTCTTTCTATGAGTGGAACCTTGTGAGCTTTTGAAGTTGAAACTTAGTTCTGATTATGCTCTCGAGACCTTGTTGAATAAATGACACTGTTTTGCATACATGCTCTTTCAATTTTGATAGCACATGCATTCATGCTAGCACTTGGGAATTACACATAATATTTGAATTTTGTGACTTGTTGGGCTTAAACTCGAGTCATTGTTGACCTTAATCACTCTTTGAAACCTTGAGACCATACCATAGATGTTTGTGGGTAGCATCACTGCAAACCTTCACGAGACCTTACTCGTCCACTAGGGGCAACCTAGGGGTTTAAAGGGCTTGCCACATGCGCCAAGTGTGGCCGTGTGTTCCTACAACAATGGACATCATGGTAGCTTAGATTTGAGTTAATTTGTTTTGATTCGAATAAAGACTTGCAAGTCATAGATGTTCTAGCACATGTTTGTATGCCCCATGGTTTCATTGCATGCATTGCTAGGGACTAGCAATGTTTAGGTTGGGGGGTGTGATTGAGCACATATAATGTTATTTCATCATGATTTTGCAATGGATTTTTAAGTGTTTTATCTACATAAATCTCATAAGTTATAATGAAGTGAGCTAATTTGCATACTTGTGGATGTTTGCAGGTGTTTGATGCTTCTTTAGAGGAAGAAAGATGAGAAGGAGAGTTAAAAGAGCAAAGAACTAAAGTTGGGGATAAAGCAGTGCAACATGGGTGCCCCACATTCATCCATGGGCGCCCCACTGGAGGTATGGGCGCCCCACCATAGATCAGATGGGCACCACCGAGAGTATGTTTTGGAGAGGACTCAGCTTGGGCACCCCACATGCATCTATGGGCGCCCCACTTTGGTCATGGGCGCCCCACTGTGAATCAGATGGGCACCCACCGAGAGAGGTTTTGAGCAGCTGACTGAGGACTTCATCAAACACCTTGACAACTAAGCCATGGGCGCCCCACACTTACCCATGGGTGCCCATGATGTCTTTTCCAGCACACGTTCAGAATGAAGTTTTGAGTTGTAATTTTACCTTTATGCCCTTGAATTATGTAATGATATAAAAGGGCAAATTTCTGATGTACCAATGGGGGGAACCCACGTAATTTTTTTTTTACATCTTTATTTTTTAGAGTTCTTCAGGGATTTTTTACATTGCACTACACACTTAGGGTTAAGGTTTTGATTTCGTTTTAGGATTGTTCGAGTATGGATATCATCCTTGCATGAAGATTATGTGTAAGTTACATTGGTTATTTCGTTTTAATTAAAAGTTCTTTGTTTTCTCTTCTTCGTTCTTTGTTTTCGCTTTGTAGTACTTCACATCCATTGCTTGTATCAAATTTGGTTTCGAAATTGTTTAAACTTAATTCGATATACTATGTTTTCCTGGTTGATTACATGATGAACATGTTTTTCCTTTTTGAAAGGCTTCGTTAATGCTTTCATAATGCTAAGCTAGGGCTTTTTCTTGGTTTTAACCTAAGAATGTAATGAAATCGAAGAGTTGAATTCGGACAATTCGAATCGGAATGTGTTTATAATATTTCGAATAAAAACGTAAGGATTGTAACTCTAGATTAGTTTTTGAAAATGAATCACCTGTAATATAATTGAACTTCATCGAAGGTCAGTTCCATGTCTCGGTGACTTCGAATTTGATTTCAAAACTCTAGATTAACAATCTCCTTACGAGAAAGGGTTTTCGATTATTAAGTCTTCCAGCCTAATATTACAGGTGTAAGAATTAGGTTGAGTTAACAAAATATCCGAATTCAGCCCTTCGAGGACATTACAAGATTAGGTTAAAGCCAAGTTTTCAATTCACATATTTTTGCTTACGTTCAATTCGTGTAATTCGTTTAAGTTTACATTTTCGTGTTTTCATTTCTTTTGTTTAATTTGAGGTTTCAATTTTCAACTCATTATTTTAATCCCTAATTTGAAAACTCCAAACAAAATTTTCTCTTTTCACTTTAAAACTTTTGTAAGCATTTTCAAAATCAAGTTTTCCAAAAATCTGGTCCCACTCTTGCTCCCTGTGGAAGATGACCTAGGACTCACCTAGAACATACTTAACCGACCTCTTATACTTGAGAGTGAGCTGCTACCAAATTAGAGAGCGGTCAAGTTTTTGGCGCCGTTGCCGAGTAGCAACGGTTTGTGGTGTGCCAATTTTGGAGAACTCGTGATGGGACGTGCTTGCTCACATCTTCAATGTGATTGCATTTGGACTTCCAAGTGACATCACTCCATCTCTATTGTGAATATTTGTAAATTTTATTTTTAATTTCCTTTTTCAATTTTCGTATATATTTTTGGTTTTTAGGATTTGTTAGTGAATTGGGTTAGTTGCATGTTTTTAAAGTCGGGAAGAATAACTGAAGTGATTCTAGACCACAATAACCTTGCTTACATTCCTGAACCTGTGGACCCCCTACCTTTTCATTCTCAAACACACAATCTTCTGAACTTATGGCGAATGTAGAGGAGGATGGAAGTGTCAATGGGGATGAGGAAGCCGCTGGACTTAGGAGGATTAGGGACAATCTTAACCCTGTTAGGCAAACCACACCATCTTGTATCATTTTACCTTTGAATAGGGGAAATTTCACCTTAAGACCAGGAATCATCCAACTCCTGCCTAACTTCCACGGTCTTGATTTTGAAAACCCTTATAACCACTTGAGAGAGTTTGAGGAAGTGACAAATACTTGTGTGGACTAGAATGCCAATGAAGATGTTGTCCGTCTTCAACTTTTCCCATTTTCCCTAAAGGACAAAGCTAGCATTCCCACAGTCTTACGACTCAGAGCGTTTGCTACCACATTTGCTTTACCTGGGTGATAATGGATATTGCAATCATAATCCTTCAATAACTCTAACCATCTTCTTTGCCTCAAATTCAGTTCTTTTTGAGTGAACAAATACTTCAAGCTTTGATGGTCAGTGTAAATATCAATAGCCTCACCATACAAATAATGTCTCCATAACTTCAAGGCAAATACAACCGCAGCTAACTCTAAATCATGGGTTGGATAATTTTGTTCATGAGATCTTAATTGCCTCGAACCGTATGCAATTACCCTTCTATTTTGCATTAGAACACATCCTAACCCTTGGCGTGAAGCATCACTATAAATTACAAATCCACCATTACCTGAGGGAAGTGCCAACACTGGAGCTATAGTCAACTTGGCCTTTATTTCCTGAAAACTCTTCTCACAAGTATCATTCCATTCAAATTTAACACCCTTATGAGTTAATCGTGTCATAGGTGATGCAATAGAAGAAAAGTTCTAAATGAAACGACGATAATATCCTGCCAACCTAAGAAAACTACGCACTTTGGTCACACTGGTTGGACGCTCCCAATTCAAAATTGCCTCAACCTTCCTAGGATCAACACTGATACCATTATCTGAAATCACATGACCCAAGAATACTACGTGCTCCAACCAAAATTCACACTTACTAAGCTTTGGAAACAGTTGTTTTTCCCTTAAGGTTTGTAAAACAATTCTAAGATGTTGTGCATGCTCTTTCTTACTCTTTATGTAAACCAGAATATCATCAATAAAAACAATCATGAAGACATCAAGGTAGGGTTTAAATACCCAGTTCATCAAGTCCGTGAAAACAGCTGGTGCATTAATCAATCCAAAAGGCATAATAAGAAATTCATAGTGCCCATATCTGGTTCTGAAGGTTGTCTTGGGCACATCACTATCTCTTACCTTAATCTGATAGTATCCAGATTTCAAATCAATTTTTGAGAACACAGTAGCACCTTGCGATTGATCGAATGAATCATCAATTCTGGGTAATGGATACCTATTCTTTACTGTTACCCGATTCAGTTGATAGTAATTAATACATAACCTCATGGTACCATATTTCTTTTTCACAAACAAGACGGGTGCTCCCTATGGAGACACACTGGGCTGGATAAAACCTTTATCTAGTAAATCTTGTAATTGAACTTTCAATTCTTTCAACTCAACAGGTGCCATTCTGTAAGATGCAATTGAAATTAGTGTAGTTCTGGGTAGTAACTCAACAGTAAATTCAACATCTCTATCTAGGACCACCCTAGCAGCTCATCAGGAAACACATCAGGGTACTCACACACAATTGGTAGATCATTAAGCTTAGTCTCAAGCTTTCTAACATCTATCACATAGGCAATAATTTCTAAACATCCCTTGTTTAACAATTTTCTAGCTTTTAATCCTGATATCAAGCAATTAGGCAACACCTTACGGTCACCACGAAATACTAAATCCGGTTCTCCTGCGACTTTAAACATCACTTCCTTAGTAAAGCAGTCAATAGAAGCATGGTATGCTGACAACCAATCTATACCCAAAATAACGTCAATGTCACATATGTTCAAGGGTATCAAGTCGACAACTAGATCCTTGCCAACTATCCGTACCACACAGTTTTTATATACATCTTGTGCTAACATTGTATCTCTAGTAGGTGCTACAGCTAACACAGATCTAACTGGGAGAGTGGTTGATCTAAATATATGCAGAATGCTCGGGATACAAAAGAATGGGTAGAACCTGAATCTATCAGTGCACGAGCAAGCTTGCCAGTAACAAAAAGCATACCTGTAACAACATCAAGAGTTGCCTGAGCATCCTGTCGAGTCATAACATAAACCCGAGCCTGTGAGTGAGATCCCCTGGTAGCTTCTCTACCTCTCTGTGGAGCCACTGAAGAAGCCTTACTACCACCAACCGCACTAGCCACAGAGGTTGCTGGAATAAAATTTATCCTAAAATTAATTAAAAATAAATAAAATACAACCATCATACCCTCCTCATATTTAGCCTAAAAAAAATTTAATTTTTACTTAGTAACATAAAATAAAATAACTTACCACAATTATCCGGTCAAATTTTCTAAGATTTCTCTTCCTTGCTAATCTTTCTCTCCAAAATTCCTTTTTTTTTTTTTTTTTTTGCTGCCGGTTCCTTCCATTCTTACTATTGCACCACTATCTCCTTTGTCTCAGCACAATAGTCACACTCTCATGTATATTATAGTGCCAAAACTTGGCCGAGCAAGTCGGTTGCACTCCCTCCCAAGCACCAAATGTTATCTCAAGTGTATAAATGTATGTGTGCTACTTTCCACGTGGCTTAGCCATTCTCCATGGCTTTTATTATTTTATTTTTTATATCATTACTTTCCATCACATGGTTTAATACGTGGCTTAAGGCTTACCAATCCTACTTATATATATCCAAGTCATGATAGCCAAGTCATAAACACTCATCAGGGGGCTAATCTAAACACTAGTTATATCTATATATACACGTGTATACATTGATTAATTTACATTTAAAACTATTTAGAAAAAAAAAATGCAATTTATTCTAATTTAAATTGAAAAGAAAGAAAAGAAAAAAAAAATTAATACAATTAATTCCCTAAGCGTAAATTAATGTAGCCATGCCAAAAAAATCAAGGTGTCACATTCTTGATTCAACTTTCAAGTCCAAGTAGTTCACTACATCACTATGGGATGATTGGGTTGAAATCTGAATTAAGGGTTTGTTCAAAAATATTGAGAATATTTTAAATCCAAAAGTTAGTACTAGTGATTTCAAATGAATATGGTTAAAAACTTTTATTTTTGAAAGTCTTTTCAAACAAACGAAATCAGAATTGAACTTGAATCCTACTTTTAATTTGTTCAAAAGTATTAATCAATGATAATCGAAAACCCATACTAGTGATTTCAGCGAATATGGTTAAAGGTTTTCATTTTTGAATATTTTCGAAACAAGTTAAAAGAGGTTTGAAAACAGTAGATCCCTATGCATAAGGTTTCGCAACCCATGCAAAGGGTCTAGGCACATCCCATAGTGTTTCGTGAACTACCCTTCCTTGATTCGTCGAATCAAGAACTAGGGTTTTTACACTAACACTATTTTAAATGAAACAAAAATAATAAATACACACATAATCAACCGATCTACTAATTGAAACAAATAAATCATACTATTAAAGAGCGAAACAAAATCAAACTTACAAGTTAAACAATTCTAAAAAAAATAATGGAATGAAACTACAGTGATGAACAAACCAACCTCGAAAATCTCCATGAACAACACAAAATATTAAAAACTCCCTAAAAAACTATTCTAAAACTCTCAAAGTATCTGAAAAGTATGAAAAAGTTCTCCAAAAGTATGTAAAACTAAACTAGGGTTCCCTTGGGTCGGCCATGTAGCAGCGATTATAAAGAAGTTGCAAAGAAAATCCTAAAAGATGGAGTTAAGCCATGCGTGCATAACACACTGTGGTCCAGACCATCTGGCAAGGGGTCTAGACCATAGAAACTTTGTTCTTCAAGTTCTGCTTCTTGTTTGTTGCTTCTAACAGCTTTCTGTCCTCAACTTGCAATGTGATTTTGACCTTGAAGATGATAGATTCAAACTTTCGCTAAAACACGACAGTTGTAGCCCTTTGAGTTTTCTTTCCAACCCAAAAAAGAATCAGGTCAATCCGAGTTGTGAGTGAAAAGATATGGTCAAATTACTGATATAGGGTGTCAAGCTAGAACTTTAGCTGCACATCACTTCAACTATCTTGAACTTTGGACCATTTTTTTCCTCCTCGGAAGCCACTTTTATCACTACTAATCTCACTTATTTTACCCTTTTCCCTGCAATTAAGAGAATAAACACTAACCAAACCAAACCAAGCCTTTTCCCACTAGGTGGGGTCGGCTATATGGATTTGTCGACACCAATTAGATCTGTTTAGGGCCATGTCCTCCGATAGGTCTAGGTAGGCCAGGTCATGTTTAATAGTTTCTTTCCAACTTCTCTTGGGTCTTCCTCTACCTCTCTTACTCCTAGCAATCTCCATACTTTTACATTTAGGAAAAGTAAACCAGAAAGATTTCATCGTGAAAGCTTTAATTTCCAAAGCATGGTTTTAAAATCACATTTAGGATAAATAAAACCGGAAAGATATCATCTTGAAAACATTCTTTGGTCTAGATTTTTCTTTTTTTTATTTCAAAATTAAAGAAAGTTTTAATCATGTAATGTCATCAGTGATTTCAACAAACTATGATCGAGATTACACATTTTCGAAGGCTTTGAAAATCAATAGAAGAAAAAAACTGGAATGTATATATAAATCTATTTCTTCTATTTTCAAAGTGTTAAGAAAGTTATAGTCTCATATAGTTACCAGTGATTTCAAGGAAATATAATCGACTACGCAAGTTTTTGAAGGCTTTGAAAACATTAGAAAGTGGATTTAGAAAATAAGAACCCTGACATGTAACTTTTACATTGCATGCTTGGATTCGATCATATCCAACACTTAAATAAGGGTTTACCCATCATTGACAGGTTGAACCAAGAATGAATCTACACTAGCATGTTAAATAAACAAACAAAACAAAAAATAAAAGAAGGAAGAAATGAACTCCATTAGGAAAGAACTTCTACACTTGTATTGAAAGTTCTACTGTGTAATCAAAGCTTGGATCCAAATCTTCAATCGAAAGTAATGAAAAACTCTCCAAAACTAATGAAAAACTTTCAAAAAAATCCCTAAGATGTGTAAACAGCTATATCTAAGGTCTAATACAAGGTGCGTATTCATAAGCTACTAAAAAAGCCTAAAATCTAAAGTATCGCGATTGTGGCTAGGTAGTGTCTCAGCTCATTTTTCTTTTGTCCAGACTTGGGTTAACTGTCAAGTGCGGTCCCAACGCTGTCAGGACGCTAGGTACTTCTTCTATTCCTTTTTCGTCCTCTTTCAACTCCTCCAAGTCCGTGATTATAACTTTAGGCCTTTTCCGAGCTTCTATACACATTTGTTGCATAAAATAAATTCATGTAAGCAATATGGAATGCTATTATAGTTAATGAATTAACCCCTAGTTCTAGTTAATGACAATAGGAAATTCAGCTAATGATTACCTTTTCAAGCGTAATCACACCCTAAAAAGGTTAACGACCACTAGATCTTCAAACCTCCAGTCTTTTGAAGAAAACCTTCTTAGGTTGGTGATCCAGCTAGGAAGAAGTTTAGTACTCCTGTTAGGCGGATTCATTATGTAACTACATCCTGGAGGGACCTACTGACCTCCCTCAACTAACTATAGGGTAAAAATAGGTTATGCAGAACATGCTCAATGAAATGCATAGTGTATGATTTAAGAGAGAGACGAATTTATAACAGATAGGAAAAGCAGTAAAGCATTTTAACCTATTTATTTATGCACCCTGCAAAACAAATCAGGATATACATACAGGCAGTTTATTTAGAGTTTAATGGGTTAATATACATAGTATAGATGAAATAGCAAAATGTATGCAGCCTAGTGGAAAATTCCTAGTTCAAAATGAGGTTGTGTGCTTTGATTAGATAAACCAGAGATGATGGTGTAAGATAGCTACTGCGAAGAGGGGAAATATGGTTGAACCATCAAAATAGAAGTTGTGTCCCCAATGGAGTTGCCAACTATCACGACCGGATCTGCACGCCAGGGTCAACAGGTGTAGGTCTTAAGGAAAAGAGCCTTGCTCATAGCTGGAGGAAAGGGGCCCTGCTCCACTGAGAAAAGGACAATTAGCACATAGCACATAACTAGGAAATAGTTAACTAGAGGAAGGAGCCTTGCTCTAAACAAGAACGATAATTAGTGCCTAGCACATAAATAGGAAATGGAACCTTGCTCCGAAGAAAAGATGGTTAATATGGATCTCAGCTTTAAGTCAGCGTTTAATGCTAGGATGATCGAAATCAAGCCCTCTGCTTAAGCTACCTACATACCTCGTTAAGGGATTAGGTCTATGTAGCTCTTAGCAAGGTGATCTATGGAAAGGAGCTTAGCTCCAAACAGGTAAATAGTTAGCATTTGGAGCCTAACTAAAGAAGGAAAGGAGCTTGACTCCAAATAAGAGGATAGTTGGTGCTTGGTGCCTAACTAAGAAAGGAGAGGGGCTTGGCTTCAAACAAGAGGATAGTTGGTGCTCCGCGCCTAACTAGGAATGGAAAGGATTTTGGCTTCAAGCAAGAGGATAGTTGGCACTTTGCACCTAACTATGGAAGGAAAGGAGCTTAGCTCCAGACAAGGAGATAGTTGGTGCTTGGCACTTAACTGGAGGAAAGGGCTTCACTCTAATGAGAAGCACAACTTCTAAGGATGCATTTAGCGCAAGTGAGTGAGTATCTATCATTTAGGAAAGGAACTTAGCTCAAATTAAGAGCTCAGTTCCTGATGATGATAATCAGGTTTATAAGAAGGGCGTAGGAGCCTAGTGCAATGTGAGTGATGTAGTTTCTACGATCAGATGTAGGCACGTTGAATGTGTTCTACATATCAAGGCATGTGCGGGTATATCTAACATGGTACATAGCATGTCACAATACATGCTAGCATGATGAATGATATCCTAGCATTTTATATCATGTGTGGAGTGATGAATGAGCATGGTAACATGGTAAAGCATGATCAGGGCATGGCATAACATGGCATAGCTTGGCAATAATTGGTGCAGCATGGCAATATGACATGTAAGCATGCTGTAGGATGACACTAACATGGTATAACATAGGGTATATGACATAACATGGTGGATATGGTATCCAGCATGGCCTAGCTTGGTAATGTGATGATATGCTGTGGTATGGCATGACAAATATGATATTATGACATGGTATGACATGGCAAAATGATGTAATGGCATAGTATGGAATGTTAGTACGATATGGACATGAGATATAAATGATATTTGAATTTTGCAAAATTATCTCGAGTATATCTGATCAATATCATACATCAGGCATGATCCGAACTTAACTTATGATCCTAATACCTTTCATTGACAAAGAAGTATACTTACACAATTAAAACAATCTTATTCTAATTATGTATACAAATTGAATTCAAAAATAGAAAAATTTTCTAAGGAAAGAAAGTTGTATCGAACTTGAACTCTAGAGAGAAAAAGGCTTGAAACTCCTCCAAAACTCCTTAAGAACACCTTAGAATGGCCGACTTTAGAGAGGAAGAAGAGGGAGAGCTCAGTTGGGGATGGAGAAAATGAGAAGGGGAGGTGCCTATTTACAGGCATTTGAGGTTCCAAAAAGTTTGTAAACTTTGAATTTCCCAACAACTTTGCAAAACCCCACTTTGTAAACAAGTTTGAAATGATAAATGATGCAAATATCCTTGCAAAAATCTGTTTTGCAACTGACCGCTACTAGATTGTGCATCTATTTAACCCCCAAGTGCAAGGGTGTGTGGTGTAATTTTAACTCAGTGAGACCGAGGTCGAATTCACAGGGAGCCTATGTGATTCAGTTTCTAGGTTATAATAGGAAGTTAGAATTTAAATGTAAACAAAGTTTGGTATTCAATTAAAGCTAAATTCTAGGGTTTTGCAAATTTAAAATTTAAACTACAAAGCAAATTAATAACTACTTAAAGGAATTTAGCAAATGAAATTTTGCCTTTTGGGTTTTAAAGAAATTAAATATTAATTAAATGAATTCAATTTAATTTTAAAGTGCAAGAAAACAAACTACTCTAAAATTTCAAAGAAAGTAATTCAATCAACTTAAAAATTGAATTAAATAACAATCACAATATTAACGTACTTCTTGATCCAACTTTCAATTCCGGGTAGTTTACTACTTCACTATAGGATATGTTTTAAACTACAATCTATAGTTCATGTGAAAGGAACGATAGATTGGAAAGATGTCTTCGTTAGGGTTTAAAAATTTCCCAACACTCAGTTTTAAAATCTCGTTTAGGATGATAAAACCGGAAAGATTTTCAATGAAATCATTTGGGTTCAAATCTAATTTAGGATTTGTTTCAAAAATATTAAGAAAATTTTAAATGAAAACCTTTACTAGTGATTACAGAGAATGCAGTCAAAGGTTTTCGTTTTTGAAAGCTTTTGAAACAAATTAAAATGAATTTGAAAACGTAGATGCTTACGCATAAGTTTTCGCAAACCATATGAAAGGTCTATGCATATCCAATAGATCGTCTTAAACTACCCTTTCTTGATTCATTGAATCAAGAACTAGGGTTTTACGCTAGCATAACTTTAAACAAAACAAAATCAACCAACGAAGACATATTCAAAGGATCTACTGAATAAAATGAATAAATCATATTATTAAATAAAGAAATGAAATACAACGTACCCTGAAATTAACTCAGAAACAGAGTATTGAATAACTACTGTTGTAATGAAAACTACGAAGGCTTCAAAAATACGTAAAAACATCCCACGAACAATAAAATCCTCCCAAAACTCTCTAAAACTCTCAACAATATGCAGAAAAATAAAAGTTTTTCTCTTTTTCTCCCTCTTGTAGGTTCGACCATGTAACAGGGTTTATAAAAGGGTTACAAGGAAACTCTAAAAGATGAGATTTAAAAGTCACGCGCTTTGGCCACTCTAGTCCGGACCATCTAGGTGGGGGTCTGGACCATAGAATCATGGATCTTCAACTTTTGCTTCCTCCTCCATGCTAGGTCTTTGGGCTGGTCCGGACCATCCTAGGTGGGGTCTAAATCACAACTTTTCCTTCGTCTTCTAGGCCATTTTCATCGCTATAAATCTCACTTATCTCACCCTTTTCCCTCCAATTAAGAAAATAAAGACTATAAGTAATAAAATAATGATAAAATTTCAAGATTAACTACTTAAATACATCAATGTGTATCAAAATGTGAAGTTTGTAATTACACTTTTCAAGTGTAATCACACCCCCCAACTTGAGCATTGCTAGTCCCTAACAATGCCCTTTATTAAAATGAAATGCAACTACCATCCTATTTCTCTTTTCGATGGAAACACGGCTACACTTAGCTACGTGCAGCAAGCCCTTTAAACTCTTAGGTTCCCCCTAGTGGACAAGTAAGGTCTCATGAGGGTTTGCAATGAATCTACCCATAAAATTCCTAAAACTACTCCAATGGATGGTAAACATCATTTCAACAACCCCTGATTTAAGTTCAATTCTGAATTAAGTAACAAAATTTTCAAATATCATATAAAATCTTCTAATGTGTATTTAACTTGGCTACTTTTCAATCATCTCATCTCGAACATGTCAGTTCATATCATTCAATCAAAATTAGTCATCAAACACACTCAAAAGACTGTGGTTTGACTTCAAATCTCACCAGGTTATTCACTCAATTAGAATAAAATCACTCAAGAAGGGTCACTCTCATGGTTCATGCAGGATTGCAATATCAAGTAAATGCAATGAACCTAATCAAAAATGACTTAAAGAATTTAAACAGAGTGTGGTATAGCTTCATGAAAAGAATGTATTAATGCTTTACAAGACAACTACCATCAATCACATGAAATAAATTAATGCCCTTTGATTACACTTGAAAAAGTGTAATTACAAAGCATAATTTAAAACATAAATCATGCATTTATTCAATTAATTTTAAAGTTTTAGTTATGTTTCGTAATTTATAGTATTTTGTTTTCAAAATGCAGAGAAAAGCCAAAAATTATCAAAATAAGCAGTGGTGAAGAGATTGAAGAAGCTACTATTTTTTAGGCATTTCACCGAAAACTTGGTACGCATGGAGAAAAGAGCTTGAACACAAAAATGCCAATATGTCGAAGGACTTTCAAGACCTCCTCAACATCCCAAGAGCTATCCCAAGGAATGAGATTAGTTACCATGGCCACCGAGGAGAAGAAAATGGTTCAAAGTTCAAGATGGTTGAAGTGGTGTGTAGCTGAAGTTCCAGCTTGACACCTAGTCAGTATTTTGACCATATCTTTTTGCTCACAATTCAGATTGACCTGATTTTTTTGTGTTGGAAAGAAGATTCAAAGGGCTACAACTTCTGTGTTTTATCCGAAGCTTGAATCTATCATCTTTGAGGTCAAATTGCATTGGAAGTTGATGACAAAAAGCTGTCAGAAGCAAAACACGAATTAAAGAGGAAGTACACTGTGGTCCAGAACCCCAGACCCAATGGTCCAGACCACAGAAGGTTCGTTTGTGTGGATATATTAAATTTTTAGGGTTTTTCATCTCCTTTACATATATGTAGCTTTGACAGCCGAAAATGGGACTTCACATCTACGCTTTTCTCTGTATTTTTCAGTTTAGTTTTCATTACAATAGGTTAGTGTAGAGAGTTTTTAATTTAGTTTTTGGAGAGTTTTTGATTGCTTTTGGATTCAAGTTTAATTCATTACGAAGAACATTACGTGTTTTATTTTATTCAATGAAAATTCCTTTGCTTTCGTATTATCATTTTATTTGCTATTTTTTTTTGGTAATTAGCTCATTTTATTTGCTATTTTATTATTTCATCCATGTTAGATTAGATTTTTATTCGTGATTTAACCTAGTGATGATGGATGGACCACTATGATTGATGAGTATGTGCGTAGATCCATACACATAAAGTGAAAACTTGCATATATAGGTTTACAATTTTCAAATCTATATTAGTTATTTTCAAAAGCTTTAAAAAACAAGTTTTCTTGATCATATTCTCTGTAATCACTGATAAGAACTCTTGATTAAATGTTTCTTAATAATTTTGAAATAAGTAAATCAGATCCGAGTCCAAAAATGAAATATCATAATATTTTCCGAATTTCTAATCCTTAACAATATTTGAAAACTGTGTTTTGGAATCTAAAAATGTTTTCACAAAGATAATTTCTGGTTTATTTTTCCTTTACATAAAACTTAAACTAAGATAAAAACATATCGAATCATGAAGTAGTGAATCCACCTAGATTTAAAGGTTAGGTCAAGATCTTTAATTATTTTAAATGCATAATTTTATTACTTTCATTGTTTTAATTTAGTTTAATTTTGAATCTTGCTTTTCCATTAATTAGAATAGAAGTAATTTAATTTCTTGAATCTTAGTCTAGTTCAATTATTGCAATTTATTTTATTTGTTTACTGGTTAGTTACACTTTCCAAAACCCAAAATTAATTTTCTTTTTTTTTGTTTTTAAAAAGAAATTAGTAGATAGAAGAACTTCGAAAACCCTAGTATTCAATCTCAAAGTTCCCTGTGGATACGATCCTGGACTCACCAAGTAAAACTACACCGCACGCCCTTACACTTGGGAGTTAGTTTAGACGCACTATTTAAATGCAGTCACCCTTCTAAGTGTCTTTCACCTAAAGTCCATTAGGTCTTTACTAGGTTGTAACTTGGCCAAAGGGGTATTGGTTAGACAAATGAAGGATAGGGAAAAACAAAATGCATGTCTAAGGATAATGTAGTGCAATATTGCCCCCCCAATTTTTCCTCTCTACATCTCTTGAGATACCAACAATGAAGCCCAATCAAATACTTATATATATATATATATATGTGGGATCAATGATAAACTTAGATCCTCCATTTTTTTTTTAATTTCCATCATAACTTTCCCTTTTTGTACCCTTCATAAAATTGCACCAAACTCCTGAGACATGCTAGGTTTGGTTTACCTATTAATCTAAGGTTAAAAGGGCCATATATGGGGCTAAACAAGAAAGAAAATTTTTATTTCTTATTCCATTTATTTATAGGCTTCAAAATGGCTCCAAGGGTTATGTTAATCAAAGGAAAGTTTCAGGCCTTTAAATATAAAAATGAGGGCCTAATATCACTCTCTAGGTTAATAACAACTTATTAGAAACACCAATCTACACATGTAAATCAACAAATAGTGTCTTGTGCATTTAATACCAAAGCAAATTAATGAAATGAAGCTATTCAAAGGAAGTGAGACAAAGGAGTGTAAAAAGATTAATATAAAACCCTCAAAAACAAACGATTACGCTCAAAAGCTCACATAATGTAGGGTTTTAAGTCTCCACCTATGTCTTGGCATATTTGAGTGACTAAATCTCATAAATTCTAATCCTTGACATATTTTCAACTCAATGACTTTAAGTGACAAGTTTGCAACACATTAGACAATTTTATAATCAATTTTTAAATTAAGTTCCTCATTCAAAGTTGAAATCAAATCATTTGTTGTTTACATGAATTATACCATCCTTGGTTTGAATCCTAAAGTATTCATTAGTCATTAATGTTCAATGGGCAACAAAAACACATGACCACCCCTCCCAATTTAAGATGCACACTGTCCCTAATGTGTGAAAAGGAACAATGATGAAAAGAAAATAAGGTCAAGATGTGGTATGCATATGTCATGATTTCCTCCCAACTTAGGTGCAGGCGACTAATGACGTAAATGAAGAACATAAATAAAAGCACAATAATAAAGTAGCATAACAAATAAAAGAAGGGATAAGAACTACCTCATGTTGTCTTCACATGGAGCTAATGCATGACGAAACTCAAAAATATATTGCAATGAAATACCAAAATCATCATCCTGGTCTGACTCAATGGAACTGTTAGCACTCTCCGTAGACTCAGTGTCAGTACTCTCAGTGTCAGGAATGTCTTCCAGAGGTGGCATATCATGATAATCAAAAGGGTAACTCATTTCAGATCCTATTATTGTGTCAGTGTCCATGTCGTAAGAGGGTGCAGTCAGACCACCCAGTAGATGTGATTATCTTAACCCATTCCATTTCTAAAAGGATTTCAAGGTCAACTTTATTCCACCACTGTCCCTCAAGTAATTAGTCAGGTGTTATGTGAACTAGTGGAGGATAAATTAGTGGCAAGGGTAATGAATTACTCTCTAGAAAATACACCTCAGGCCACACTTCCCAATCAACCTTTGAACTCTCAGAGTCACTCTCCTCACTGGACATATAAGGTGTGTCTTCCCACTTACATTTTCTACTAATTAAAGTGTTAATGTTAACCTCCTGATTAAAGTTATCATTGTTAGGACCAGACCTGATGTACTTGTTCTTTACAAAGAATATAAAAATAGAGCTTAAGAACATAATTGACAATGCATCCAAACATAAGGCGATAACAATATACCCACGTATAAAAATAGAAAGAAATTAAGAATAATAACACACATACAATAAAAAGCAAAAGCAATTAAGAAAAATAGCAAATTAAAATAATCAAAATAGTTATACATCAATCCAAACTGATTATAATTAGGTACAGAGTTTTAGGATTAACAAATGGAACAATGAAACTCAATCCTAAACTCTCAAAAAGAAAAAAATAGATATGTATCAAATCACTAAGGAGGTGGAGGTAGATGAGACTCTCTAACGTAATCCAAAATGCTCTGCAGGAAGTGACCCTGAGTCTGCTGGGTCTAGTGAATGCACAATAAGAGCTGGTGATCATCTTCTTGGTTCTACTCCATGTGACTAAGACACTCAGCCAAAGCTCCAATCTGAGCAGCTAACTCTGTACTAGTAACCTCCTCTTCATCCTCTTCTAGCTCTTCTGGGGCCTAGGAAGGTTCACCCTCCTCCTCTAACTCCTCTATCTTTCTCTTCTTCTTTCATATTAAGCCTTCAGATTTGACATAAGATGTGATGTTAAAAGGCTGTAGTCCTGAGGCTATAGGGCATGTCATCCGTGATGTGGGCCCCCTTTCTTCTAAATATCTCTGTGAGAGCTCCTCTAGAGGGTAGGCAGCTAGGGCTCCAGGATGCTCACTAGGTATAAACCACTTGGTGCCAAATATATGAGAGTAAATCAATAGTCATCCCTTGTTCCAATAGCATAAATCAACCAAGCTCTAAGGGGAGTACAATTTGAGTTTCTATTTTATGGCAACAATTTGTGCATAAAAATACTATAAAGTGCCCAATATTTATCTTTAAGTACTGACACCGGCTTTCTATATTCCCCAGTCCATTCTTTGTCTTCTAATAGAACTTTTGAGACCACAATGGGGAATAGTGGGGTGCCCTCAGTAAGGGTATGTGAATTCTGAGTTTTGAACTCGAGGTAACTGAAAGACTTGAGCAAAATCTTCAGGTGTAATTGTAATCTCAGCCCCCCAAATCCAACTAATAAGTCTTTCTCTACCCTTTCTCCTAATGATGGACCCTTATCTAAAGTTGGCAAAGAATTCCTTTACTAAATCAATTATGCAATAGGCATGAAACCTAGCAATATGGAGCCATTGTTGCCCCTCAAAGTTCTGCTCTAACATAAACTCTTCATGCCTAAATTGGTCTACTTGCTAGAAATGTTTAATAACCACCGATTTGTTTCCCCAAGTCTCATCATAATTTTTTTCAGCATCTTACCCCCTGGAATCTACTTCTATCAAAAGAGCTGGACCCTAATTGTTTATTTGTAGTTTTCTTAACTCATGGGGCCATGGTAGCTACAAAATACCAAGAGAATATTGAATTAATCACTATGCAACCCCTATGTCCACACAAGTTCAGTGGGCCTAATTCTATTGATAAAAATGTAAATTGAAACCAAAGTGAATGTGTTGAATAGAAATAATCCAAGTGGCCATACAACATCCACCATGGATGGGTCTATTTGATAATCTAGGTGGCCATACAACATCCACCATAGATGGGTTCCCCTTGCACAAAACAACAAACTGAACAAGAAACTCTTAACACTAATTGCAAAAGAAAACTTTTGAAAATAGATAAATCAAAGACAAACCAAAGCCTTGGGGTTCTTTGAACCCTCGGACCCAATTTGTGACCCTACGGTGAGGAAGATAATGGGGTGTGAAGAAATTCACTCAAAATGAGTAATTTCCAGCTACCCATTGTTTAAATCCGAAATAGGATTCAAACGTGCAAGAAATTAGGAATCCTTGAGACTATTAAGCTCAGGTTCTACAAAAAATTGAGAAAGAGCAACGTAGGGCTCAAAGTAGAGGATAATCTTACCTTAAGTCACTTAGATGACAAGATTTGAGTGGAATGTTGCACAAAGAACGTCAAGAAGGCCTAATCTTGAATCGATTCACGAATATGTAGAGAGAGATTGAGAAAAAGTGCGGTTGAATGATAGAAATTTAGGTTTAAAGTGGCCGAATAGCCTTTTAATCGAGTTGCAAGGTCTGGACCACCCGTGGATGGTCCAGACCATAGAATGGTCACTCCTAAAAATACTCCTCAACATGCACACTGTGGTCCGAACCATTTGGTCTAGGGGTCCAGACCATAGAATTGGATACTTCAACATTGTTTTTGTTTTGTTTTGAAAAACCTGAAAAAAAAACCTAAACTCAAAATCAAAATCCTAAAAACAAGGTAAAACTCAAAACCTATCCTAACCCTAAATATGGTACAATTGCAACAACAGTGCTAATCCCGAATTACTCATAAGGTGGATGATCTAAAAGATCCCATGTTTCAATCAAACCAACAAAATTGTCTAGATAAGGTTTAAGTCTATGCCCATTAACTTTGAACCTATTCCTATTTTTTGGATTTTCTATTTCAACCGCTCCATGTTCAGAAACACATTTCACAATAAATGGGCCAAACCACTTAGATTGCAATTTGCCAGGAAATAGATGAAGTCGTGATCGATAAAAAAGTATTTTTTAACCCTCATGAAAAGAACGTCTCGAAATATGTTGGTCATGTACTTTCTTCATTTTGTCCTAGTAAATTCAAGCATTCTCATAAGCATCATTTCTTAATTCCTCCATTTCTGCAATCTGAAGTTTACGGTGAAGTCCGACCTCATCAATATTAGCGCTGAATTGTTTAATGGCCCAATATACCTTATGTTCTAACTCAACAGGTAAGTGGCACGGCTTCCCATAAACTAATCTATATGGTGACATCCCTAGGGTTATTTTATAAGCTATTTGATATACCCATAGAGAGTCAACAAATCGTAGTGACCAATCCTTGTGATTAGAGTCAACTATTTTCTTAAGGATTTGTTTGATTTCCCTATTAGCAAGTTCCACTTGGCCACTCGTCTATGGGTGGTAAGAGGTACCAACTTTATGGACCACTCCATATTTGAGTAATAGTGTACCCACAGGCCGATTATAGAAATGTTTTCCTCCATTGCTAATAATTGCTCTAGGCACTCCAAAACGCAAGAATATGTTCTCGTGGAGGAATTTGAGCACGACTTTATGATCATTATTTCTAGCGGCAATTGCTTTAACCCATTTGGAAACATAGTCAACCCTAACTAAGATGTATTCATATCCTTGTGAAATTGGGAAAGGACCCATAAAATCTATTCCCCAATAGTCAAAGACTTCTAAAACAAGAATAAGGGATAGGGGCATCATGTTTCTATGTGTTAAACTTCCCAAGCGTTGACATGTATTGCATGTGGTGCAAAAATGATGGACGTCTTTAAACAAAGAAGGCCAATAAAATCCACATAGAAGGATTTTTGCAGCTGTTTTGTTTGTGGAAAAATGACCTCCACAAGCTTGGGTGTGGCAAAACTCAAGTATACTTGAGAACTTCCCATTCAGGAATGCAATGTCTAATTACTTGGTCAGGGCAATACTTAAATAAATAGGGATCATCCCAAAAGAACACTCTAACATTACGTAAGAATTTCTTTATATCCTTATAGCTCCATTCTTTTGAAATTTACCCTGTTACTAAATAGTTAGCAATATCAGCATACCAAGGAGGATTCGAGGCTATTATTGCTTCAATGTTAAATAGTTGTTCATCCAGGAAGCTATCATTGATTTGAGTTTCATCATGGAGGGTAAGCTTCTACCAGTAAACCTACCACATTCTCTACACCTTTCTTATCTCTTATTTCTAGAATCAAACTCTTGCAAAAGTAATGTCACTGCCTTGAATCTTACGACCCTGAGGGGTGAGTGATAAACACACATAATATGCACTAACATAACCACCCATGATCAGAGCAACACAACATCAACTAGTGAGCCCAAGACATAAGATAAGATAATATAAGTTAAACCTTGACTGTTGCCAGGCACACTCCATGCTCCATCAATACATAACTTAAGCCTTAAGGCCATTACAACCAAATCAAATAAGTCTAGCACTATACAATATTACAATCCCAAATGAAATTTATACTAAATGACCAAAAGTTTGCTAAGCTTAGTAGGGTGACCGACCCTAAAAAGTGTTTCGGGGTTCTACCTCTCAAGTGTAAGAGGGTAGTCACAGTTTTAAAACTCGGTGAGTCCGAGGTCGAATTCACAGGGAGCCTAATGTTATTTAGTTTCTAGGATGTGAAAGGAATTCTAAAAACTAAAGGGAAGCAAGTTGGGAAATTTAAGTTTACTAAGTTCTAGGGTTTAGTAAAATTAAAGATAAATTCAATTTCAACTAATTAAGATTAAAATAAACAGGAAAATCTGAATTTCAAGAGGAATTAAGCTAGAAGGCAAAAAATTAAAATAAAATTAACAAAGCAATTTCTATTTCAAATTAAGCAATTATAACTAAAACTAAGTGGGATTTCAATTCAATAAGAATAAAGATCTTGATCCAACGTCAAGTCCGGGTAGTTCACTACTTTGCCTTGGGGTGTGTTTGTTTGAAGAACATGGTTTAATTTGAAAATTATTTAGAAAATTGTAATCAGAGGTCAGTACCAGTGATCTCAAGTGTATGTGGTTAAAGACCTTTGTTTCCTAGGGTTTTTCAATTAAACTCCAAAAATTAATAAAAATCTGATTTTTAAGTCTATTCGAAAGTATTTGATAATTAGTTACGAAAATCCATACCAGTGATCTCACACGGATTTGGTTAAGGATTTTCGTATTTAAATGTTTTCGAAATAGAAAAAAAATAGATTTATGAAAGGTAAATCCCTTCGCAAAAGGTTTCGCAACCTACGTGAAGGGATTACGAACACCCCAAGGCTTTTCGTGAACTACCCTTTGTTGATTCGTTGAATCAAGATTAGGGTTTTACGCTAAAACTACTTTAAACATCACAAAAACAATAAAAGCACAATCCATCATGCGAAAAAGGAATCGAAACAAGCAAAACATTATATTACGAAGTAAATCAAAATAAATCGAAGTAAATCAAAGTGCAACTTACAATGTAACTCGGATGTAAAAGAAAAGATGAACAAGTAATGCGAAGATAATGATGAAAACTCCAAAAACCTCCATAAATCCACACGTCCAAGCGTACAAATCACTCTAAAATTAATCAAAACCTAATCTAATTCTCAATCTAAAGTGTAGTAATCTTCAAAGGAGGCATCCCCCTTCATGGCCGTGCAATGGGTCCTTATAAAGATGCAAAGAAACCCTAAAAGAGGTGCTTCAATTCGTGGCTTTTGGATACACGGTGGTCCCGACCGTCTAGTCTGGGGGTCAGGACCATAGAATGCTTACTTCTCAATTTCTATACACTGTGGTCCCGACCATTAGATGGACGGTCCCAACCCCTAAGTATCTTTATTTCTTACTTTTCTTCCTCCTTTAGGTTGGGTCTTTGGGCTAGTCTTGGCCATCTAAGGCGAGGTTTGAACCATGACGTTTCCTTCATTTTCTCGGCCATTTCCATAGCTATAAACTTCGATATCCTTGCCCTTTTCTCTACAAATAAAACAATAAAAGTATAAGTAATACGATAACACTAAAACTTCAACTTTAATTATTTAAATGCATGAATAAGTGTTGAGTTAGGGAGTTTGTAATTACACTTTTCAAGTGTAATCAGGGCTCATTCACATACTTCTAGTCCAACCCCATTAGCCCACCTGATTGTTATGGCCTACTCCTGCATCAAAATCTGTAGGGATGTGAGCATGGGTCCACTTGTGCCCACGATGTCTCAAACAAACATATATGGTATGCAATCTAATCATGCAATACTGTTCAGGTAAGGTTAGCCACTTCAACATTATCTAGAGTCATAACATTACATTAACACAATAAGTAGCCCACTTAGGTGAAAACATATATTCATTCAACAATGCCAAAATTTAAGATTTGATTTCGGTTAATGTTTATGTTTTGCAATTCAATCCTTAATTCAAATCAAATGTCATCAACATTTTATCACCAAACCATTATCAATCAAATAACCATACTCACATCATCATCTATTCATCATTACATTGTATAACCATAACCACACAAGTCATCGGGGGATGGGTGCATACACGTTATCATCTTTTATGGGCCAATACCCAATGGAAACAATAAATCAATGTTGTCATTTAGGATTGCTATCCAGGGCCACGAGGAGTCAAAACACACACAATGTTGTGGGCTACTAACCCACTGGCATTGGCACCAAACCCTGTGCAGGTTTTGGGACTCTCAACCCGAGAGTAATCTCAAAACCCTTCCTATTTCTGCACCCCACCATGGCCCCCGGCACGCAAACAACCATTCATCACATTCCATTCTCATCAATCACAGGTTCACATTCATCATCATATACTATCCAACAACACATGACAACGTTTCGGTTCATCCTAAGGCTCGTTGACCGACCCTAAAAAGTGTTTCGGGTTCTACCTCTCAAGTGCAAGAGGGCAGTCGTAGTTTTAAAACTCGGTGAGTCCGAGGTCGAATCCACAGGGAGGGCTTTGTTAAAAGCTTTAGACTTGTTCTCTTAATTAGTAGGTGAACCTAAATTAATTTAAACTAATTTTTTAGCAACTCAAACTTTTGTTTTAGATTCTAAATGAAAGAAATTCAATTTAATTTAAAAATGCAAACAAAGCATCTACTCTAAATTCTAAAGCGAATAAATCAACTCATAAATTAAATTAAATAACAAGCATAATACTAAAAAGGTTCTTGATCCAACTTTCAAGTCCGGGTAGTTCACTACTTTACCTTGGGATGTTTTTATTCAAAACTAGATCAGGGTTTAATTCAAAAAGTGTTAAGAATATTTTAATCAAAGGTCAGTACCAGTGATCTCAAGCGGATATGGTTAAAGACCTTTGTTTCCGAAAGTTTTTCAAACAAACGAAACTAGAAATGAATTCGAAACCTATTTTTAACCTTATTCGAAAGTATGTAAATGGTTATATTCGAAAACCCATACCAGTGACTTCAAACGAGTGTGGTTAAAGATTTTCAATTTCGAATGTTTTCGAAACAAGTTGAAAATAGATTTTAACACGGTAGATCCTTACGCATGAGCTCTCACAACCCATGCGAAGGGTCTACTAACACCCCAAGGTTTTTCGTGAACTACCCATTCTTGATTCGTTGAATCAAGAACTAGGGTTTTACGCTAAAACTACTTTAAGCATCTTAAAAACAATAAAATAGCATTCAATCATACGAAAATAGAATTGAAACAAGCAAAACATGATATTACGAGACAAATCAAAATAAAACGAAATAGATTAAAGTGCAACTTACAACGTAAAGCGAATATAAAAGACGAGGTGAAGAATCACTACAAAGACAACGATGAAAGCTCCAACGAAAACCATGAATCCATGCATCCAAGTTTAAAAACTAATCTAAAAACTCTCAAAATTCTATTCTAACTCTCAATTGAAGGTGCAAAATCAAAAAGGCTTCTTCCTTGGGTCGGCCATGTAGCAGAGATTATATAGAAGTTGTAAAGAAAACCCTAAAAGATGGAGTGGAGCCGCGCCCGCATAATACACTGTGGTCCGGACCGTTTGGCAGGTGGTCCGGACCACAGAAACTTTGATCTTCAAGTTCTACTTCTCGTTTGCTGCCTCTGACAGCTTTCTGTCCTCAACTTCCACTGCAATTTTGACCTCGAAAACGATCGATGCAGACTTTGGCTAAAGCACGAAAGTTGTAGCCCTTTGAGTCTTCTTTCCAACCCAAAAAGAATCAGGTCAATCTGAGTTGTGAGTGAAAAGTTATGATCCAAATACTGACAAGGTGTCGAGCTGAAACTTCAGCTGCACACCACTTCAACTATCTTCAACTTTGGACCATTTTTTTCCTCCTCGGAAGCCACTTTCAACACTGCTAATCTCACGTATTTTCCCCTTTTACCTGCAATTAAGAGAATAAACACTATAAATTATAAAATAACGATAAAACTTTGAAATTAACTACTTAAATGCATCAATGAGTATCGAAATGTGGAGTTTGTAATTACACTTTTCAAGTGTAATCACTCGTCACATATCAACATTGATCAAACCTTATTAAACATTTAACATTTATCATCATTATGAATTTGAGTCTCTTCGTCAATTCACAATTTTGTTCATTCAATCACATATTCATATACCTCAACATTTAGTTTACATCAAGGCATAATCACATTTCTACTTGATTAAGACTCTTATCTTAAAGTAATCTTCCAATTCATTTCATTCAAGGTAACATTCATTCACCCTTACAAGTTAAATCCCATTAGCTTAAGACAACCAATCCTTAATCACTTTTTAGAACACATTTCCCTTTTTAAATCCACTTTTTAGAACACATTTCCCTTTTTAAATCCATGCAATTAATCAAATAAAAGTTTCATGTGAAAACATATTGCTAAACTCTTTCATAAACCTAAGGTAGAAGGTCGTAAATAGAGTCAGGAATTATACCTAGGCTCGGTGGGCGCCCAAGCTGGCACTCAGCCATGCTCCCAAAGGCTTGTGCGCCCACACCTTGTGCGCCTAAGGAGGCCAGGCGCCCATGTCTTAGGCACCCAACTGTGTTACTCTCGTGCGCCCATAGCTTGGTCCAAGTTATGGGTTTCATGTTCTGTTTTCTGGTTTCTTGATTTTTCACCCTTAGGACCTCAAATTGACCATGTTTAAGTTAAGACACCTAAAATTTCATATTTCTAACATCACCACAAGTCTCTTAGCCATCCAAGGAAATCAACAATTTGGGTTTTCATCAACCAAAAGTCAAGTTATGGATCAAAACACCATTTTCACTCTCTCAACCTATACATACATATATATGTGTATATAACTTCCAATATCTTCCATAAATGTAACCAACACTTAAAAGGGTTTTTCTAATGGTATTCTAGTCCTTGTTACACATCACATATGTAAGAATGAGGCATTAAATCCCTACCTCAAGTTGTAAGAAGATGGATCAACAAGAAGATGTTTTGTGGTTCCAAGCTCTCAAGCTTTGATGGACTCAATCCTCTCTCTCTTTGATCCAAACTACAAATAAATCACATAGGAGAGTTCCTTGAGGGTCCAATTACACTCTTACAAGATGGATTTGATTTTCATTAAGGTTAGAAGGACCTACCTTGAAATTTTCCACCCGGTTTCCTTTTCTTCTTCTTCCTTGTTCTTCCTTTGCTTCTTCACCCGACTCTTCCTCTCCCAACAATACCTCTCTCTCTCTCTCTCTTGCATCATACAAACAAATATATATATATATATATATTTAACCAATATTTTAAGTCCCCAACAGTAGATTTCAGATTTTCTCATCACCCCTAGGCTATATATAGGCTCATAGGTGTGAGGCTCGGCTAAAAATTTAGAGCAACCCATACCTATCTTATCTACTATTCCTCGAACACCCAAGCCCTTCTCAGGTGGGTGCCCAAGGTGTCCTCCTCCTGCACTCCTGCTACAATGCCGTCTTTTGATAGCTTAGCTCACCCCTTTCAAAGTTCTTAACTCTAAAGCACCATTAACGATCCATACTACTAAATTAACATACATTACTTCTAAAATACATCAAAAACGTTAAGTTTAGATTAATACAAAGTCCGGGGTATTACATTCTCCGCCCTACAAAAAATTTCATCCTCGAAATTTAGTAATAGCATAACTTTAAGTAAACAATTGTGGATACCATTCCCGCATCTCTGACTCACACTCCCATGTTGATTCTTCCACCCTAAGGTTTTCCATAATACTCGAACCAATGGAATTGTTTTCCCTCGAAGCACTTGGTCTCGAGAATCCACAATCTAAACTGGTTGTATCTCATATTTTACATCTGAGTCTATTTCCAATTCAGTCCAATTCAGCACATGTGTAGGATCTAGAATGTACTTACGTAACATGGAAACATGAAAAACTTCATGCACCCCAGATAATTATGGTGGCATTGCCAACTGATAAGCAACTTCTCCAACTCTTGCCAATATTTCAAATGGGTCAATATATCTAGGAGCTAGCTTCTCTCGCCTACTAAATCTGTACTATCCCTTCGTGGCTGACACTTTCAGAAATACATGATCCCCTACTTGAAACTCTAAAGGCCTCCTCCTTTGATCCGCATAACTCTTTGCATTGGTTTCACAAACTAACTCTAGCCCTATTATGGCTGTCTCCCCAACTTGTGTCCAACACATCGATGATCTACATGGTCTACCATACAATGCTTCAAATGGTGCCATCTCAATGCTAGCTTGGTAACTGTTGTTGTAAGCGAACTCCACTAGCGGCAAATGGTCCTCCCAACTTCTTTTAAAGTCTAACACATAAGCTCGAAGCATATCTTCTAAAATTTGAATTATTCGTTCAGATTGTCCATCAGCTTGGGGGTGATAAGTAGTACTAAAACATAACTCTACCCCCATGGCCTGCTTGAAAACTCTGCTAGAATCAGGGAAACAAATCGAGTGTCCTGATCTGAAATAATAGACACTGGCGTCCCATGCAATCTCACAATTTCTTGGATATACAATCGAGCTAAAGAATCCATTGAATCCATCATTCACATTGACAAGAAATGAGCTGAATTAGTTAAACGATCAACAATTACCCACGTGGCATCACATCCCCTCTTTGTTTTTGGCAATCCTGACATAAAATCCATAGTCACGTTTTCCCATTTCCACTTAAATATTGGCAATGGTTGTAACAATCCAGTCGATCTCAGATGCTCTACCTTCACTTGCTGACAAGTTAGACACTTGCTAATAAATTCCCCTATATCTTTCTTCATTCCTGCCCAGTAAAACTACCTCTTTAAATCATGGTACATATTTGTACCCCCCGGATGCACTGCTAGCCGGGAATGGTGAAACTCTTTCAAAACCTCCTCCTTTGCTGAGGAGGGTATAAAGATTCTTCCTTGATATTTGACCACTCCATCATCACGCACTGTCCAGCCCTGGAATATCCACCTGATCCCTTATTTTATTACAAACCTCATTAGCTACCTCATCTAACTTCTGAGCCTCAATTACTCTGCTATTTAAAGCTGGCTAGATAACAACAGTATGCAACGTCCTTTGTTCCTCTTGCCCTTTTGAGTTCCAAATCAAATTCATTCAGTATCCCCATCATTTCCCACTCCTTGATTGCTACACATGCCATGATAATTTTGGTCTTCCTATTCAAGGCATCTGCAACCACATTAGCTTTACCCGGATGATAATGTAATTCAAAGTCATAGTCCTCCATGTACTCCATCCACCCAATTGCCTTAAATTCAAATCTCTCTGAGTAAAAATGTACTTCAAACTCTTGTGGTCTGAGAGCACCTCAAATTTCTCACCATATAAGTAGTGCCTCCAACTCTTCAAGGCAAAGGTTATTGCTGCCAGCTCCAAATCATGCACTAGATAATTCTTCTCATGATTCTTGAACTGTCTAGAACCATAAGCCACCACTCGCCCATTCTGCATAAGAACGCACCAAAGTCCTTCCCGCGACACATCACAATACACCGAGTAACCGGCTCCCCTCTCTGGGATGACTAGTACTGGTGCAGTAGTTAATCTTCTTTTTATCTCTTGAAATGATCTTTCATGCATCACTCCATTCAAATTTGATTCCCTTTCGGGTTAATCTAGTCAATGGGGCTACTAATTTGGAAAAATCTAAGACAAACCTTCTGTAGTAACCTGTCAACCCAAGGAAACTGTGGATCTCAAATACAGGACTTTGGTTGAGACCATTCCAGAATAGCTTCAACTTTGGATGGGTCCACTGCTACCCCTTCTTCAGATACAACATGCCCCAAAACTTAACTTTTCTAAGCTAGAATTCACATTTACTTAGCTTAGCATACAACTAATGATCCTTTAATCTTTGTAACATGAGCCTCAAATGTTGTTCATGTTCTTCTTCTGACTTAGAATACACCAAGACATCATCTATAAATACCTGAAGACTCAGTTCATCAAGTCTATAAAGACTGCCGGTGCATTTGTCAAACTAAAAGGCATAACTAGAAACTTGTAATGACCATATCGAGTCCTAAATGACGTCTTTGGAATGTCTTCTTCTCTTATCCTCACTTGGTGGTATCCAGATCGAAGATCAATGTTCGAAAACACCAATGATCCCTTCAGTTGATCAAATAAATCGTTGATCCTTGACAGCAGGTATCTATTCTTGATAGTCACACTATTTAATTTGCTATAATCAATGCACATTCTCAACGTCCCATCTTTCTTGGTGGCAAACAATGCCGGTGCTCCCCAAGGTGTTGTACTTGGCCGGATGAATCCTTTAGCTAGTAACTCCTCTACTTGTGTTTTCAATTCTGCTAACTCTGCTAGTGCTAACCTGTAGGGTGGAATGGAGATGGGTTCTATGCCTAGAATCATATCAATACAAAACTCTACTTCCCATTCAGGTGGCAAACTGGATATCTCCTCAGGAAACACTTCGGGAAATTCGTCCACAACTTTAGGTAATTCAACTCTCTGTTCTTTGCCCCCTTCTTCCATAACCATGCAAGCAAATAAGCTGCATAATTCATTCTTTTCCAGACCTTTCAATAGTGACATTTCTCGCATTTCACATCGGTTTGTAAAGAAATGAATCCGATCTCCCTCCAGCGTGGTTAAGGTTACCTTGCGTGATTACACTTGAAAAGTGTAATTACAAACTCCCTAACTCAACACTTATTCATGCATTTAAATAATTAAAGTTGAAGTTTTAGTGTTATTTTATTGCTTATACTTTTATTTTTCTAATTGCAGGGAAAAGGGCAAGGAGATCGAAGTTTATAGCTATGGAAATGGCTGAGAAAACGAAGAAAACGTCATGGTTCAAACCTCGCCTTGGATGGCCAAGACTAGCCCAAAGACCCAACCTAAATGAGGAAGAAAAGCAAGAAAAAAGATACTTGGGGGTCGGGACCGTCCATCTAATGGTCGGGACCACAGTGTATATGAATTGAGAAGAAAGCATTCTGTGGTCCCAACCCCCAGACCAGACTGTCGGGACCACCGTGTATCCAGAAGCCACGAATTGAAGTACCTCTTTTAGGGTTTCCTTGCATCTTTATAAGGACCCATTGCACAGGCCATGAAGGGGGGACACCTCTTTTTGATTACTACACTTTAGATTGAGAGTTCGATTAGGTTTTGATTAATTTTAGAGTGATTTGTACGCTTGGACGTGTGGGTTTATAGAGTTTTTTTGAGTTTTCATCATTGTCTTCGCATTACTTGTTCATCTTTTCTTTTACATCCGAGTTACATTGTAAGTTGCACTTCGATTTACTTCGATTTATTTTGATTTACTTCATAATATAATGTTTTGCTTGTTTCGATTCCTTTTTCGCATGATGGAATGTTCTTTTAACATTTTTGTGATGTTTAAAGTAGTTTTAGTGTAAAACCCTAGTTATTGATGCAACGAATCAAGAATGGGTAGTTCACTGAAAAACCTTGGGGTGTTAGTAGAGCCTTCGCATGGGTTGTGAGAGCTTATGCGTAAGGATCTACCGTGTTAAAATCTATTTTCAACTTGTTTCGAAAATATTCGAAATCGAAAATCTTTAACCACACTCGTTTGAAGTCACTGGTATGGGTTTTCGAATATAACATGTTACATACTTTCGAACAAGGTTAAAAATAGGTTTCGAATTCATTTCTAGTTTCGTTTGTTTGAAAAACTTTCAGAAACAAAGGTCTTTAACCATATCTTCTTGAGATCACTGGTACTGACCTTTGATTAAAATATTCTTAACACTTTTCGAATTAAACCCTAATCTAGTTTTGAATAAAAACATCCCAAGGTAAAGTAGTGAACTACCCGAACTTGAAAGTTGGATCAAGAACCTTTTGAGTATTGTGCTTGTTATTTAATTTAATTTCTGAGTTGATTTATTCACTTTAAAATTTAGAGTAGATACTTTGTTTGCATTTTAAAATTAAATTGAATTTCTTTCATTTAGAATCTAAAACAAAAGTTTGAGTTGCTAAAATATTAGTTTAAATTAATTTAGGTTCACCTACTAATTATGAGAATAAGTCTAGAGCTTTTAACAAAGCCCTCCCTGTGGATTCGACCTCAGAATCACCTGAGTTTAAAACTACGACTGCCCTCTTGCACTTGAGAGGTAGAACCCAAAACACTTTTTAGGGTCGGTCAAGTTTTTGGCGCCAGTTACCGGGGATCGAACCCAGGTCCTCCCGCGTGACAGGCAGGGATACTCACCACTACAGTCAATCATAGCTTGGTAGGACATAAGCCAATCCATTCCAAGTATGATATCAAAACCCCTCATTTCTAGTACGATTACATCAAAACTTGAGACGAACTCTCGCCCATCAAAAACATCCATTATCTTTAGTTCACATCCTTTGCATACTTGGGTCAAAGAAGAAAATCCTGCTATAGGGGTCTCAACACATAAAAACAATTCCATGGGGTTAACATCTATTCCAAAGGCATATGCAAAGGATGCAGTGATAAATGAATGAGTTGCTCCCGTGTTTAAGAGTACAATAGCATTTGATGAATAGACACAAAAAAGACCTCTAGTCACCATAGGCTCAGCTAGCGCCTCCAGCTGTGCCACTGTAAACACCCTGCCCTGTGCCTGGACATTCTGTGGCCGACCAAACCTCTATCCCTGTAGGTTCACCCTCAACTACTATGATGTCCCAGTTTGCATCGTCCCTTGCGGGACACTTCTCTGTTGATACTGCTGCTGTATTGACTAAGAGGTCGATGAACGGGGGTCCTTGTAACAACCGTCCAGATGGTACCATCCTTTCCCCTGCACCTTGCTAGATCTAAGGGCAAAACCTTTTAATATTTCCCATCTCTCCACATCCATAACACGCCCTATTTTCTCCAACCTGACCACTTCTCATTTGTCCAACTGATTCAACCTGTTTCTTGCTTCTGGGACACTGTACTTTTGTGGCCTTTCTGTCTGCAATTGAAGCATACAACTTGCCTTAGAGAAGTCCCCCCTGATCTTCCTGTTGGTGCGAGTACCGTACTTCCTTGGTAAGACAATTGGATTTGTTGGGCTGACGAACTACCCTTAATTTTTTTTTCTACTAACTCCTTCCTGTTGAGCCCCTATATTCTTGCCACGTCGATTTTCATAAATGGCTTTGGTTTCACTCAAGTCCCTTTCTACAATCATCGCTTGATTTACCGAAGTCTCATAATCCTCCAAACCTAACATCACCATTTTGTTCCTCAGAGTTGGTCTCAATCCCCTTTCAAATCTCCTGCACTTGAAATGAGTTGTAGAGACCAACTCGGGCGCATACTTTGATAAATCTAAAATTTTCCTTTCATACTCCAACACTGACATAGTCTCTTGTATTAACCCAGCAAATTCCTTCCCTCTTAGCATCTCTTAAAGATTGAGGGAAGAAGTGATCCCTGAACCTCTATTTGAACCTTTCCCAAGTGAGACCCACTAATCCTCTTGTGTACTTTAAACTAGCCCACCAAGCTGACGCCCTACCCACTAATTGAAAAGCAGTTAGCGTAATGTGAATAGAAGGATCAGTGATCTCCATTGCTACTAGTATCTTCTCACATTCCTCCAGGAACTAGTCCTGCCACATCTGTGTCAACCACACCATCATAAGTTGGAGGTTTCATCCTCCTAAATTTCTCCAAAGTGTTAGGGCCTGCTTGCATTTGTGACTGGGGTCCAACTCAGCCCCTCATGCTATTGCGACCATAGCTACTGCCAATTGTTGCAACACTGCCCCAACGTCCATAGCTGCTGGTTGCTGAATCTCGAGTGCCCTCGACTGCACCCCTTCCTCTCTTAAGTCGTTCTGTTGTGCCTCAGCCATTACACTACGGTGTGTTTCATGTTCCTGTTGAACAGGTACGTCTCCTCATCCTCTTCCTTTACCTCGACCTTAGCCATGATCTCAGCCTCGGCCTCTAACCCCTATTTCTCGCGGTGGCATTTTATCTAAGGTATAACAAAGCATAAGATAATAAAATTAAATCAACATCTAAGATCATAATGGAACATAAGTTCATTCAGTAGTAAGATAATAGTTCAATACATTTTTAAAGGTACCACATAACAACACCATCTTGCATCCATTAATACTACAACCGGAGTTCCAACATTACAAGGTCTCAAATTACTCTACTAGCTAGAATTGATAGAGTACATAACATAACACTAGTCATTAGACTAATAACCACTTCCGATTACCACCAAAGGAAATGCCTTTCCAAAATTTTCCCTTCACATTTTTACATTTCAATTTTTATGATAAGTGCAAGAGCCACGAGTGTGCCCCCTCCTGCCACAATAAGTACAACATTTGATGCATTGCCTAGGACATCTGTGAAGTATATATCCCCGCCTACGACAGCCTCCACATGCTCCTCGCAAATGATCTTCCTCATTACTAGAACTTTCACCTATCTCCCCAATGCTAGTGTTACCTTCATGTGAGCTGGTACCTTGACTGCCTAGGTTCGGTTCTGTCACTGTGTCTAGTGTCATGGTTGGATTAGCTGAAGTGGTAGGCACAATCATGGTCACATTCTGTACTACTATCACTAGGGGTGCAAACTGAAGCTGGTAAGGCACTAGGTAAGGCATCATATATTAATACGGATGAAGTGTCGGATGTGAAACCGAGTACGGCATCCTATAGTAAGGTACCATCTGATGATCTACTATTGTTGGCACCAAGTTTATCCCTGCCATATCTCTTGACACGTTCTGAGGTTATGTTTCAGCTAAACCCTCAATGGCTACTTGGGTAAAGATATCATCATCGGGCCACACAATCTCCTCCTCAACTGGTTGGGCTTTAGTATTACTGCTCTCCCCTTTTTTCCATCCCCATCTAGAGTTTATACAAGACTAATTAGATCCTACAATTAACTTTAAATTCAATACTATCTAAACATGTAATAAGCGATGCAAGACTCTCCATGTCCTTAGGTATTCTGACCTAGGCTATGATACCAACCTGTCACGCCCCGAATCTTACGACTCGAGGGGTGAGTGATAAACACACATAACATGCACTAACATAACCACCCATGATCAGGGGAACACAACATCAACTAGTGAGCCCAAGATATAAGATAAGATAACATAAGTTAAACCTTAACTGTTGCCAAGTCACACTCCATGCTCCATCAATACATAACTTAGGCCTTAAGGCCATTACAACCAAATCGAATAAGTCTAGCACTATACAATATTATAATCCCAAATGAAATTTATACTAAATGACCAAAAGTTTGCTAAGCTTAGTAAGGCTCATGCAATACTTCCAGTCCAACCTCATTAGCCCACTTGATTATTATGGCCTGTTCCTATATCAAAATCTGTAGGGACGTGAGCACGGGTCCACTTATGCCCACGATGTCTCAAACAAACATATATGGTATGCAATATAATCATGCAATGCTGTTTAGGTAAGGTTAGCCACTTCAACATTATCTAGAGTCATAACATTACGCTAACACAACAAGTGGCCCATTTAGGTGAAAACATATATTCATTCAACAATGCCAAATTTAAGATTTGATTTCGGTTAATGTTTATGTTTTGCAATTCAATCCTTAATTCAAATCACATTTCATCAACATTTTATCACCTAACTATTATTCAATCAAATAACCATACTCACATCATCATCTATTCATCATTACATTGCATAACCATAACCACACAAGTCATCGGGGGATGGGTGCATACACGTTATCGTCTTTTAATTAGTATGCATAATTGTATAATTTTATATCTTTTGAGCATGCTAATTATGCAATTCTGCTTGTTATTGGTTAGGTTTTAGCTTAATTATCTCATTTCCATGCACTTTTGTTATCGGTGTTTTTCAGGTGATATAATTTGGCGTTTTAGCTTGAAATAACACTAGGAGTGCAGGTGAGGAGGAGCCAAAGCAAGCGGGAGTAAGGAAGTGCAAGAACATGCTTTGGTGTCTCTTGGGGCATTTCGTCGAACATTTGGCACACATGGAGAAAAGAGCTTGAAGACAAAAAGGCCAACATGTCCAATGACTTCCAAGACTTCCTCAATGTCCCAAGTGCCATCCCAAGGAATAGAATCAGTTACCATGGCTGCCAAGGAGAAGGAGACGGTCCGAAGTTCAAGATGGTTGAAGTGGTGTGCAGCTGAAGTTCCAACTTGACACCCTATCAGTATTTTGACCATATCTTCTCACTCACAATTCGGATTGACCTGATTCTTTTTGGGTTGGAAAGAAGACTCAAAGGGCTACAAGTTTTGTGTTTTAGCCAAAGCCTAAATCCATCATCTTTAAGGTCCAAATCACGTTGGAAGTTGAGGATAAAAAGTTATCAGAAGGAAGAGACGACTTCAAGAAGAAGCAGAATTTGAGTAACCACCATTCTGTGGTCCGGACCCCCTTCCAGACAGGTCTAGGACCATAGTATCCGAGCCTATGCGGGTTTAATTAGCACTTTTTAGGAATTCTGTGTAACCCTTTATAAACCTTGTAAACGGCCGAACTAAGGAGAACTTTTTTCATAATTCTTTTCAGATACTTAGAGTTTTAGAATAGTTTTTTAGGGAGTTTTCAATTACTCGCGTTGTTTATGGAGACGTTCGATGCTGTATTATTCATTGTTGCAGTAGTTATTCATTATTTTCTTTCAGAACAATTTTCCATGTAAGTTTGATTTCGTTTCGCTCCTTAGTAATATGCTTTGTTTGTTTCAATTAATAGATCGATTGATTACGTGCATGTTTATTGCTTTCGTTTCGTTTAAAATATTGCTAGCGTAAAACCCTAGTTCTTGATTCAACGAATCAAGGAAGTGTAGTTCACTGAAAACACTATGGGATGTTCGTAGGCCCTTTGCATGAGTTGCGAAACCGATTATTTTGCCTGTCCCAACCTTGTTCCACTCATTGAGGGCCAGCATGAGGAACCTTGGAATTATTGGCCTTGTGAACCTAATGATGCACAATTGGAGGACACTCTTTATCAATTCATGCAATAGTAGTTGAGCTTCAATAACAAGATGAACCAGGCTTTAAATGACCTCACAGAACAAATTTCTAAGTTGACACAAGCAATAAGAATGATTGAGTCATCGACCTCAGGCACTACTATAGGCACTGAGTGGGACAATTGCCCTAACTACACTGCGGATAATATTTGGAATGAGCATCTTCCTCATTCCCTTTTGGACTCTCCCATTCAGGATATCCCTCTACCACTTACTGAGAGTCATGGAGATATGCAATCCTTTCCTACTACCGAACTTGATGCTCAACCTACCCTAACCATCCCAGACCTTATTGAGAGTCCTTTGACTCCAACTGAGCATTTGAATGTCATATGGCCCGAGGAACATATCATTGAGTTGGTTAACCCTAGTTAACTTCACTACACAACCGAGGTTGAGAGTGGTGCACACCTCTCATCTCTTAACTTAGCCCCATTCGAGAGTCTTACTACAGGGATTGTGAGTGACTACTATGAGACTGACTATCATTAGAGAGAGGTAGTAGATATAGGGAAGGCTTGCACTGACTTTTTGGGTGTTGAGAGATCATTCAAACCCACCATTTTTGCACCTGTAGATTTCTTAGGTGTCAAGAGATCATTAGAGCCCACCATTTCTACACCCATAGATTTCTTGGGCATTGAAAGACTTATTGAACCCACCATTTCCACATCTGTAGATTTCTTGGGTGTCGAGAGACTAATTGAGCCCACCATGTCCACACCTGCACTTACACTTTGGCCACATCTAAGGTTTCAAGAACCTCACTTGGCCTTTCATTCCCTGGTGTGTTTTACACTTGAAAAGCATCCATATTAAGTGCTTCATGGGCTCGCAGATAACATTATATTTCTTAAACCATTTGAGGATGCATGGGATACAGAGGGTGTTGGATAACACTTTTGTCTTCATTTCATTTGTACATAGTAGATTAGATTTTTCATTTTCTTATTTTCATAGTTCTTTTTAGTTTGATTCTCTTCCTTTATTTTCTTTTATTTTATTTTCATTTCTTCTTTTGTACTAACCCCTTCTCTTATCTTTTTTTTCATTTTATTTTTCTCTTATTTTCTCTCTAACCTTTTCTTTTGAATAGTTTCTTATGTTTTCTTCAAATAAGGAAGCTCTTGAGGTAATACCCTTCCTCTCCTTCTTATTTAATATTGCACTTTCAATTTTGGTACTCCATTATATATAATTACTGTTGTTAGGAGTGCTGTAGAATATCTAGGTTGGGGGTGTTTTGGGTGATGCCTTCAGGGGCCTGAATAATGGGTGCATGCTTGGTTTAATTTGTGCTATATTCTTATTTATGCCTTTTGTGGCTATTATTTTATGCTCATTATCATCATCATGCTCTCACTTTACATACTACAGACCCACTTATGCATCATGGTTCTCACATTGAGGACAATGTTTAGTTAGGCTGGGGGGTAGAGTTCGCATGATGACCTTCATGCTAAACTTTCATGCTAAAACTTAAAAATTGCAAAATTTTAAAATTTTTGAGATTTTTAAGCTTGAATACGTGAATTTAGCACATTTATACCTACGTGTCCAACCTTTTGGTTTGGTTGATTGTGGAATTGAGTGAGAGAGTGATAAGTGAATCTTGTTCAAGCATTAATAGGAAACTTAGTTCAAGTTGAGTGTGTTATGACCTTGTGAATTTTCGTGACTATCATGGAGAAGAGCTTATGTGCTTAAAAGTAGATTTTGTTTGACATTGGTTAATTGAGTATTCTTGGACTAGGTGGAGACTTATACCCCTAATGGTGAGCTTTTGAGCCTATTATTTCTTTTCTTGAGGGGTTGCACATAATCACAGCTCTTTTGCTCTTCACTTCGGTTTTCAATGCACCAATTGCATCACACACACTTGCATGAGTTTCACTTGGCACATTATGAGTTGTTGTAAGATTTGAACATGATGCTAGGCCATCTTTGCTATTGTTGGGCCTTTTTATCCTTCCTTGATATGAAATTGCCCTAGGAACCAACTTGATGCTTTTTAATAAAGTGTGTGATATTTATATATATATTTTTCTTGGCTCCCACCTCATATATTATCCCTTAACCTTGTTCACACACTTTTAAGCCTTACCCTCACATGTTTTGGGTTATGAAAAGTGCCTCAATGTCAATGATGTGAATGGGGGTTGGGAATAGAAACTTTTGAGAGCATATTGAGAGGGAATATTGGGTGGTGAATTCAGCTTATGTTTATTTCATTATTTCAAAAAAAAGAAAGAAAAAAAGTAAAAAAAGAAAGAAAAGAAAAAAAAAAGAAAAGAAAAGAAAAGAAAAAAAAAAGAAAACGAAAAAAAAAAGTTTGTCATTCCTTTTGCTTGTGTAATTTTGGGACTTGTGCATTGTATTATAATTATTAAGAATGTCCCATGAGTAGTTTGTAAGTTTGTGAATAAGCTTTTTGTTGTAGTTCTTCTTGGGGTTGGAAAAGAAATGAGTAGTTTGGGACTAGTGTGCACTTGAACATCTTTATCCAATACATGTGCTTTGATTTCCATATCTTCCATTGTTAATCATTACCCTGGCCAAGTTACAATCAAAACAAAGACTTAGTGGATTCTAAGCAAGCAACTCTTGTATTGTGCATGTAGTGGTCTTGTGTAGGATGTGTGGTGTGATCTCTTACACATGCATTAGAACATGGTTATGAGCTGTCCACTTTGAATTTCATTTCAGTTCACTCTCTTGTTTGTGGGGTTATGTGCAACTAGGATAGCATTATCTACTAATAGGTGTGTGTGAACCCTCTATGAGTGAATTTCTTTCTATGAGTGGTACCTTGTGAGCTTTTGAAGTCAAAACTTAGTTCCATTTATGCTTTTGCGACCTTGTTAAATGAATGAAACAATTTTGCACACATGCTTTTTCTACTTTGATAGTCCATGCATTTATGCTTAGCACTTGGGAATTACACATGATATTTGAGTTTTGTAACTTGTTAAGCTTTAGCTTGATTCATTTTTTATCTTGATCACTTTTTGACAATTTGAGACCATGCTATAGAATTTTGTGGGTGAACTCACTACAAACCCTCACGAGACCTTACTCATCCACTAGGGGGAACCTAGGGGTTTAAAAGGCTTGCCTCACATGCTAAGTGTGTTCGTGTGTCTCCTACGAAAACGGACATCAACTTAGTTAGTTTTTTTTGTTTGATTTGAATAAGAGCTTCCATGTTGTGGGTGTCGTTGTATTTATTTTTGTACCCCATGGTTTTATTGCATGCTTTGCTAGGGACTAGCAATGTCTAGGTTGGGGGGTGTGATTAGTATGGATAATTGTATAATTTTATATCTTTTGAGCATGCTAATTATGCAATTCTGCTTGTTATTGGTGAGGTTTTAGCTTAATTATCTCATTTCCATGCACTCTTGTTATTGGTGGGTTTTTTAGTGATATAATTTTGGGGTTTTAGCTTGAAAGAGACACTAGAAGTGTAGGTGAGGAGGAGCCAAAGCAAGCGGGAGTAAGTGAAGTGCAAGAACATGCTTTGGTGTCTTTGGGGCATTTCGCCGAACATTTTGGCACACATGGAGAAAAGAGCTTGAAGAACAAAAAGGCCAACATGTCCATGACTTCCAAGACTTCCTCAATGTCCAAGTGCCATCCTAAGGAATAGAATCAGTTACCGTGGCTGCCAAGGAGAAGGAGACGGTCTGAAGTTCAAGAGGGTTGAAGTGGTGTGCAGCTGAAGTTTCACTTGACACCCTGTCAGTATTTTAATCATATCTTCTCACTCACAATTCGATTGACCTGATTCTTTTTGGGTTGGAAAGAAGACTCAAAGGGCTACAAGTTTTGTGTGTTTAGCCAAAGCCTAAATCCGATCGTCGTTTAAGGTCAAATCGCGTTGGAAATTGAGGACAAAAGTTATCAGAAAGGAAGAGACGACTTCAAGAAGAAGCAGAATATTGAGTAACCACCATGCTGTGGTCCAGACCCCCTTCCAGACGGTCCGGACCACAGTAGCCAAGCCTGCGCGGGTTTAATTAGCACTTTTTAGGATTTCTGTGTAACCCTTTTATAAACCTTGTAAACGGCCGAACTGGGAGAACTTTTTTCATAATTTTTTCAGATACTTTGAGAGTTTTAGAATAGTTTTTTAGGGAGTTTCAATTACTCACGTTGTTTATGGAGATGTTGATTTATTGATTTCATTTCGTTTAAAATAATGCTAGTGTAGAACCCTAGTTCTTGATTCAACAAATCAAGGAAGGGTAGTTCACGAAAACACTATTGGATGTTCGTAGGCCCTTCACATGAGTTGCGAAAGCTCATGCGTAGGGATCTACTATTTTTAAAACCTATTTTAACTTGTTTCCAAAACATTCGAAAATGAAACCTTTAACCACATTTGTTGAAATCACAGGTATGGCTTTTCGATTATCATTGATTAATTCTTTTGAACAAATTAAAAGTAGGATTCAAGCTCAATTCTGATTTCGTTGATGATTGAAAAGACTTTCGAAAACAAAAGTTTTTAACCATATTCGTTTGAAATTACTGGTACTAACTTTTGGATTTTAAAATATTCTCAATATTTTTGAACAAACCCCTAATTCAGATTTGAACCCAAACATCCCATAGTAAAGTCGTGAACTACCTAGAATTGATAGTAGGATCAAGAACCTCTTTAATATCATGCTTGTTATTTAATTTAAATTCTTAGTTAATCGATTTCCTTTAAAATTAATTTTATTGCATTTTAATTTAATATCACAATTCTTTCACTCCATCATTCTCAACCCATCATTTTCAAACATCCTATAAATCCAAATTTAGTTTAAATTAATTTAGGTTCACCTACTAACTAAGAGAACAAGTCTAGAGCTTTTAACAAAGCCCTCCCTGTGGATTTGACCTCGGACTCACCGAGTTTAAAACTACAACTGCCCTCTTGCACTTGAGAGGTAGAACCCAAACACATTTTAGGGTCGGTCATCTTTATGGGCCAATACCCAACGAAAATGATAAACCGATGTTGTCGTTTAGGATTGCTGTCTAGGGCCACGAGGAGCTAAAACACACACAATGTTGTGGGCTACTAACCCACTAGCATTGACACCAACCCTGCGCAGGTTCCGGGACTCTCAAACCGAGAGTAATCTCAAAACCCTTCCTATTTCTGAGCCCCACCACGGCCCCCCGGCACACAAAAAACCATTCATCACATTCCATTCTTATCAATCACAGGTTCACATTCATCATCATATACTATCCAACAACACATGACAACGTTTCGATTCATCCCAAGGCTCATCACATATCAACATTGATCAAACCTTATTAAACATTTAACATTTATCATCATTATAAATTTGAGTCTCTTTGTCAATTCACAATTTTGTTAACTCAATCACATGTTCATATACCTCAATATTTAGTTTACATCAAGCTAAATCCCATTAGCTTAAGATAACCAATCCTTAATCACTTTTTAGAACACATTTCCCTTTTTAAATCAGTGCAATTAATCAAATAAAAGTTTCATGCAAAAACATGTTACTAAACTTGTTAAGTCCAAATGTTGTAAATTGGTAATCCATGATCAAATAGAACTCATTGTACTTTTAGACTTAGTGTAGGCTAAGACACTAGAGTCATAAATCAAGTAGAATTCTAAAAGGCCTCAGAGAAACAATTTCCATAATGGCTGGAAGTCCTGAAGTGATTCGAAAGTCTTGAAGAGGCTCAGAAGTGATTAAACACATGAAGACCGCGAGAAGGCCACGGTTGGTCACGGGATAAAGTCGAGAGCCAAAATTAGGAGTTTGGCCTTGCGGGAAGACCACTCTGACTTACGGGAAGACTGCAGGAGTGCCCTTCTTGCGAGGTGACTTTTCTCAGCCTATTTTTCCCTATTTCGAGCCCTGGTTGGTCCTATCTCTATATATATCTTCAGAGCACATTCAAGGGTGGAGACCGAGAGAATTTACATCAAGTTCGAGAGCCAGAAAAGTCTACAAGTTCTCTCAAATTGCTTAGCCAATCTTTCAAGTGTTTGTGAGATTCAAAGGAGTTCGAATCATTGAAGAGCTGAGGATTCAACACGTGTGATTGCTAAGGATTCAGTCTTGCACCTTCGAGGAGTCAAAGGGCTTTCGCTAAAGGTGTTGGTGAATCGAGGAGTCGATCAAACGTCAACATAGTATAAAGTTGAGGAGTCGATCTATCGTGTTGTTGAGTTTGTAACCAACTTTGTGTTATCAGTGAAAGTTTTGTTGAGGTTTCCCTTTGTGGGTTTCCTCATTCTGTTTATCATGCCTTCTATCATTGTGTGTTTGTGGTGGATTGTTTGGGATTGCTATCAGCATAATGTGAAATTTCAATTGGTATCAGAGGCAGGTATGTTTTTGTGAACAAAACGTGATCTTATTCTTTGCTGATGGATCCCCTAAGAGAGGGCAGTTCAAGCACGCGACCTCCATGGTTTGATGGCACAACTATGCATACTGGAAGGTTCGAATGAGAGCTCATCTCATCTCATTGAACATCAATGTTTGGCTAGCCATTGAGAAAGGTTGGGTGAAGCTAACCCATTCGGTTGACAACATGACGGTTGAAAAGCCTATGATGTGTGGACCAAGGGCTAAACAAGAAAAAGCTGAATGGAGTGCCATTTCGGCTGATAAGTTTCAAAAGGATTTCAAGTTGTCAGATAGTGAAAGAAGCTTGGAAGATTCTGCAGCTCACTCATGAAGGGAACTCAACAGTTAAGAAGTCCAAGCTCCAGAAAATTACTTCAGAATTTGAAAATCTGAAGATGGCTAAGACAACGGTTTGATAGTTTTTATGCAAACTCAACGATATAGTAAATACAAGCTTCAACCTTGGAGAACCTATTCTAAATCGAAAGATTGTGAGTAAGATTCTCCGATCCCTCCCTTGTCCTTTCAAGCCAAGGTCCACAGCTATTGAGGAAGCTAGGGATGTGGATTCCATGAGAGTTGAAGACTTGGTTGGCTCTCTACAGACATATGAGGCAAATATGATTAAACCGAAGAAGAAGAAGGGAGTTACCCTAAAGACAGTAAAAGAAGATGACTCCTCTTCCAGTGATGATTATATCCCTTCCATTGAAGAAGTGGCACTGTATACAAAGAAAATTAGGAAGTTCTTCAAGAAGAAAGGTGGGGAAACCGGATAAGACCAAGAAGAATGAGAAAGCCAAGGGTGAGAAGTCTTCTGAAAGTAAAAAAAAGGAGAACAAGTTTAAGGGGGTGAAGTGCTATGATGCCAAGGGTATGGACATATAGCTCAAGACTACGGGAACAAGAAGAACAAGAAGAAGGTTCTAAATGCTACCCTGGATGATACAGATGAATCAAGCATTTCGTCATCTTCAGAAGATTATCTAGAAAACTTCACAATGTTCATGGCAAGGAGCACGGGGATCTGTTAGCTCTAAAGACTCATCTGGTTCCAAGAATGCAAAGGAAGACTCTTCAGAAGAGGAATTAGAACATGAGGATGACAATGAAGAAGTGGACATTCATGATGCCTATGAACAACTGTATCAAGACTGTCGTAGGTTCCACAAGCTGAATGAGAAGTTAATGGTTAAGAAGAAGATGTTAAAAAGGGAAAGAGACAGTCTGAAAGTGGCCCTTGAGGAGTTACAAACAAAGTTTGAAGCACTAGAATCAGCAAGAATTCTCAAGAAGAGTTGACGGCAGCCCTTAAGAATAAGTTGGAGTAAAGAGAAAAAGAAGTGATAGAGGCACAAGGGAAGATGCAATCTTTGCAGTCAAAGATGAATACCGCCTCCTCCAAATTGGATGACATTCTGGCAATTCAAAGATGTCAAAAAGATAAAAGTGGACTTGGATACACTTGAGAGAAGCAGACCTCAGAAGATGCATCTACAAATAGTCAAAGTCCAAGGTAATCAAGATTCAGCTTCCAAAGTCTGCTATAGTCAAGAAGGGAAATCACCTACTCACCATCCAAGCAACTGAAAGGTAAACAGTCTACACAAAAGTTTCAGAAATTTCAAGGTATGCCTTTCACTACTCATCAAAAATTTGTTCCTATCTGTCATCACTATGGTATCCCTGGACACATTAGACCAAATTGTCATAAGCTTTACGGTTTACTCATAACTTATGTAAATCAAAGAGACCTGCAAATCCTAATCACCAAAATTACTCTTCCCGATTTTTCAACAAGTGTAATGTGTTAAACAACTTTGATCCCACTTCAAATTTTAAATCTCACTTGAATAGGACAACTAAAAGCTAATTTTATTCAAAAAACACCTCATTTTCAGACAGCTGGTCCTAATTTCAAAAACAATCTATCAAGAACCAAATTTCCAAAAACAAGGCTGTGAGAAAAACCTTGAAAACGAGAACTGCTTGGGTACAAAAATCTGATTTAAATTGTTTCTTAGTTCACACAGCCTTAATAGCTTAAACTCAAATATGTGGTATCTTGATAGTGGTTGCTCTCGTCATATGAGTGGAAATAAAATTTGTTTTCTGATTTTCAAAATTTTGAGGGTGGTGTGGTAACTTTTGGTGATGGTAGTACATCCAGTGTTTTGGGCAAGGGAAACATAAAAACCCCAGGGTTTGGAATGTTTAAAGGATGTACTATATGTTGAAGGTTTATAGGCTAATTTGATTAGCATAAGTCTGTTGTACGATGCAAACTTGTTGTTCATTTTTTAAAAACTGATTGTAAAATTGTTGATTCTCATGGAAATACTATTTTAACTGGCACTCGCACTACTGATAACTGTTATGGTGTATCAAATTTTAAAGGTCTAATGTGTAATTCTGCAAGTTTGATTGAGTCAGACCTCTGGCACCAAAGACTTGGGCACATCAATTTAAGGTGCTTAATCAATTGTCTAAGTCTGAGTTGGTTAGAGGTCTACCTAAATTGGGGAAAGACCACAAAAGTGTGTCTGGGCCTTGTCAAATGGGTAAACAAATTAAAACTGCACATAAAAAGGGTCAAAGTTTGAAAACTAAGGAGCCTCTTAACTTAGTTCACATAGATTTAATGGGACCTACACGCACTGAAAGTTTAGGCAGAAAGAGGTACATACTTGTTGTTGTTGATGATTACACTCGTTTCACATGGATTGATTTTCTTGCTGAAAAATCTAACACTTTTGATTCTTTTAGAAACTTGTGTTTGAGACTGCAACAGGAAAAGCAAAGAAGAATTGGATGCATCACGAGAATCAGGACAGATAATGGGAGGGAGTTTGAGAACCCTTCATACAGCCAGTTTTGTGAAGAAAATGGAATAAAACACGAGTTCTCAGCACCAAAGACTCCATAGCAAAATGGTGTCGTTGAAAGAAAAAACAAAATACTTCAGGAGATGGCTTGAGTGCTACTTCATGAAAGATCACTGCCAAGGAAGTTTTGGGCAAAAGTAGTTAACATTGCTTGTTACATAGTGAATATGGTGTACCTCAAACCTGGAACAAAACAGACCCCCTATGAACTATAGAATGGTAAGAGGCCAAGTGTGAAGTATTTTTGAGTTTTTGGGAGTAAGTGCTTTATCCTTATGGATAGAGAATAGCTTGGTAAGTTTGACTCTCGAAGTGATGAAGGAATCTTCCTAGGCTATTCCACTAACAGTCGTGCTTTTAGAGTTTTTAATTTAAAAACTAACACTGTTATGGAATCAATTAATGTAATAGTAGACGTCACTAACTCTTACTCTTCTGTTCAACAGGACGATCTTGACGAGGTAATACCCCTAGCAACTCCAGTTGAATAATCTGAAGCCACAATTGATGTAAGTGATAAACCCAAAAAGGATGATGAGAAAAGTGCTGAACGAGAACCAACTTCAAAATGAGGTATCACATCTTTGCTATGTCTCCTCTATAGAACCTAAGAATGTGAATGAAGCACTTAGTGATGATTTTTGGTTGAATGCCATGCAAGAAGAGTTAGGACAATTTGTAAGAAATGATGTATGGACACTTGTACCTCGTCCCTCACATGTAAATTTTATAGGCACAGAATGGATTTTCAAAATAAAACTGATGAATTTGGAACAGTCATTAGAAATAAAGCTAGGTTAGTTACACAAGGATATACCCAAGTTGAGGGTATTGACTTTGATGAAACCTTTGCTCCTGTGGCTAGGTTAGAGTCTATAAGAACCTTGTCATGGCTTTGTTATTTAAAGTTCAAACTATTTCAAATGGATGTGAAAAGTACTTTTTTAAATGGTTTTTAAATGAAGAAGTGTATCTAGAGCAGCCTAAAGGTTTTGTTGATCCTCACTTTCCAAATCATGTTTTTAAACTGAAAAAGGCTCTCTATGGTCTGAAACAAGCTCCTAGAGCTTGGTATGAAGGACTCACCACTTTTTGATAGATTCTGGTTTCATGAGAGATAATGCTGATAAGACACTATTCATTCGTAGAGATTCAAAACATATGTTGATTGCACAAGTTTATGTTGATGATATTGTGTTTGGATCTACCTCTCTTGAATTTGCTCATGAATTTAGTGAACACATGAAAGACACATTTGAGGTGAGCATGATGGGGAAATTGAATTTCTTTTTAGGTCTTCAGGTTAGGCGACTAGAGAATGGGATCTTTGTTTCTCAATCCAAGTATGCTAAAGACCTAGTTAAGAAATTTGGGCTTGACAATTGTAAACATGCTAGGACCCCCATGAGCACTTCCACTAAGCTTTCTAAAGATGAATCTGGGAAACCAGTGGATCCTACATTGTATAAAAGCATGATAGGTAGTTTGTTGTATCTCACTACTAGTCATCCTGATACCTCCTTCAGTGTAGGAATTTGTGATAGATTTCAGTCCAACCCCAAGGAATCCCATTTACATGCGGTTAAAAGGATAATCAAATATGTTAATGGGACCTTTGACTTTGACATTTGGTTCTCTCATGACACTAATGTCAACTTAGTAGGATATTCTGATGCTGACTGGGCTGGGTGTGTAGGTGATAGGAAGAGTACCTCTAAGGGATGTTTCTATGTTGGTACCAATCTAGTTTCACGGCACAGTAAGAAACAAAATTCCGTGTCCTTGTCCACTGCTGAATCTGAGTATATAGCTACTAGTAGTTATTGCACCCAACTTCTTTGGATGAAACAAATGCTAGCAGATTATGGAGTTGATCAAAAAATCATGACTATCTACTGTGATAATCTTAGTGCCATCTATATCTCTCAGAATCCTGTTCAACATTCATGTACCAAACACATTGGCATTCGACATCATTTCATTCGTGAGTTAGTTGAAAATCAAGTCATCATTCTAGAGCACACTGAGACTCAACACCAACTGGCTGACATATTCACTAAACCTTTGGACCACTTGAAGTTTGAATCACTCAGATCATCTCTTGGTGTTTGTTCCTTAGACTAAAGAGCGTCCCTAATTTTTGAGTTGATTTTTATTGTTGTTTATATCTATAGGTATAGTTAGATATTACTTTTGGAAAGGGATGACGATTTCATGATTATTCTAAGAACTATTCCTTCATATACATTTCAAAACCTGAAAGTATTGCTTTTGATTTACATAAGAATTATGACATTGACTTCCTTAACATTCTTGAAACTTATGTTTTGATGTTCCTTATCATGGTAGCGGTGTGCCTATCTGAAAAATCATAGAGGTTAGGAGTCAAGAACTTATTTTCCTTACTTACTTGTGCTCCTTAAAGCCTACTTTTTAGACTACTGATTGTGTTTAAGTACATAAAAAAAATTCTTGGAAAGGGCTACCATATGGGATAGAGTGAAAGCTAGCCTATTGACGTGCAGGTTATCAAAATACCACCTTCTGAGTTTGACAATACAGGAAGAAGGCTATGATTGAGCACATAAAATGCAAACTCACCATGATTATGTGAATGATTTTAGGTGTTTTATTTATATAAATCTCATATCTTTTAAGGAAATAAGCTAATTTATCTGCTTTTGGACTTTTGTAGGTTTTGGTGCTTCACTTGGTGAAGGAGGATGAAAAGAGAGGCCAAATGAGCAAGGAAACAAAGTTGGTAAATATGGCACAGACCCATGGGCACCCCACCAGAAGCATGGGTGCCCCACCAGAAGCATGGGCGCCCCACCCTATAGCAGATGGGCGCCCACAGAGAGCCGATTTTGGGAGGAAAAGCAGGTTCTTAAAGGCCTTTCATCGAACAGTTGGAGAACAGCCACCATGGGCACCCCACCTAGACCCATGGGCGCCCCACTCTTCATCAGGTGGGCACCCACAGAGGGGGAGTCCTGACTGCTGTTTTTGGCTATTTCTTTGAGGACTTCATCAAACACCACAAGCATGGGTGCCCTACCTCAAGCATAGGCGCCCATGGGGACTCTTCCAGCACAAGTCCAGAAGAAGTTTAAAGTGTAATTTTACCATTTTACCCCTAAATTTTGTGATGATATAAAAGGGTAGGATTTTGATACTCGGGGGTTTGAAACCCTAGGAATTTTTCTACTTCTTTGTCTTAAGCATTCTTTCTTAACATTGCACTACAAAAATTAGGGGTTAGGGTTTTGGATTTTCGCTTTGGATTATTCAAGTTTTGCATGAAGATTACAGTGTAAGTTATGGTTGTTATTTTGGTTTAATTAAAAATTCTCTTTAAGTTCTCTTCACTGTTCTTCGTTTTTGCTTCGTAGTACTTAGTCTCTATTGTTTGTGTTAAATTTGCTTTTGAAATTACTTCAAATTATTTCGACACACTTCACTTTTGTGTTTGATTGCGAAGCGAATATGTTTTCCTTTTCGAAAAGATTTGTTAATGCTTTCACAATGTTAGGCTAGGGCTTTTTCTTGGTTTTAACTAAGAATGTAACGAAATCGAAGAGTCGAATTCGGATAGTTCAAATCGGAAGCGTTTATAATATTTTGAATAAAAACGTACGGATTGTAATTTTAGATTAATTTTTGAAAACGAATCACCCGTGATATAATTGAACTGCATCGAAGTTCAATTCCATGTCTTGGTGACTTCGAAAACTCTGAATTAACAATCTCTTAATGAAAAAGGGTTTTCAACTATTAAATCTTCTGGCAAGAATTAGGTTGAGTCAATGAAATGTCTGAATTCTACCTTCGAGAACGTTACAGGATTAGGTTAAAAGCAAGTTCGTAATTCCCATATTTTTGGTTTACGTTCAATTCACGTAATTCGTTGAAGTTAAATTCTCGTGTTTTCATTTTTCATTTAATTTGAGGTTTTAATTCTCAATTATCATTTTAATCCCCAATTTGAAAACTCCAAACAAAATTTTCTCTTTTCATTTTCAAACTGTGGCAAGCATTTTCGAAATCAAGTTTTCCAAAGATTGTCACACACTCACTCGCTCCCTGTGGAGACGACCTAGGATTCACCTAGATTATATTACAACCGACCTCTTGCACTTGAGAGAATCCGAGAGAATTTTGAGATCAGTCAGGCTACCTATCCATAAAAGTGTGTGAAAGCCACCAAGAACAAATAAAAAAGATGAAGGAGAAATCAGTTAAATGTGTTTCTTGGTGTTTAGTTGAAAACAATGAATTGAGGCATAATTAGTTGAAGAGCTTTCACTGCATTTTTTACTTGACTCAATTGAAAATCCAGAAGGAACTTTATTGAATATCTTGTGGGTATGTGAAAAATATAGTTTTTGATCTTTCTATACCTCGTTTCACACACTGCACAGGCATTTGACCACTGGTATGACATGTGTGAACATCTCATGACATAATAAGTAAAGCCTGTTTGGAATTCTCTTTCATTGTTACTTATGTCTTATTACAAGCTTGAACCTGTGTTTTGCTAGGTAATTAAAGGAATAGGACTTAAAATTTTCTGATAATTCTCATGCTTTTCCCTTAGATTTTCAGTATCTCTTGTTTTTTCATTATTTTCATAAAACATAAAAAAAAAAATTGCGGGATGACCGCAGTTAGGGTGCTCTAAGTCACGAGATAATACAGAGAGTAATCTGAGGGAGGATGATCATCACGGGAAAGCCGCGGGATCCTTGCAGGATCACCGTGGGATGGGCGCGGGATCACCGCGGGTGTGGTCTTCCTGCGGCTTAGCTCTTATAAAGCCTCCTAAGTCCTCATTTAGTCCCTGTTCATGCTGACATCAGCCTGATGTGTCCCTCTTCTTTTGTATGGTAGTCATGTCCTTTCTTTGTCAAGGTACGGTCTTTTTAGTCTTTTAACTCTTTGGATTGTCTTTTCTTCTTCCTATGGCCCCTAGGAGATGTCAACGTCCTTCATTTGACTCACATCATTTTAGGGGTGATCGTGAACAGTCTCTTTATGATGACACGTTCATGTATCAACCCATTATTGTTGAGCGTGGCATTTTGCTGCGTGATTTTCCCAATCTAGAATGGTATTTTGATAGATTAGGGTGGTTAGCCTATGTGTCTTATTCTGGTTTTGAAGGCCTATTCTATGAGTTTGCTATCGGTGAGCTTGTTCAGGAGTTTATGTTAATATGTATGTCGTAGACTTCTCTACTGGTGTCTTACACTCATATGTTCATTCTCTTGCTATAGAGTTGACACCTGCTATTATTTCTAAGTTTTTTAGCTTACCTCGTCCCGAGCACATAGATTTTGAGCCTATTCTTGACTCTGGTGGTCCCTCTGTACAGTCTATATCTCGTTTGCTCACTAAGGGTTGAGTCGACTGGATTGGGGAGACTATTCCTCATCGCCAGTTATCTGAGATCAATAGGATGCTACATTTATATGTAGTGAGTTCTATTAATCCAACTTTCCATGTCACAGTAGTGTCTAAGTGTCGTGGACACATTTTGCATTCGATTGTCACTGGACGCATCTTTGATCTGCCACTATTCATGTTTCAGCTTATAGTTGCGGGCAGTGATTCCACCTCTAGGTCCGACTCTTTGCCATTTGGTCTTTTCATTACTTACTACCTCCTTTCTCTTGGCGTCAAGGTGCCTCCACAGTATGAGTTGATAAAAATGCCAAATACCAATCATGTGTCTACACGCCATAGTAGGACCCACTCTAGGCCTACTCCAATTCCTTAGGCAGCCCCTCCACCTTTCCCTCCTTAGCCTACTCCACATCCTATTGATCCATTTGCCCCTTCCTCTAGCACCCAACCAGCTTATGACCTGAATATGCTAGGTGCCATGTTAGCATCGATTCAGTAGGAGGGTCAGGCTTTTCATGCTCGAGTCTATCAGCGCTTTGATGCTATAGATGTCCATCAGGCGGAGCTTCATGCATTTCAGATAGATATGGACACTCGGTTGAGGGCTATGCAGACTCGCCAGAATGAGATGCACCTCACTCTTACTTAAGTTCAGTAGAACTTGAACACCTTTGCCTACCCCTTTAGAGATCCTTTTGGTAGTAGCTTCTTCCCCCCCCCACGGGTGATCGTGCTAGTGTTCATCATACAGGGGGAGCTCAACATGGTGGAGATAGTGCCCATGGTGATGAGGATGATCATGGAGATGACGATCAGTGATACTTTTTTGTTTTTACTTAGTTGTCAATTCCAAGTCAAAATGGGGGAGATGATGTTTTAATGTTTTTGTGTGATGACTTGGATGGATTGTAGATGGATTGTAGTTGTTGTTTGATGACTTGGACTTATTTCTTAGATGGATGTATGATCTTTTGATTTATGATATGATGTTGTTGATCTTTTGATTTATGATATGATGTTGATGATCTTTTGATTTATGATATGAAGTTTTATAAACTCTTGTGGATTGGATTTTTATTAGTATTAACATCTGGATATATGGTTGCAATTATCATTTGGCTATTTAATTTCGATTCATTATGAACTCGTCGATTGGGTGATAGATTATTATTCTGTGTTACACATGATGCCGTGTTGAGTTTGTTGAGTGTGCAGCCATACAGGATAAGAAGTCCAACATGTTGATGAATGATGGAATAGTTGATGGATAACTTGTTTACTGAGGCCTTGAGCTAGGAAGAACTTAATTGTAATATTTATTTTTTTGTTTTGACATGGAATTGCCAAAGGGGGAGATTGTTAAGTCCAAATGTTGTAAATTGGCAATCCATGATCAAATAGAACTCATTGTACTTTTAGACTTAGTGTAGGCTAAGACACTAGAGTCATAAGTCAAGTAGAATTCTAAAAGACATCAGAGAAACAGTTTCCATAATGGCTAGGAGTCCTGAAGTGATTCGGAAGTCCTGAAGAGGCTTGGAAGTGATTAATGCAGGAAGACCGCGGGAAGGCCGCGGTTGGTCGTAGGATAAAGCCAAGAGCTAAAATCATGAGTTTGGCCATGCGGGAAGACCGCGAGAGTGCCCTTCCCGTGAGGTGACTTTTCTCAGCCTGTTTTGCCCTATTTCGAGCCCTGCTTGGTCCTATCTCTATATATATCTTCAGAGCACATTCAAAGGTGGAGATCGAGAGAATTTACATCAAGTTCAAGAGCCAGAAAAGTCTACAAGTTCTCTCAAATTGCTTAGCCAATCTTTCAAGTGTTTGTGAGATTCGAAGGAGTTCGAATCATTGAAGAGCTAAGGATTCAACACGTGTGATTGCCAAGGATTTGGTCTTGCACCTTCGAGGAGTCGAAGGGCTTTCACTAAAGGTGTTGATGAATCAAGGAGTCGATCAAACATCAACGTAGTATAGAATCAAGGAGTCGATCTATCGTGTTGTTGAGTTTGTAACCAACTTTGTGTTATCAGTGAAAGTTTTGTTTGAGGTTTCCCTTTGTGGGTTTCCTCATTCCATTTATCACACCTTCTATCATTGTGTGTTTGTGGTGAATTGTTTGGGATTGCTATCAACATATTGTGAAATTTTAAAACTCTTTCATAAACCTAAAGTAGAAGGTCAAAATAAACAAAGTCAGGAATTATACCTAGGATTAGTAGGCACCCAAGCTGACACTCAGCCGTGCGCCCAAAGGCTTGTGCGCCCACACCTTGTGTGCCCAAGGAGGGCAGGCGCCCAACTGTGTCACTCTCGTGTGCCCACTGATTACACTTGAAAAGTGTAATTACAAACTCTATATTTAGATACACTTTAATGCATTTGCATGGGTAAATTTAAAGTTTTGATATTATTTTGTAACTTACAAGTTTTATCATCTTATTTGTAGGGAAATGGATGAGAAAAGCGAAGTTAATAGTGTTGGAGAGGGCTTAGAAGACGAAGGAGGAGTTGTGGTTCAAGTTTCATCAAAGATGGTTTGGACCAACCTAAGGACTCAAAGCAAAACAAAGGATCTACTAAATAAAACAAAATCAACCAACGAATACATATTCAAAGGATCTACTAAATAAAATGAATAAATCATATTATTAAATAAAGAAATGAAATACAACGTACCCTGAAATTAACTCAGAAACGGAGTATTGAATAACTACTGTTGTAAAGAAAACTACGAAGGATTCAAAAATACGTAGAAACATCCCACAAACAATAAAATCCTCTCAAAACTCTCTAAAACTCCTAATAGCATGCAGAAAAAAAAAATTTCTCTTTTTCTCCCTCTTTTGGGTTCATTCGTGTAACAATGTTTATAAAAGGGTTACAAAGAAACCCTAAAAGATGAGATTTAAAAGTCGTGCGCCTAGCCACTATGGTCCGAACCATCTGGGTGGAGGTCCAGACCACAGAATCATGGATCTTCAACTTTTGCTTCCTCCTCCATGCTGGGTCTTTGGGCTGGTCCGGACCATCATAGGTGAGGTCTGAACCATAGCCTTTCCTTTATCTTCTTGGCCATTTTCATCGCTATAAATCTCACTTATCTCACCCTTTTCCCTGCAATTAAGAAAATAAAGACTATAAGTAATAAAATAATGATAAAATTTCAAGATTAACTACTTAAATGTATCAATGTGTATCAAAATGTGAAGTTTGTACACTTTTCTAGTGTAATCAACAACCTTCTTTGGTAAACAAGATATGCAAAAAGTTTGTAAAAACAAGGAGGGCAAACAAGTTGGCAAACCAAGGAAAGCAAACAAGTTTGAAAAAGGCCTTTTAGGCAAACTTTTTGCCTTCAAGGCCAAAAAAGTGGGTCGTTTAGCTTGAGCCCCTAGCTCGGGCCATGTTTGGCGATGTTTGGGTTTCACCCAGAAAGGTTCAGGAAATTTAAGATCTTTGACATAGTTTTTGAAGGCTTTCAGGACCTTTCGAACACTTTTGGAGCAATTTAGACTAATTAGGTCAAAATTAGACTCAATTTATGGTTTCTGAGGTCGAGTTATATTCATTTGCAAAATGCTACACCAAAACAAACTGAAACAGAGGCATTACCTTTGGAGATGAAGCCTTGACATTTGTGTGTAATTTGAAGGTATTTCAACTTCGTCTGGATGCTCAAATTGTGTTTGAGCCGTTAGTAGCTTCCTTTTGATCGGTTGGAGCTATTTTGAGTCGACGGAGCCCAGGTTACCTCTGAAATGGCATTTTGGCTATTCCGAGCTTTGTTCTATATTTTCTAAAATGTCTTGGGATGTTGTGTGTCTTCTTAAAGGTTTCTGGCTTGATTTGGGCATTCTGGTTGATGTTGGCCTTTGAGCGCATCAGTAAAGGCCGTTCTTGACTTTTAGACTGAATTGACCCTTGAACCTGGACTGACTCTTCTATGGATGCTGGAGTTGTCTGTTTGATGTCTTGGACATGTCTGTGCAATCTGGTGGCCTTCTGTCTCAATCTAAATCTTCAGCTTGGCTTCTCTTTAGCTCCAAAAGTATAATCGTCATTTTACTAATTGTTTGCTTTTTTATCGAATTCTAGCACTTTGACATATCCTATGACTAAGAAAACTTAATCAACAAACCACCAATCAAGTAGAAGCATTAAATACTGTAAATATTAAATGAGGGGGAAAATTAGGGTGTCAACAGGAGGCTGGACATAGTGGGGTCATTGCTTAAGTCTTCTGCTAGTCATTTGTACATTTTGGTAGCAACTGACTACTTCTTTAAGTGGGCTGAAGTTGTACCATTAAGAGAAGTTAAAAAAGAAAATGTCGTAGACTTTGTTCGCACTAATAATTTTTAGATATGGTGTGCCGTGATACATCATCGCTAATAATGGGAAACTTTTCTACAACAGTTTGGTGAACAAGTTATGTGAGAAGTTCAGCTTCAAATAGCACAACTCTTTTATATACAATGCACTTGCATATGGTCTCGCCGAGGCATTCAACAAAACTCTTGGAAATTTGTTGAAAAAGTAAAGCGAGATTGGCATGAGAGAATTGGGGAAGCTCTTGGGGACTATCGAATAATATATGAAACATCTACACAAGCTACTCCTTATGCTTTGATATATGGCGTGGAAGCTGTTCTCCCCCTCGAGCATCAAATCCCATCATTACCGATTACTTTTTAAGAAGGTCTCACTCAGAAAGAAAATGCTCACTTGCGACTAGAAGAATTGGAAGTGTTTGATGAAAAAAGACTTAATGCACAACGATGTCTAATCAAGCTCATCTTTCTAGAGCATTCAACAAAAGTCCGCCCTCAATCCTTGCAGAAAGGAGGCTTGGCACTCACTGTAAGAAAACCCATCATTACCATTTACTGTACTAGCGACAAATTTAACTCCAAGAGGGATGGTCCATCTATCAAGTAAGAAGTCTACTCAAATGGAGTATACAAGATAGTTACTAAAGATGGCTTGAGAATCAGCCTCATAAATAGCAAGTTTTTGAAGCGTTATTACCCTTAAAAATCATGTACGACTCCTTGCCCACATGAGTATAAACTATGAAATTCACCAAAAAATTAAAAAAAAAAACATTGAACTATGCTTGGCTTGATCCCATCTTGGGTACGTAGGCAACCTTGAGTATGTTCTAAGTTCAGTTATTCATTAAAAAAATCCACTCATTTCTTATTGTTATGAATTATGTTTGGCTTGATCTCAACTGGGTACATAGATAGTTTGAAATTCTATCTCAAGTTCAGTCATCCATTCAAAAAAGAAAAACCACAAAGTGCATGATTCTTGTTAAAATGAATAATTTATTCCAAAAAAAGTCTCTGTATTACATTGAGGATAATAAATTTAAAAAAAAAAAACAAATTGGCCTAACCATGAGTAGTGAATTCATAATTCATACTCTCGTGATAAAGCTTACGATGTGCTAAGAACATCTCCAAGAAGTCTTTCCGATGTTGAGACGATCACTCGATAGTAAGAAATCGTCAACATTAGAATAAAGTCAGGATTACAAGAACAATGCTTCTGAAGATGTCGTCTAGCAATGAATTTTATGGTAGAAACAAATGGTACCCACTAAGTAAGCTCTCAGGAAAGATTAGAGGGGTCACACGGGTCCCACTTAAAACCCAATCTCCTAAATAGAACCTTCTTATACGTGTACGTATTCATGTCACCATATTGCACCAAATAGGACTTGCCTTTGGCAAATATCAATAAAAATGGAGAATCTTCTGACCATGCAGTGAACAATTATTAAAGGTAACCATGATCTAAAAGTAAGTGATTATAGCACCTTAGGGATCTAATGTAGAGATTCTTAAGGTCTTCAAAGCAATTCGACAATTATAGGGATCTAACACTGAGATTCCTAGGGCCTTCAAATCAATCCAACAACACCTTAGCAATCTGACACAAAGATTTCTAAGGCCTTCAAAGCAATTCGACATTCTTAGGGATCTGACACTAAGATTCCTAAGGCCTTCAAATCAATCCAACAACACCTTAGGGATCTAGCATAGAGAGTCCTGAGGTCTTCAAAGCAATCCAATAAACATCTTAGGGATCTAACAGAGATTACTAAGGTGTTCAATGCCATCCAACAACATCTTAAGGATCTCACATAAAGATTTCTAAGGCCTTTAATGCTATCCTACAATCCTAGGGATCTGAAATAGAGATTTCTAAGGCCTTCAATATTTTCCCACAACCTTAAGGATTTGAAATAATGATTCCTAAGGCCTTCAATGCAGTCCTCAAGTCAGTTTTAGTGGTCTAGAGGTGTGAGCAAACTTTTAGCCCTAAATTCTACCGAAGTCAAATTCAAAGGCTCTAGTTAATGTAGGTTCAAACGGCTGCTATCATGAATGACTTTTAGCCCTAAATTCTTATCAAAGCTGAATTCAAAGGCTCTGACTGATGTAAGCGCAAATGACTACTGTCATGAATGACTTTCAGGCCCGAATTCTTGCCGAAACCAAATTCAAAAGATCTAGCTGATGTAGGCGCGAACAGATGCTAGCACAAACAAATTTTCAACCGTGAATTCTTGCTAGAGCTGAATTTAAAGGCTTTGGATGATGTAGGCTCGAAATGAAGAAATCTTCAAATAATAAAAGTTCAAATTGATAAAGTCTTCAAAATAATAAAAGCTTGAACTGATGAAATCTTCAATAATAAAAGCTCGAAGTGATGAAGTCTTCAATAATAAAAGCTCGAACCATTGAAGTCTTCAAATAATAAAAGCTCAAACTGATGAAGACTTAAAATAATATAAGCTCTAATTGATGAAATCTTCAAATAATAAAAGCTCGAATTAATGAAGTTTTCAAATAATAAAAGCTTGAACTGTTGAAGTCTTCAAATAATAAAAGTCAAACTGATGAAGGCTTGAAATAATAAAAACTCGAAGTGATGAAGGCTTAAATAATAAAAGCTCAAAATGATGAAGTCTTCTAAAAATAAAAGCTGGAACTGGTTAAGTTTTCAAAATAATAAAGGCTTGAACAGATATAAGCAGAAGCCAAAAGCTCTGGTTTATAAACGCTCAAACAAATGCAGGCTTCAAATAGATGGAGTCAAAAGTAAGCAAATTATGAAATTACAAAATTAAAATTTTGAATTCTAGATGCAAGAGGCTGAAAAAAAAAAAAAGTTAGCAATTAAAGAAAGTGTAGCATAAAAAAAGCAGTGCAGCGTGAAACAAACGAAAAAATATAAAAAAGAGTTCATACACGTCTTTGATGAAAATTTTGATTATATATATAGCATAAAAGACAGAAGATATGCATATATGGAATTATCAACTTTCCTGTGCCAAAATTATTTTGAGTCAACACTTTATCACATCACTGTTAGCCTTCCCAACCACTTGAGATTATTGAAAAGCACCAAAAGTCTCTATTAGAAAATACTTTGTTGCCCTTGAAAAAAAATAATACTCTGCTACTGTTGAAGAAAAAAATAATACTCTATTACCTTTGAAAAATAAATAAATAAATATTTGGCTACACTATAATTAAAAAAATGCATTGCCTTTACAATGACCCGAAATGTTTTGATCCATATATAACATTTATTTTATTCGATAACGTTATCTGTCCAATTAAATTTAATAAATTTAGAAATTTATATTTTTAATTAGGTATTTTGATATTTGTGGTGAATTAGGATCATTGTGAAATTATGTGGATTTAATCCATTTTGTGAGTCGTTGGTATAGATATAAAAAAAATTTTGGTAAATAATAATAATAATAGGATAGAGGGAAATTTTGATGGAGTACAAGTAATATAGGTAAACATAAATACATAAACATTAAGAGATAACCTTTATCAATTATGATAAGTACGCAACAAAATAGTGTTAATTGCTCATTGGTTGATATTAAATTCTAATTAGATGGGAAGACTCCAGTTTGGGTTGCCTTCGATAAAAAGAAATATTGTTAGTTACGGATTTTTTTTGTGGTGCAACGTTATAGCAAAACCCTACGAATATATATATATATACCCAACTGATTTTCACACCAGAAAAAGAGAGGGGTGGTTGTGAGAAAACCCTAGCGGCCCATTAATCTATCTCTCTTCCTCACCCCGAGAACAAGGAGCCAGCCTTTTTGTACCTCAGCCATCTCTATCGCGTGCTAGTTCACTCGATACTAGAGATCTTCGTTCACTACCCAACTTGAGCCACTGTTGCGTATTGCTTTGAATCGACAAGGAAACAAGTACCAACCATTCCAAAAAGCATCCCGATGCAACTTCCTTATCATTCTTGTTGCTGCAGTTTTACCCGTTTATACACATATGTAGCTATACATTAAACGGACAGAGGTAAGGGGCGGAACTTTTAATATTAAATATATGTATATTTATATATGCATTAATTTTGATGTGATTGAATAAATTTTTTAGATTGAGATTTTGAATTTTTATATATATGTGCTTAAGCGATCAATTCTAAGTTTCAAATTACTGTGTTGATATTTCTTTTATTTTATTAAACAAATCCATTAACGAAATAATAATAATAATAATATCATGGGTTGCCGAAATTGAACATGTTCTAGGCATTGATTCCATTAATGAACACCTGCAGGTTTAATTGGTAAACTGGAAGGCTTTTATATATATATATGTGTGTGTGTGTGTATATGTAATGTATATATGTATGCGTATATGTAATAAATATGTAATATATATATACATATATTATGCACATCAGAATCCTGAGTGACTTTGATGTCTGATTGATTAATTATTAATATATATATATATATATATATATATATTTTCTTTTACTTTAAATTCTTGGACGTGATGTTGAAACTTAATACTTTGATTGCAAATATATATACATATTTATATACGTAATAGAATGCATGTTGCCTGGAATTTGTTTGGATTGTTTGAATGTGATATTGGATGGTTTGATTTGTACCAGTGGCGTGAACGACTACATGCCCATGTGAGTGCATTATTTATTTAAAAAAAATTCTTTAAGTGCTGGACATGACGGATAAAGGCTTAAAGTCTTGAATTGAAATATATATATATATATATGTTAATAAGTAATATTTTGTGCCCAGCAAAGACTTAAACTTTTGTCCTTATATGTAGTTTGTCTTATTTTGGATTTTGTCTTTACATGTTAGTTTGTTTTGAAAGCTTTTGCATCAATTGTTAGAAACATATCTAGTAACTAGTTGTGCTGTGATTCTTCAGTAATATTGGTTATTATTATTTATGTGTTGAGATTTACAGATTATTTAAAATATTATGAAGAATTCATAAGGGATTTAATAAATAATGAATTTAAATACAGAATTTATTTAATGTAGATATTAAAATAAAATTTGATGCGTTTTGTTGAGTTGAGGGGTACTGAAAATATCGGGTATACGTACCCAAGGGTTAAAAGTCCCGAAACCCGCGCGGGGTTGGTTATCGATTCCAGTAGGCTAGTAACCTATGAACTAGTAGATGTCTAAGGGTGGCATATTACATTCCTAAGACCTTGGTCTAGGAAGCAAACACCGAAGGATGGTGTATATTGGTTAGGTCTTGTTTCTACGAGACAACCAAGCAGACATCGAAGGAAGATGTATATTGGTTGGGTCCTGTTTCTACGAGACAACTAAGTAGCAGTACCTTGAAATCGAATTGTTTGTCTTTGATGTGCAATGTGGTGCTAAAACACAATTAATTGTAACAAAGATAAATTGATAAATTGATTTAATTTATTGTTTGAGATTGCTTCTTGTGCATAACTATTTTACTTAGTAGCATATTAGGGCATTGTTGCATTTATATTATTATTAGGGTTCCGAGCACACGTGGTATTAGTGCTCATGCCCTTACAGCTTGTAATGCAGGTAATGAATTTGAGTCATGTGCTGGACCTGCTCAATAAGAAAGTTAGAGTTTATTTATTTATTTTTATTTATTTAATTACATTAGAAATTTTTAGAGAATTGTTTTTAGTGGATTGTAATAAGTCTTTGTTTGCGAGGAACAGTTAATTGTTTATCGATGAGAGATTATTTAGATTAAGTTTGGAGCTTTGTTGCCTAGATAGTTTTGACTAAGACATTTATTTAAATTTGAAGCTTAGTTTTATGTATTAATTTTTTATATTTATTTTTATTGCTCCATAGAGTGTGTGTATGGCTCTGGTGTGGGATAGGGAAAGTTATTTAATGTTGTATTATGTGTACTTTTGTTCACATACCCAGGTTTTGAAACCTGGGGCATGACAACTTGCCAATTGAAAAAGCGTAAAGATGCCTGCTTTGCTTCACTTGTGAAGGAATAAAGATGCTCACTTTGCTTTACTTCACTAAAAATTCTTTTGAATCGAAGAAAATAGTGGATGGAAGCTTCTTTATATAGATAAATTTAAATCCTAATCTTAAAAAAATGCATGCTATGTACGAGATAGATTTAAATCCTTACATGTTGTGTACGTCCAAAGGAAAAAAAATAAAATAAAACATTGTGTCCGAAAAAAATTGTTGTGCATATAGAATTAACAGTCATTATTGCGTCAACCACAAAAGGGGAGATCTTCAAAGCATTAAAATGAGCTCTTGCAAGAATCAATTTTGCAAATATAGGCACCATTTGGCATCTCCAAAAAACAAAAAAAAAAAACTCTAAAAACTTCTATCACATCAACTTTTTTATTTTATTGCACGCGTTACGAACTTACAACTTTTTTGACTTTATCTCATTTTTTCTCACTTTTTATCACTCCAAACACACACATATTGATTCGTGTAGTAACAAAATACCGCCACTAGATATTAAAGTCAACCCATAGGTATGTAACAGTGTTGGAAAGTGGGAAGCTTAGCCTGAAAAAAAAAGGGGGGCAATAAAATAAAGGAAATGTTTACCAGAACATCACTTTGGGTCAAGAATAATATTAGATGTATTGCAGTCTACTTAATATGCATTGGAATCTGCAGATGATGTCATGCAAATTAATTATAAGAAAATCTTGAAGTTTGAATCAAGTTGATGGTCAGCAAATAGGAACAATTACAAGACTGCTTCAATGCAAGGCATTTGCTTCAAACTGGATGCATACGTGAAGATGCTATTGCACTTGAATAAAAGGAATTGCACTACTTTACTGACACAGAAAAGAAGAATATAATGCTGTTTAACTCCACTTCACTGATAATTATTTTGAATTGGAGAAAAGAATTGATGGAGGGTTCTTTATATAGACGAAATTAAATCCTACTTCAATTATAATTAGGATTTAGGATTCTCAAAATTTTGATCAAATTCTAGAAAGAACAAACTTCAATTAAATTTGAAGGAAAGTTTTAAATCCAAATTGTATTAGAATTAAAAAATAATAATTCTAGTACCTAGCAAATTCAAACTCCTCGCTTATATAAGAGTTCTGCCATAATTTAAATTGATGATTTAAAAAAAAAAATAGATGAGGAGTTCTGCCATAAGTGTGGGTGGTACTTGGATTGCTCAAATCAATTGCAAGTGTGGACCCAACAAAGTTCTTATTCATTCATCCAAACAAAGTTGGTGGCCGAGGTTTCCTTTGAAACTCAAAACAAAACCTAAGTCTTTGGTTCCTAAACTAAATCAAGTGTTATCTACCAAATATGATTATGATTTAGAATTGCAAACTGATCAAAATATAAGTTACGAAATTCCATTCTAATTTGTATTATTTACCAAAAGCAACTTCCTTGTCCCAAGGTGCTAACATAAAAGTGTGCCACTTGGGTAAATAAATTTCAAGTCCATCCAGTCATGAAGTGTAAGATCATCTTTGTCTAAAATAATTCATGACCTTGATATCTATGCTTAGTCAATCTCGGAACCATATTAGAATGCATTCTAGTTACTTGATAAATTTAAAATTCAAAAAAAAAAATAATTTCGATTCCAAGTCAAATTTGAAATTAGAAATAAATTTAATTTCTTTCATGAAAGCGGAATTTTGATTCCAACTCAAATTTGGAATTCAAAATAAAATCAAATTCATTATTTTGATTCCAACCCGAATTTGGAATTCGAAAGAAAATCAAATTCGTTATTTAGATTCCAATCCAAATTTGGAATTCGAAAGAAAATGAAATTCATTATTTTGATTCCAACCCAAATTTGGAATTTGAAATAAAATCAAATTCATTATTTTATTCCAACCCAAATTTGGAATTCGAAAAAAATTTCAAATTTAATATTTTAATTTCTATGTATAGAAATTGAAATATTTGAAATGTGACTTACATCAAATTTCAAGAAAAAATTGTCATTGTGCAAGAATCCAAATTGTTCCAGTCAATGGCATCAAATTTTCAAATTCATGACTTGCTTACTTTTCAACACTACTAAAATGCGTTCATGATCAAGTCTCAAGGGGGCATTTGTAGACAAGAAAATTTTGGCTAATCAAATGTTGCCAAGTGTCAAATAAAAGCCAAATTAAATCAACAAAATCATATCTTGCCAAGTGTCTTGTGGAGGATTTTAGCAAAATTACAAATGTGGACGAATGACAAGTCGTTACGTGTAAAAGTAATGCAGCCTGAAGATGACAAGACTTGACCAATCTAATTGTGCCACTTGTTAGCTTCACCTACTAGTAAAAATAATTAATACTTATTAATATTTATCTCTTGAAAATAAATAAGGGATAATTATTTAAAAAGTATGATATTATCCAAACTTCTTGATATTATTTTTTATTTAATAAATAAAACAATTAGATATTTATCTTGGAGAACTTAAACTCTACTGTGACTCTCTCTCACACATCTATAAATGGGGGTCACAATGAAAGAGAAAAAGACATTCTTTCTGCATAATAGGAGATTCTGCTGGATCTAGTTGCCAAAGCCCAACAGACTCTCAAGCATTAAGGACGTCCAAGTGTTGGTTTGAGATCAACTATCAAGCTCTCGCATCAACATTTTCAAGAGAAGAATCAGAGAATTTTATTTCTTTGATTAGAAATTATTAGAGATTATAATCCATTTTTCTTCAAATCAATAAATTTAATTTGTTCCTACAATTTGTGTTTATTTTCCAAACACGAAATTTATGTGTACACATGTATCCATGCTTCACAAGTATGTATCAAATTCTACACATATATTAGACTGGAGTGGACTAGAAGTGGATCTTGATGTGACATACGAGGTTAGACCAGTCCAGATTTGAATTCTTGAGATCAGGTATTTTAAGGAAAAACGATTTTGTTGGTTCAAGTAATACAAAAACATCACATTGTGGAAGAATCTACCAGGGAACGCAAATCTAAAATGCGAATTGAATTTCCTCAATTATTTATTTAGTTATAATATTGTAACTGTCATTTCAAGTATGGCAACTATTTTAAAGTTTTGAGGATGAAACTTCTATAAGGAGGGAATGATGTAATGATTCTAAAAGAAAAATGTTGGCAATCAAAAAGGGCACTTGCTGGCACCCTAACCACCTTAGCTTTGATGAGTCATTTCCCTCTTCCCCTTTCAGCTCCCATGAATCATCCCCCTAGCTCGTGCATCACCCCCCGGTGTATACATATAGGTTACATTACGGGATAAAAAACATACAATGACCCAAAAAAGGATAGAAGAGGGAGAAGTTGGTACCAAAACTCAAATTATTTCTTTAGTTTCCTAATTAAACTACTTTGGAATGCGGCTGCACTGTCAAATTAAAGAAACGTGGATTGGGTTAGAGATACGATGAATTTTCAATCTTTCCAACAAAGAACGAGGTAGGGAATTAGTATACTATTTATACTTTTTGTAATATCGTCTTTAACAGGAAATAACTATGAGAATAATTTTGGCATGTTTAAAGCAAAGTTTTAGGTTTTTAAACCAAAGCATAAATTTTCTTTGAGGAAGGAAATAAACAATAAAGAAATTTTAGGCTAGTGCTTGTTTTTCCCCTCAGTGCTCGCAACTCCCCTAGTTTGGCCAATTTCACTCTCATTTTGTTATAAAATGTTATAACATAATAAAATACATGCATATATATATATATATATAGCATTTAATAGATGTATAAATGTGTGTTAACAATTATATACTATTAAATTAATATTAAGCTGTATAACCGAATATTCGATGGCACTAAAATTGTGATTATGTTTCTAAAAATTGCTATTTAATGCTAAGACATGCTATGATATGTTAACAATAAGATGAATATGTGTTCATTGAGAAACAAATTGTGACAACCCGAATTATTAAATGCATTATTAATTTAATTTTTATTTTGTACTTAGGAATTTTAATTGTGTTAATTTGGTATTAATTTAAAATTTATTTAGTCTTAATTTAAATTAATTAGTGCATCAATTAATTCATTAATAAATTAGTCAGTTTAAGTTAATTAATTAAGATATCAATTAAGATATTCATTGTGGATAGACTATACTTTGATTAGGCATGAGTGGACAGCAAAGAATTACATATGTGGTGGGTTTTGGTGTGTAAGGTTTGTGAAGCCATGTAATAACCTGAATTTTTTTTCCTTAATTAAATTATTTAAGTGTGGTAGTGATATTTATTATAGTAAAAATCTAGAAAATTGAGCATTTGAAAATTTTTGGAATGATAAAAATTAGTTGAAAAATTTTCGGATTTAATTTCACCCTATGTGGGAGTTTAATGTAGATTTCTAAAATTTTTATCCAAACACTTCTTAGCCCAATTACTTATTTGGTTCAAACCAAGACCATTAACCCATGGGTCAACCCTTTTCTTTGACTCATCTCAACTCACTTCAACTCACTTTATCACTCAATGAATTGACTCATGAATAGTTGCTCTAAATTATTTCCCGACAACTTCATTTCCATCTTCCATACACTCTCACCATCTTTCAAAATTATTTGACTAATTGGACAAAGAGAAGACCCACATTGATGACCTTAAAGCATCTTTTTCAAATTATTTAGCAAACAAGATTTAAAACATTTTGTTTGAAAGCTAGCATGATTTAAAGCATTTGGTTAAATTGTCAAAAAGCTAGCATGATTGTTTAAATTTGTCAAAAAGTTAGCATGATTCCCGGATCATGCCACCTCCATACATCTTCCCCAATGCTTTTCTTAAATGATATGGTTAGATAGTCAAAAAGTAAGCATGATTCTTGGATCATGCTACCAATTGTATAGGCATGATCTTACCTTAGTTGATTTTTCTCCACTAATAATTTTCTCTACACTCCCTATAAATTGTGTGTCTTCAAAGAGAAGAAAATAAGAGAGAAATAAAAATAAATTATTCATTAGTGAGGCTGAAGATTTGGTGTTGCTTGGAGGAAGAAGAAAGGCTTGGAATTTTCCAATTTGGGTGGTGTTCAAAGCTAACTCATTTTTCCTTCTCAGACTTGGTCATTAATATCTTCATTGAGGTAGGATGATGAATCTCCTAAAATATATTTGATGCATTTTCTGGTTTGAAGTATGAAACTTGATTGTGATAAAAATAAATACCCGTATATTGGGGGTAGGGAAGCCAAAATTTTGACTGAAGTAACTTAGTATGCTGACAGCTCTCTATTTGCAACTTCTTATGTGCTTCTAACCCCTAAAACGGTGGAATTAGGCTTTGGCTAAAACATAAAAGTTGTAGCCCTTTCAGTTTTCTTTTCAACCCAAAAAGAATTGCATCAATCCGATTTGTGAGTCAAAAGTTATGCCCAAAATACTGAGCACGTGTAAAACTGTATTTTCTGAACAAACTGAATTTAAAGCTGTTTTTGTACCTTTAGACCTTAGAATTTTAAAAAGTGTAAAACATGAAAGTTGTAGGTCTTGAAGTCTAGTTTCTACAGATATAAAGTTTATAGATATTGGAGTCTTGCTCTATTTTATATGAATTTTCTTTAAAGCTGCTATTCTGCTTAGCTTTAATTGATGCTTGTTTGGATTTGTTTAGAATATTATGTTTAAAGATTTATTTAAATTTCTAATTTCCTTCTGTTAGTTATTGTCATGTTAATAATTTCTATTGATATGAAATTATTTTAAACTAGATACTATGTATTATTTGACACTCTAATATTTATGATAATTGACTTAGATAATCCGTTTCATCATGGATAGTTGGATGACTTATTCAAACTAAAATGCTAGTATTTGATAAAATGCCCAAAAGAAACAATGGACTCGTTCTTTTCTCATTTGGTCTTTCTTAAATGAATTTGATTTATTTTTGGCATTGTTTTGTCAACCTAGCAAGTTATATAATTATATTTTTATGATTAAGTGAATTAAATGAAACTCATTTAATATCTTCCTAAACATTGGGATAATTCTATGGACATTTGTGGATATCTTGAAGCCAAAAACCTATGATAAGGGTTTGGTTATAAATAAGATGATGATTAGAAATTTATTTAAATTATTTTTTGAATAAAATAAAACTTATCAATTTTGCTAAAAATTAAATATAAGTCCAAGAGCTATTTATTATCTTCATATTCCATAAAATAATAAAATAAAAGGTAAAAGGAGCAAAAACTGAGATTTGCAGCCAATGAGGTTCGAACTTGCGACTTTAAATCGCAATTAGGGTCGCCCGCCCACTAAGCTACCAACCTCGGCCTAATTAATATACCATTAGAAATAATTTTATTCTTATCAAATTTGGTACGGTAAGTTTGTCAAAACAATTAACTAAAATACTAATTTGTATTCTAAATTTTTTTTTTTACTTGCTAATTGTTAATTTACATATAGTGCCTACCTTTGTGATAATGATATTGATGACTATGTTAAATCTTTGATTTATTGAGAATTTCTATTAAAGTATGGATATAGATAAAGTGCTTAAAAATATATTGCATGCGACTAAATAATCTCACTTTTGATTCATCGCCTGGGAACATTGCCGGTTGTTATTAAAAATGTCTGATTTCCATACAAGGTACCCTTGGAATGTAAAAGGGTGAGTAGAAATTAAGGCACTTGGTGCTAAAGCTGTTTTTGGCAATGGGGTGATGGGTGGGTAGAAATGGCCTTTTAGATGAAGATGGGAACATGCATTTTATTTGGGAGATGCTCCCTTCTGACTTGGCCAGTCAGGTAGCCGGTCGCGACGGCTAGGTTTTTGGTAGGTGACACCGTCGGTATGCATTGGATGCTAAGCCTGTAAAGTCACTGGTTCCCAAGGCTGGGGGTAGAGGAGGATAGGAGTATGATTATCTTAGGAGGATTTAGATTAAACTCCTTTACAAAATTTTACTGTGACCAGCAACCTCTCTTGTTATGTATGAATGATGTGCTGGAATTATTTAATTATATTTCATTCCTCTCGATTAATATTTTATAAATATATATATATATATATATGTATGAAACCTGTATCGCTACGGGGTTTGATCCCGAGACCTCGAAGATCTAAATCTGAGATCCCTACCACTGCGACACAGACTTCATTGTGGTATACACATCAGTATTTAATTATTTTACATGTAAGTAAAATAGTAGTTACGGTGACAATTTCATCGAACCGTTGTAAGTATAATTTACATTATTCAGTTGAGATCTATTGAATTAATTGTTGCATAAATAGTATGCCACTTAAACACATTCACTTAATACAGTGTAGTATTACAACCAATGCATATAGGCACCTAGGAGATTCTGATTACTGGGCTTTAGTAGCTCACCCCTTGTGGGAATATTTTTTTCAGGATATTAAGCACAGGGATACAGAAGATGAGCTGGAAAGAGATTAAATTCTCTTAAATATTCCATCAGAAGAGTTATCTATTTTTTTCTTCTTCTTTCCTGCACAGAGCTGGAGGACTTTATTTTTGGTCTGTAATAATTGTTGGATGATTGTAATTATTAAGCATAGACCTACTTTGCTTTTATTTGGTATGTAATGTTAATAGCGTGATTGGGACACTTAGATGGCTCTATAATATTTTTCTCTATCTTTATTTTGAGCCCTGTAGTTGAAATCCATCAAATGGTTCAGTCAAATGACTTATAAATATTGTTTGGGATAAACATGGGATTTTGACTATCTTAAATTTTTCTTACGGGTTAACCCCAATCTGGAGGAAAACTCTGGGGTGTGACAGCGTGTTTTTATCATCTCATTTTTATACCTAACAAATAAATTTCAAGTCACCCCTGGGCATTTGGTTATGAAAATCCGGGGCGTGACAAGCCACGTGGCAACTCTAAGAGGAAAAAAGAGAAAGAAAAAGAAAGAGAAGGATTTGAGGCGGTGGGAGACTTCACTGCTTAGTCATATTTTTATATATACGTAGTACATGGATTATAGTTAAAATCATGAGGAACAGAGAGAAAAAAAAAATAGAAAGGTGGGTAAAAGAAAATAGTATGGAAAAGCTATGAGGAAGGAACAGTGAAAAAGAAAGAGAAGCAATGAAGAAAAATTGAGGATTTTGGCCAGATTATTAAGGTAAATTATTTTATTTGTTAATTTAAAATTAATTATAAAGAATGTTAAATAAATTAGCTATGTTAAAAATGGAGTGGTTGTATTCCATTTATTAGATTTATATTATTAATTAATTTAGTTTATATTTGAATTGTTTAATATCTGATTTACATAATTTGTTTGGGTTTTAGGACCCGAGGACAATCAGCAGTAACCACCCTAGTAAATTGATTTTCTTAGAATAATTGCTGTTCAGGTGGGTGTATTAAACCTAAACGTAAAAGGTATTAAATATAAATTGATAAATTTTATTTATTTACTACTGTTATTAATTATTTATTTTGATAAGAAATGCTGAGTATTCATGGATTTATTATATTAGATAAGAATTGTGGTTATTTATGAATGATAAATTTGGGAGGTAATATTTTATTTGGAAGAAAAAAAATATTATTGCATATCAGCATGGATTATGTGCATTACATTTGAATTATGGTCAGGTAAAACTAGGCCAGATGGCACTAGAAAAATAAAAATATATATATATGAGGTCAAATGGGGCCAAAAAAAGAGAGAGAAAAATGAGGCCAAATGGAGCCAAGTTAGATGGGACCAATGATGAGGCCTGATGTGGCTAATGGGACATGCTAGTTTAAAACTACTGTCCACAGTTGAGCACTCAACTCATATGCCAGATAGGGCTAAACATATGTTGCATTATTATTTAAATCATTTACCATGTAAATTTGTCATGAGAGGGCCAGTTGCCTCCTAGTGATGATGATGATGATGGTTGATAAATTATATGTGGAGATATTTGTATCACTGCCAATTATGATACATTTAAATTAATTACTATTTGATTACGGGTCAGTTGTCTATATAATTACTATAGATTATCTTTGATGTATATTTATTATTTTTTATTTTTAAGTACAATACCTCCACTGAATGTGTGACACTCACACCTAAATTTACACATTTTAGGTTAAGTTTTAGAAGTGGTTGCAAGTGCCTGGAGAAGATCTTGAGTTATTTATTTCCCTATTTCAATCCTATATTAGTATTTGGAGTTGATGTAAATAAATCTAGAGTTTCAATAGTATCAAACTGAGGTTTAGTTTGATGTTTTAGAAGTTATAAGTTGGAATATAATTAATTGCTTGTGAGGTTTCTATTTATTTTACCAAGGAAATAATATAAACCTGACAGGTTGTGTTTTATTTTAATGTGGGTTTTTATATAATTTGTGATTATTAATATATGATGGATAGAGGATATAGAGGTGTCATCTCTATTTAAGGAACTAAATATGTTTCCTAAAATAGGGGTGCGATCGTTTGGTATCAGAGCCTAGGTTAGAGGTTATGTAGACTTGTCAGTGTTTAGTGCTTACGACCAGTAATAGGAAATTGTACTAGAGTTAAGTGATTGTGTTATGATGTTTATTTGCATGGATATTGAGGATCATGAAATTATAAATGTGATAGAACTATATTTTACATTATACCTTGAGTTTGATATCAGATAAAAATATAGATATTAAACTGATCCTTGAGGTAGTAGAGGAAGAATGCTCAATTGGTCAAGTCCCACAAACAATACAGGCTTCAAGGCAGCCGGAGGGTCAGGGGGATCAGCCTCCAGTTCAGAACCAAGGAGACCCAATGGAAAGAGGAATTAAGGCTATAACCAGATTAGTTGAGTTTCAGACTGGGCAAATGATGAGGCCAGAAGCTCGTCGCACAATTTATGAGCAATTTCTTAAGTTAGGACCACATCGTTCTTCGGTACTATTAACCCTTTAGAAGCTAAAGATTGGTTGAAGAACATGGAGGCAATTTTTTAGGTAATGAGGATTTTTTAGTAAGGACAAACTCATTCTAGTCGCATTTATGTTAAAAGATCAAGCCAAACTTTAATGGGAAGCTACAAAACAGTTGCCAACCACTAGAATGACTTGGAATCAATTCATTGATGCCTTTAATGATAAGTATTTTCCCCAGTCATATAGATACGAAAAAGAACAAGAGTTTATTACTTTGAGGCAAAGGAAGATGTCTGTCACAGAGTATAAAGCCCAATTTACTATACTATCTAGATTGGGTTTAGAATTGGTGCAAATAGAAAATGTAAAGTGCTGAAGATTCCAGCAAGGATTGGAGCTTACTATCAGATCCTGAATTTCTGCTTTTGAAATAAAGATTTATAGGGAACTGGTAAATAAAGCATAACAGTAGAAAAAGATGTTTGGGAGGTAATTAGGAAGTGAGAGCAATCTAAAAAGGCTAGATTTGATTTTCCAACTTATCGGAGGGTAGAAGGCAAATCTTCTAGATAAAGAAGCCAAGACTTTCAAAATTATAGAGGTGCAAACTAAGTGAGAGGAAGTAAAATTGCCAATTACAACAGGACTTAAGGATAGAGCTCAAGATAGACACCACCTCGGTTGCGAGAAGCTGATGCTGCAGAAAGAGTAAAGAACGTGGTATGCTTTAGATACGAGGTTATGGGACATCACGCCAGTGAATGTACAGTTCAGCGAGCTTTTACTTGTTTTTGATGTGGTCAAGAGGGGCATATCCCCAGAAATTACCCTACTTTACCTACTCCAATAGCATCTATGGCTAGTGTAACTAGTGGTAATAGAGCTCCTTCAGTGGCTACACAAAGAGGTAGAGGAGCAGCCAAGGGATCTCACTCACAGGTTCAAGTTTATGTTATGACTCGTCAGAATGCCCAGGCATCTCCTAATGTTGTTATGGGTATGCTTTCCATTAGTGGTAGACTTGCTCATGCATTGATAAATTCTAATTCTACCTATTCTTTTATATCTCGAGCATTCTGCATGCATTTAGACCAACCACTCTCCTACTAGTGATATAAAATTAGCAAAAGATGTATACAGAGACTGTGTAGTGTAGATAGCTGATAGGGGTTTGGTTATTGATTTGATACCTTTGGAGATATGTGATTTCGATATTATTTTGAGTATGATTAGTTGTCAGCATATCATGCTTCTATTGACTGTTTTACCAAAGAAGTGATGTTTCAAATCCCAAGAAAGTCCAACTTAGTATTCAGTGGTGATCGTAAGGTTGTGCCTAATTGCTTGATATCCACATTAAAAGCTAGGAAATTGTTGAGTAGAGGATGTTAGGGATATATTGCTTATATGCTAGATGCTAAAAAGCCAGAGACTTAGCTTAATAACCTACCCATCGTGTGTTAGTATCCAGATGTTTTTCCAGATGAGTTGACAGGGGTGATCTTAGATAGAGAAGTAGAACTTATAGTTGAATTATTGCCAGGAACTATAATGATTTCAATTGCACTTTACAGAATGGCACCTACCGAATTGAAGGAATTGAAAGTTCAGCTATAAGATCTATTAGACAAAGGTTTTATCCAGCTTAGTGTATCACCATAGGGAACACCAGTATCGTTTGTAAAGAAAAAAGATGGTACTATAAGATTGTGTATTGATTATCGTCAGTTGGATCGAGTAATAGTAAAGAACAGGTATCAATTTGCCAACAATTGATGATTTGGTTGATCAAATGCAAGGTGCTACTATGTTTTCTAAAATTGATTTGAAGTTTAGGTACTATCAAATTAAAGTATAGGATTGTGATGTGCCTAGGATAGCCTTCAGAACTAGATTAGATTTTGTCACGCCCCGGATCTCGTGACTTGAGGGGTGAGTGATAAACACACACAACATGCATTAACATAACCAACCCATCATCAGAGCAACGCAACGTAAACCAGTGAGCCCGAGACATAGTTAAGATAACATAAATTTAACCTTGACTATAATCAAGTCACAAACTTCCAACACTTCTCTCATTAATACATAACTCAGGCCTTAGGGCCTCTACAACCAAATCAAACAAGTCCTCAATGTACAGTATTACAATTCCAAAAGAAATTTAAACTAAATGACGAAGAGCTTAGCTAAGCTTGGTAGGGCTCATGCACACCCTTCTAGTCCAACCCCATTAGTTCATCTGAATGTTACAGCCTGTACCTGTGTCAAAAATCTGTAGGGACGTGAGCATGGATCCACTTGTGCCCACGATGCCGCAAACAAACATATATGGTATGTATTCCAAACGTGCATACTATTCATGGTGCATCTAGTTATCTCAATATGTTTTAGTGCCACAACGATTTATCAACATAACTACATAACCGACATGGAATATATATATATGTATATATATATTTACACAACAATATCATAAGAAGGATTAAGTTTCCAATTTATATTTAATCTTTGAAAATCCATACATGTGTTCATATCACATTTCAATTATCTCTTTGATGTTTAAAAATAGCCGACCACATAACTATATTTACAATATTTATCTTTATTCAATAACATCATAAGGTAGCATTCAATTCCAATTATTCCTCATTATTGAATCTCCCAACATTACATCTAATCACATTCACTACCACATTATCACCAATTCAACATTCAATCACATATCCACATCCATATTACATTTGTTCATCATTCAATCATGAAATCACATCCACAGTACCATCATTTCATTAATCAATCACATAGCCATAACCACACAATCCTCGGGGGTTAGCTACATACACATTATCATCTTTTATGGGCCAATACCCAACGGAAACGATCAACCGATATCGTCGTTTAGGATCGCCGTCCAAGGCCACGAGAAGCCAAAATACACACAATGTTGTGGGCTACTAACCCACTGGCATTGACACCAAACCCTACGCAGCTTCCAAGTCTTTCAACTAGAGGGTAATCTCACGACCCTTCCTATTTTCGCATCCCATCATGGCCCCCGACACACAACCAATCTTTCATCACATTCCATACTCATCAATCACAATTCACATTCATCGCCATCGCATTCCAACACGCACAACCACATTCCATTTCATCATGTAGGACAACTCATTTCATCTCTTCATTTTATTTAATCCAAGCCTCATTTAATTTCCATCATTTGTTAACAAAAGTTCACTTTTCGGTTCATCCCAAGATTCATCACATATCAACATTGATCAACCTTATTAAACATTTAACATTTATCAATATATATACCATTCAACACACATGTCAATGTTAGGGTTCATTCCATAGCTTATTACATATATCATTGATTAAACCATATTAAGCACTCCACATTTACCAAAAATTGTAAACATGTGTCTCTTTGTCAAGTTACCTTTCACTTAATCAATCACAAGTTCATATACCTCAACATTTAGTTTACATCAAGACATATTTACAATTCAACCCAATTAAGACCCTTATCTCAAAATAAGTTTCCAATTCATTTCATTTAAGAGAGCATTCATTCACCCTTACAAGTTAAATCCCATAGGTTTAAGATAATCAACCCTCAACTACTTTTTAAAGCTCATTTCCATTTTTAAATCAATGAAATTATTCAAGTAAAAGTTTCATGTGAAAACAAGTTACCAACTCTTCCATATGCCCAAAGTAGAAGGATAAACTAAACAATGTCAGAAAAGTGACCCAGGCTCGGTGGGCGCCCAAGCTGACATTTAGCCGTGTACCCAAGGGGCTTGGGTGCCCATACCTTAATTTCTTGGGTGCCCAAAGGGCTTGGGCACCCAGCTGTGTCCCCCTTGTGCGCCCACAGCCTGGGCCAAGTTTCGGGTTTTATGCCCTATTTTCTGGTTTCATGGTTTTTCACCCTTGGGACCTCAAATTGACCAAGTTAATGTAAAAATACCTCAAGTTTCAAGTTTCTAACATCAACACAAGGTTCTTAGGCTTCAAACAAAATCAAAAATTTGAGTTTTCATCAACTACAAGTCAAGTTATAGATCAAAACACTACTTTCACTCTCTCAACCTATACATATATAGACATGTGCATAACTCCCATTTTCTTCCATACATGAAACCAACACTTAAAGAGGGTTTTCTAATGGTAATCTACTCCTTATTACACAACACATATGTAAGAATGAGACATTAAATCCCTACCTCAAGTGGTAAGAAGATAGATCAACATGAAGGTGTCTTGAGCTTCCAAACCCTCAAACTTTGATGGACTCAATCTTTTATCTCCTTGATCAAAACTACAAATAAATTACATAGGAAGGTTTCTTAGGGTTCTAATTTCAATTTTACTAAAGGAATTTGAGTTCTATGGAGGGAAGAAGAACCTACCTTCAAAAACCCTACCTAGTTGTCTTGTTCTTCTTCCTTGTTCTTCCTCTTTGCTTCTCACCCGATTCTCCCTCTTCCAAGCAATTTCTCTCTCTCTCTCTTGCATCAAATCAACCATATATACTTAACAGTAATTCTCAGGTCTCCCCTCACCCCTAGCTAGGTATAGGTGTTAATAGGGTAAGGCTCGGCTGGAAAATGCAAAAAAACACTTATATGTCAAAACCACTGTGCCTTGGGCACCCAAGCTCTTCTCAGGTGGGCGCCCAAGAGCTTGGGCCCATAAGCTCTTTTCAGGTGGGCGCCCAAGGCCCCCCCATTTTCCAGCACTTGGCCAAACTGTCACTTTTGACTGCATACCCCCATTTCCTTCAAAGTTCTCAACTCTTTAAACACCATTAATGATCCATACCCCTAAATTAACATATCTTAACTTCCAAAACACATCAAAACCATATACTTATACTAATACAAAGTCCGGGGTATTACAGATTTGAACCCAAATGTTTTCACAAAATATTTTTCCAGTTTTATAATCCTAAACGAGAATATAAAACTAAGTATTGAGAAATTAAGAACCCTAACAAAGATATCTTTCCAATCTATTTGTTCCTTTTACGTGACCTTTAGATTGCAATGTTTAACACATCCCATTGTGAAGTGATTAACCAACCAAGAATTACAAGTTGAATCAAGAATTATTCTTGATATTGTTATCATTGGTTGAACCAATTCTTTAGTTAGTAAAGTGATTGCTGTGAAATTTTAAATTTGTTTATCTTGAGTAATTTATGCTTAAGTTGAATCCTGTTAATAGTAGTTGCTATTCTTGCTAAAAAACAAAAATTTTATTTTTTGAATTCCTTTAATTAATTGTTGGTTTGTTCTTTATTTTTAATTTTAAATTATTGAAAACCCCAGAATTTAGTATTCATCAAACTATAAAATTTCTTTGAATTTAAATTTAAAATTTTCTATTGCAACCTAGAAACTAAAAACTTAAGTTCCCTGTGGATTCGACCTCGGACTTACCGAGTTAAAACTACACCGCACGCCCTTGCACTTGGGGGTTAGTTTAGATGCAAAATTTAGACGCGATCAATGTGTCTAAAAGACTAATGTGATGCATTTAATATGATCAAGTATGTCATGAGCATGTTGAATGTGTAAACAATTTATATTATGTCATGGATGACAATTTAAGGATGCATATCAGATATGTCTAAGGGAAGTTATAGCTTTGAGATCGTTGGCTTAGCCAATCCTAAGTCATTCCTAGGCTTTGGATCCTCGTTCACTCACGTGAATGCTCTGGATTGGTAAATAGTTGATTTCTAATCTGTGTCAGTCTTAATGAGTGTGTGTTTATATGTTTGAATGTGTTCTAGCATGTCAAGGTATGTATAGGCATCTCAAAGCATAGTGCATAGCATGTCACAACATGTGTTAGCATGGAAAATAATGTCCTAGCATATTATATCATGATATAGGATGACGAATGAGCATGGTACCATGGAATAACATGACAATATGATATGCTAGCATTGCATAGTATGACGATATGACCTAGTAACATGGTGCAGTATGATAATGACATGGTATAACATGATAGGGATGTCATGGCATGGTAAAAATGATGCTCAACATAGCTTAGTATGGTAATGTGATGTTATGGCATGGAAAAAATAGAATTATGTCATGGCACGGCATGGTATGGTAGAATGATGTCACGATATGGTATGACATGACAATCTGATGTGGGCATGTTACATGTATAAAGTATAGATCTTACAAAATTGTCTTGAGTAAATCTGGTCAGTATACACAAAAAATAGATAAAACTCAATCCATGTTGGCTGGATTGATAACGTTGCCATCTGATTTTTCAAAGAGGTTACCGGCTGATTTTCGATCGTCATGTTTTGCCCTTTCCCTTTCTTACAACCAAAATGGCATTCTAAGAAGTTTGGGCTGTTGCCATGGCTTCCAAAAAGCCACCGATCCACTGTCCAATCTGTTTGGAGTTTCATTTGGTGTTTCTGGCAATTTCATGGCCGTCGTTGATGGTTCTTTAGCCTCTTCTGTCATGCCCGTTCACTCCCTTAAGTTTTCTGGACAACCTTTGATTGTTTCCAGTGAATATGTGACCGCTATTAGAAAGTGCGTCTAAATTAACCCCCAAGTGCAAGGGTGTGCGGTGTAGTTTTAACTCGGTGAGTCCGAGGTCGAATTCACAGGGAGCCTACATTATTTAGTTTCTAGGTTATAATGGAAATCCTAAATTTGAATGTGAACTAAGTTTAAAGATTAATTAAAACTAATTCCTAGGGTTTTGCAAATTTAAAATTCAAATTAAAACAACTTAACAACCTATTAACAAAATTTCAACAATTTAACTTTTGATTTTTAATTTCAAGGAATTGAATATTAGCTAAAAGGATTTTTCCTAATTTAAATGCGCTTCAAAATAATCTAATCTAAAAACTGCAATGTAAATACGTCAATTAAATCAACCGAAGGCAATTCAATTAATAAGAAATAAATTTGAGAAGTCCTTGATCCAACTATTAATTCCGGGTAGCTTAGGTCTTCACTATGGGATGTGTTGTAATACTTGCGTTAAAACCTAAATTAGGATTTGTTTGAAAATTATTGAGAAAGTTTTAATCAGAAGTTTTTACCAGTGATTACAGAGAATATAGTCAAAAACTTCTGTTTTCGAAGGGTTTTCAAACAATCATATTCAAATTCGGATTCAAATCCAATTCTTCTAGTTTATCCAAAATTATTAAGAAAATTTTAATTGAAAACTTTTACCAGTGATTATAGAGAATATAGTTAAAGGTTTTGGTTTTCGAATGTTTTTGAAGTAAACCAATTCAAATTAGGATTTAAAATCTAAATTTTAAGTTCTTCATAATTATTAGGAAAATTTTAATCAAAAACCTTTACCAGTGATTACAGAGAATATAGTCAAAGTTTTTCATTTTCGAAAGTTTTTGAAAGAACTGAATTAGGTTTTAAAAGGTGTAGTCCCTACGCATGAGTTTTCACAAACTCTGCGAAGGGTCTACGTGCATCCCATAGATCAAAGTAAACTACCCTTCCTTGATCGTTGAATCAAGAACTAGGGTTTCTACGCTAACATGCTTGTAAACGAAACGAAAACATTCATTGAAGACATATTTAATAGATTTAATAAATCGAACACTGAAACAAAATTACAAAATTATTAAACGGTGAAACCAAAAACAAAACAGACACAATCAATTAATCCTATATATAAAGCATTCAAACAATATTATTAATCCAAAAATGAAGTGTAACGTACGCTGAAAGAAGCTTCGAAACAAAATTCTGAACAGTAACTGTTGAAACGAATGCGATGAAGGCTCTGAAACAACATAAGAACATTAACGTAAGCAATTAAAACTCTCAAAAAACTCTCAAAATTTGCAGGAAGAATGAAAAATAGAGAGAGAATCGTCTTAGGGCCGGCTCCCTTGCCTTTATGTATAAAACATATGTATAAACCCTAAAACCCGAAGTTGAACACGCGGGGTTTCTAAAGCATTGTGGTCCAGACCGTGTGCTAGGTGGTCCAGACCACAAAACACCTCATTTGAATGTTTTGCTCCTTGTTTGCTGCTGGTTCCTTTGGGTATCTCAGCCCATTGGAGAAGGGATTTGCACCACTTCACTTCCTTCATCTTCTATGTCATCAAAGTCACTATCATCTTCAAGTGTTTGATCATTTTCCCTGCAATTAAGAAATTAAACATTGTAAATAACAAAATAATGATAAATCTTTAAATTAAACCACTTAAATGTATTAAAAGTTATAGAGAAGTGGAGTTTATAATAGCACTTTTCAAATGCAATCAATTGTGATGTGCCTAGGATAACCTTCAGAACTAGATTGGGCACTCCATTTGGATTGACTAATGCTCCAGCTATATTTATGGACTTGATGAACAGAGTTTTTAAACTTTGCCTTGATGCTTTTGTGATTGTTTTTATTAATGATATTTTGATGTACTCAAGAAGTAAGGAGGAACATGCATATCATCTTAGAATAGTTTTACAGACTACGAGAGAAACAACTATTTACAAAGCTCAGTAAATATGAATTTTGGCTAGATCAGGTAGTATTCCTTAAGGCATGTGATTTTAGATAATGGTATCAATATTGGACCTAAGAGAGTTGAGGCAGTATTGAATTGAGAGCGTCCAACTAATGTAACAAAGGCATGCAATTTTCTTGGATTAGTAGGGTATTATCGTCGTTTCATTCAGAATTTTTCTTCCATTGCATCATTTATGACATGATTGACCCACAAGGGTGTTAAATTTGAATAGAACAATAGTTATGAGAAAAGTTTTTAGGAATTAAAAGCCAAATTGACTATAACTCCAGTGTTAGCACTTCTCTCAGGTAATGGTGGATTTGTGATTTATAGTGATGCTTCAAAACAACGGTTACGATGTGTTTTGATACAAAATGGGAAGGTAATTGTATATGCTTCAAGACAATTAAGATTCCATGAATAGAATTATCCAACCCATGACTTGGAGTTAGCTGCAATTGTGTTTGCTCTGAATTTGTGGAAGCATTATTTATATAGTGAGATTGTTGATATTTATACTGATCATCAGAGCTTGAAATATTTGTTTATTTAAAAAAGGCTGAATTTAAGACAGAGAAGATGGTTAGAGTTACTAAAGAATTATGATTGTAATATACATTATCATCCATGTAAAGCAAATGTGGTAGTAGATGCTCTCAGTCACAAGTTTGTAAGCATGTTAGCCTATAATCAGTGTTAGAGAGTTTAGACATTGAATAATTTGACACATACAGGTGCCGAGTTAGCTGTAATTGAAACAGATGCTTTGATTGTTCAATTGAGGGTGAGACCATTATTACTTGATCGTATTAGGAAGCAACAGTTTGAACATCAACCGTAGAAAATTCAAGAATAAATAGCAAGTAACAAGCAAACAGACTTTGTAGTCAGAAGTGAGGGACTACTTTGTTATGATGATAAAGTTTGTGTACCAAAAAATTCAGAATTGAAGAGGGAAATTTTGGGAAAAAAACACACCATTCTCCTTATGTTATGCATCCTGATAGTACAAAAATGTATCAAGATCTGCGAGAGCATTACTAGTGGATTGGTATGAAGCGAGAAATTGTAGAATTTGTGGCTAGATGTTTGATTTGTCAATAGGTAAAAGCAGAACATCAGAGTCTTGCAGGGTTACTACAACCACTTCCTATTCTAGAGTGGAAATGGGAACATATCACTATGGATTTGATTGTCGGATTACCACGTACTCAGAAAGGTTTTGATTCTATTTAGGTGATTGTTGATAGGTTAACCAACTTAGCTCATTTCCTACTTGTGAAGTCTAATTGTACGACTGATAAGTATGCTGCATTATATGTCAAGGAGATTATGACATTGCATGATGCACCTATGTTCCTTGTGACCGATAGAGATCCAAAGTTTACATCTAGATTTTGGCCTAGTCTACAACAGGCTATGGGAACAACTTTGAAATTTAGTATTGCATTTCATCCTCAAACAGATGGTAATCTAAATGAATAATTCAAACTTTAGAAGGGATGGTATGAGATTGTATGTCAGATTTTAAAGGAAATTGGGATGATTTATTGCCATTGATGGAATTTGCTTATAATAACAGTTTTCATTCCAATATTGGCATGGCACCATTTGAAGCTTTTGTATGGTTGCAAATGTAGAATTCCAATTTGTTGGGATGAAGTAGGGGAAAGAAATTTACTTGGGCCAAAGTTAGTACAGGACACAGTAGATAAAGTGAAGGTGATGCAAGACAAATTAATGATAGCCCAGTGTACCAGAAAAGTTATGCAGATAACCACAAATGAGAATTAAAATTTTCTACGAGTGATAAAATATTTTTAGAAGTTTCTCCTTAAAAAGGTATATTGAGATTTAGTAAAAGGGAAAAGTTAAATCCTTGCTACATTAGACCATATGAGATTATACAAAGAACTGGAGAAACCGCATGCAGGTTGGCTATACCTCCAAAATTATTAAGATTTCATGATGTGTTCCATGTGTCAATTTTGTGTGAGTATATACCAGACACATCTCATGTGCTGGCTTCTCAACAAGTTGAATTGAAAAAAGATTTGTCTTACATAGAAGAACCTGTGCAAATTTTAGATAGAAGAGATCAATTTTTACAGAATAAGATATTAACCTTTGTGGAGGTACTATGGAGAAGCCACCCTGTGGAAGAAGCCACTTAGGAAAGAGAGGAGAACATGCGGAAACAATACCCATATTTATTTCCGCTAAGTGAGAATTTTGAGGATGAAATTCTTTAAGGAGAGGAGAGTTGTGACACCCTAAATTTTTAAATGCATTACTAATTTAATTTTTATTTTGTACTTAGGAATTTTAATTATGTTAATTTTGTATTATTTTAAAATTTATTTAGTCTTAATTTAAATTAATTAATGGATCAATCAATTCATTAATATATTAGTTAGTTCAGGTTAATTAATTAAGATATCAATTGAGATATTAATTGTGGCGAGACTATACTTTGATTAGGCGTGTGTTGGCGGTAAAGAATTACATGTGTGGGTTTTGGTGTGGAAGGTTTGTGGCGTCACATGGCAACTTTGGAAACCAAAAAAAAAAAAAAAAAGGAGAGAGACAGAGAAAGATTTGAGGCGGTGGGAGGCTTTATTGCTTAGTCATATTTACATATATGCATATTACATGGATGTATAGTTGAAACTGTCAAGAACGAGAAGGGAAAAAAAAAAGAATGCAAAAGAAAACAGTAAGGAAAAACTGTGAGGGAAGAACAATAAGAAAAAAGGAGAAGCAAGGGGAGAAAAAACAGGGATTTTAGCCAGATTGTTGAGGTAAGTTATTTTATTTTGTTAGTCTACAATTAATTCTAAAGAAGGTTAAGTATGCTAAAAATTGAGTGGTTGTATTCCATTTATTAGATTTATATTATTAATTAATTTGGTTTATATTTTAACTGTTCAATAGCTGATTTGCATAATTTGTTTGGGTTAAAATTAAGACTCAGAGACAATCAACAGCAACCACCTAGTAAATTGATTTTCTTAGATAGTTGCTGTTCAGGTGGATATATTAAACTTAAACAAAAATGTATTAAATATAAATTGATAAATTTTATTTATTTAATATTATTATTAATTATTTATTTTGATAAGAAATGCTAAATATTCATGGATTTATTGTGTTAGATAGCAATTATGATTATTTGTGAAATGATAAATTTGGGAAGTAATATTTTATTTAGAAGAAAAAACATTATTGCATATCAACATAGATTATGTACATTACACTTACATTATGGTTATATGGGACTAGACCAGATGGGGGCAGAAAAAAAAATATATGAGGCAAGATGGGGCTAGAAAAAGAGAAAGAAAAAAGGGGGCCAGGTTAGATGGGACTAATGATAAGGCCAGATGAGGCTAATGGGACATGCTAATTTAAAGTCACTATCCACAGTTGAGCACTCAACTTATAGGCCAAATGGGGCCAAACGTGTGTTGTATTATTATTTAAATCATTTACCATGCAAATTTGTCATGAGAGGGCCACTTGGGTGATGATGGTTGATAAATGAAAAGTGACGATAAAGTGTGTGTAGAGATATTTGTATCACTACTAATTATGATACATTTAAATTAATTACTTGATCGGGGAGTAGTTGTCTATATAATTATTGTGGATTATCTTTAGTGTATATTTATTATCTTTTATTTTTTAGTATAATACCTCCAATGAGTGTGTAACACTCACACCTAAATTTACACATTTCAGGATAAGTTTTAAAAGTGGCCACAAGCGCCTGGAGATGACCTTGAGTTATCTATTTTCCCATTTCAATCCTATGTTAGTATTTGGAGTTTGTGTAAATAAATCTAGAGTTTCAACAGTATCAAACCGAGGTCTAGTTTAATGTTTTGGAAGTTGTAAGTTGGTATACAATTAATTGCTTATGAGATTTCAATTTATTTTATCAAGGAAATAATATAAACCTAACAGGTTATGTTTTATTTTAATGTGGGTTTTTATATGATTTGTAATTATTAATATATTATGGATAGAGGATATAAATGTGTCCCCTCTATTTAAGGGATTAAATATGTTTCCTAAAATAGCGGTGCGGCATAAATTATAATTAAAAATGAATCAGTTGTAACGGCGATGGAAACATGAAATTGCAAAAGTTGATACACTCACAGGCATTATTTTTAAGATTTAACAAAAGAAAGGTGAAACCTAAGAAAACGTTGATTTTGGGGAAAGTAAGGACACTATACAAATATAGAGAGTCATAAGATACCTTAGATTGAAAGGTCTTAAACCTACGTAGGGTTGGGTAATTGTGCTTGTGGACCAATAATACACAACGACGATGAAATTGGTAAGGCTTATAATGGCCCCTAGATTTAGATCTATAAACAACAACGTAAGGGTGTTTCGCGACCCATATGTATATATATACATACAAACGAGCGATGATTTGAGCTACCACCTTAATTGTGAGGCAATCTTATAGTGTGTCATTCCCTATTTTGGGAAAAATAATAAATGAAGAAAGGTTAACAAGAGAAATAAAAGTTACAAATTGATGTGGTTATAAATTGATGTAGTCCTATCTTGCTATGTGTTAATATATTCGATGATTTCCTGTTATATTTATTGTTTTATGTGATTCATAAAATGCATTATAAAAAGTATATTTCTATATATTATGAGCACAAGCAGTTTGGTATTCACATCCCTACAGACTGTATTACAGATGTAGAACCCAAGACCTACGAGAGACAGCATAACTGTTTGAAACCTTACAGTACTATTGAGCATTTTTTTACAGTTTAGATGTGATAACTTTAAAGGTTTATATATATCTAAATATCGCTTTACAAATAAATGAAACTTATGTTATCTAGGTTTAATTTAAATCTGGATGCGTATTTTATTAATAAAATAATCATTGCTATTACTTATATTAATGAATAGGGTGGTCAATAGCTTTAAAAGATTAATAGTGAAACTGTAATAGAACATATGCATTAAATTTTACATTCTAAACTCACTTTTTAGGATTTCTAAATTTCGAAGGTGTGACACAACTATAACGCAAGTTGAGTCCTACATGATGCAGCGGTATTGCCAAATTCTACTTTATAAACATTTAATATGATATGATATTATATTTAAATGTATCTTCTATTCTAATACAAAATTAAATGTTTTTAATTAAAATATAAGAATATAGGAGTTATTCATTTTTAAATAATAAAAATTTAGGCTCATAAATTAAATTAAGTGTGTTTAAAGTGGCAAAAAGTTAATAAAAGTTTCAATCTCATAATTTGTGCGAATAAAAAATTGAAATTTTTTGATAAAATATGGTGCTTCAAACGCACCTTAAAATTTATTATTATTATTATTATTATTATTATTGATAACTCGAAGTGTTAAAGTTAAAGTTTCAATCTCATAATTTGTGTGAATAAAAAATTGAAATTTTTTGATAAAATATGGTGCTTCAAATGCACCTTAAAATTTATTATTATTATTATTATTATTATTATTATTATTATTATTATTATTATTATTATTATTTTTGATAACTCGAAGTGTTAAAGTTAGCTTGCATGCACTATGTCCTTAAAAGTTAAGACCAAGTAGAGATGTTAAAATTATCCACAGGGTGATTGAACCATTAGGCAATTGTCTAAGATCTTGTTTAATAAAAAGGCCTCTTTTTTAAAAAAATATATAAATATATATTTAATTATTTTAAATTTATCATCTACTTAACTTCAATGCTTATCTTATCTCAAATTGTTTTGGGAACTTACCTTAAAAACAATACCCCGTAATCCAACCCATCCAATAACAAGCTTTCAAATTTAAAATATATTTGTATATATTTAATTATTTTAATTTTATCATTTTCTTAACTTCAACACTCATCTTAATTTCAGAATATTTTTGTAATTTTATCTTAATTTATAAAAATAATACCTTGTAACCCATACAATAAGAAGGCCTCAAATTAAAAAAAAATAATTATAGATATATTAATGATTTTAATTTTATCTTTTTCTTAATTTCAATGCTCATCTTAATTTCAAATATTTTTAAAAATCATTTTAATTTATAGAAATAATATTTTATAAGAGTATTTATAATAGAAGGCTCAAATTTTTATGCTTAATTTTTTTGGCCTTAGGCCCCAAATAATTTGATACTGCTCTAATTACCTGTATGCAGCGGGTACCTGTTTCACCAGCTTCATTCGGGGAGGGTATGGGTGTAACACCCCGATTTTTCAAAACCCAGGAAGTGAGTGGAAGAATCATACACGACATGTGCTAAAATATCTATTACCCTAATTAGAGTCACACCACTACCTTGGAGCAAATATCCATAATATATAATAATAATTTTATGATTACGCTAAATGTAATCAATAATAACTGAACCTCAGCGTAACTAGACAACAGTACTCCATCTACACTTTTAAATATAATAGAAATTTAGGCCTCAAAGCCTTTTTCAATCATATCTGATAAATCCTCCAAATTAATAATATGACAGTTCTGAGTAATGTCACAGCAATGCAAAAGTAAATCCAACAATGGCCCACCAAATTCTCAGATTCATGACCTGCAAAAGAATCTGTAGGGACGTGAGCACTAATCCACGTGTGCCCACGATGCACGATGCATAATAAATAACGTATATGATATGCACACAACACTCGGATTATCAATAGTTTCATATCAATAACTCATAAACTCCAAATTGTTTCGCATCGCAACATCAACATATACATCAACATACATCTCAAAAATGATTCAGTTGTTATCTTTCATTCATTTCTTTGCCATCACATCACAATCATCACAATCATGGGACAAATACTATACAATATCGTCGTTCACGGGTTCAGACCCAATGGCCACGAGTAGCCCAATAATTATCATCGTTGTAAGCTACTAACCTACTGGCATGAATACCAACCCCTGCGCAGGTTTAAAGTTTTGCAACCCAAGGGTAATCTCTATACCCTTCCTATTTTTTAGTATCTACAGCCCCGTAATCACAACATCGTTAACATTTTCTTTATCTCCATTATTATCATCTTAATAAAACAGCTCGTTAGAATCAACCAACAACATTACATCATCACTTTCATAATCATTCTCTATTAATAAAATACATCACTCAAACATTCCAAAATCGAGCATTCTCAATTACACATTTTCCATGCACATTACTATAAATTGTCAAATTGCAACTTCAGAGGCAAAATTGTCAAATCGTAATTTTGCATAACTTTAGGGGCAAAATCGTAATTTTGCATAACTTTAGGGGCAAAATCGTAATTTTCAAAAAGCTTTGGGGCCACTTCGTATTTATTCCAAACTTTGGGGGTCACTACGTAATTACCCAAAACTTTGGGGCCAATTTGTAATTTTTCAATAAGTTTGGGGTCAAACTAAAATTTTTAGTTATTTTAGGGGTAAAACTGTGATTTTGTAAAACTTTTGGGGTCAAATCATAATTGCATAAAACTATTAGGGCTAAAGGAAAATTTTGGAAACTTTCATGGAATATGCTTTGGCATATTTTCTTCTACAGTTCTTTCTAGTTCCAGTGAACTCCTTTTCTTTTGGTAGTGATATTTTGGTGGTTTGGTTTGGACAGAATTCACTCAATGTAGTCTAAATTTAATTACATTCATATAAAATGATCACATAACAATTTATCAAAATATTTTCATATCACATATATGTAAATAAAATGCATTAAATCTCCACCTCCAATTTCGAGAAAAGTGAAAAAATCCCAACACTTTAAAATTTCGCTTCTCCGTATCTCTCATCTTGGACCGAATTATCACGATTCGGCACCGCCATGATGATCACAATGTCAAAAATACCAAAACCCTGTTATTCTTAAACTTAAATCCTCATTTTCTCTCTCCTCTTTATTTTCACTCTCTTCTATTTTTTTCTTCTCTCTCGGTTTATTTCTCCCAACACATAACACACACACCCACACCCATTCACACACACACACACACATATATATATATCATATGCTTGGTGGCCAAGCAAAATAAAGCTTCCAAGAAGCTTCAAAATTTTTTTTTTTTAACTTGGTGCCCAAGTTTCTCCATATGTGTATATATATATATGCAAAGCAATTATATATGTACATACAAAGTAATCCTTATAATCTTAAATCTTAATTTAATTTTTTTATAAAATAATATATATTAAAAATTTTAAATTTTGGGTTATTACAATGGGATACTAATAATGGGGATGGAAAATGTATGAGGATTTTAAGGTATTCTCCAAACGGTTACGGAGACGGGTATGACAGTTTTCACCCTGCCTTATACCCGTTTGAATACTTATTTATTAACCTATATATATTTAAAAAATACATAAATTATATATTTCTATTTAATATATATAATATTTATAATAAATTTTAAAATTGATTATTTATATATAGTATATAATTTATAGTTGTCATATTTGGTAGGTAAACAAGGAAGAGAACGTGAAATTCATTACCTAGCCGGTATAGATATATGGAAAATTTTTTTCCTGAAACAAAAACGGAAGCATGAAAGGGTATTATTAAATGGGGACAGGAAAAACTATGCCAGCCTTATTGGCATCCCTAGGACCAAGTAAATTTTCCAATGACCCTGAAAAAATTTGCAAATCCTTAGTGACATTAGGAAAATTTGAATTAGTGACTATCAAGGAATAAACTTAATATCTTACCAATTGAGCTAAATTCCCTGAAATTTGTTGCTCCAGTAGGATTGTTTTGATTCTTGACTAAAATTTATTAGCTTTATATCTTTACAAATTTTTATAAATTTAAATTTTCTACTCATAACATGAATTACGAAATTACAAGTACAACTTTAACAAATTTATATTAATTTATACAATTTATAAAACAAATAACTCATAATTTGACATTTATATATTTTTAACCGTTGGATTTATTCAATAGTTGAAATTAATTCTTTTTCTTTCCTCTTTGATTGTTTTTTTGATCACATCACATGAAAAATATAATCTCCCACTCTTCTCGTATTTTTTGAATACTTTTTACATATAAAAGTTTTTAAATTAATATTTTAAAAAATATGATAATACTTGTAGTAAATAATAAAATTTTATACATTTAGTAAACATTGTATCAATACTTTAATTTTTTTTAATTAGTGATATTTATTTTTATAAGTTATTTTTACAGTTTTCAGTGTAAGTTTGTTTTATAAATTTAAATTTGAGTTATTTGTATGCCAAATTGTATTTTTGCCTTTAAGGCATAGATAATTACTATGCACTTTTCACACCTTTTTGTTAAGACAAAGGTCCAATTTTTATGTGCTTTAGAGGATATTTACAATGCGTTTGGTAAAATAAAAAACATTTGAAAAATTTTAAAAAATTTTAAAAAATATTTATTTTTTATTTTACTGTACAAATTATAAACTTACAAATTTTTTCAAATTATTTTACTTTTTGTTACTGCAAACACCCTCTAATCAATCACTAATAAAGATTTAAGATACGTTTGACGTGAGATAAAATGGTAAAAATATTTGAAAATTTATCAAGAGAAGCCCAGGAATAGCAAGATAGTAAAGCAAGCATGACAAAATATCTTAAAATGCAAAATATTATAAGTAAAATAAAAGCTATAATTAATAACAATATTCTTTAATTCTGTCTAAATAATATTTTTCTCTTTTTCTTAAGAAAAAATAACTTATAAATAATGATTCTAAAATTCTTGTTTGATGAATGTCAGTTTCAGATATTCTTTGTCTTGTAATAGATAAACGAGTTCTATACCAAGATAATTTTTTGTTTATAATAATTCAATTGAATCATAAGATGAACTGGTAAAAATACAGATGATGAAAATGAAGATTTATTAATAAACAATCTTTAATACAAGGACTTACTTGATAAAAAATGACTAGACTTGATACATCAGAAGGTTGGAAGCTTTAGAGAGGATATTGGTGAGATTCAGACGGCAGAAAGGATTTCTATTCCGAATGCAACCTGCCTCAAACTTAACTTCCTTCCTTTTTTTTATAATGGGGAAAGGAATCAGGCTACAGTTTTTCCCGTGATGGGTACTGATAAAGAGCCTGACATAAAGTTTGACATAAAGATAAAGCTAAAGATGATAAATACATAAAGTTGACATAAAGCTGAAAAGTGACATAAAGTTTGATGGCAATAGTTTCTTTGGCAGGTGAGACTTGATGTTCTTTGTCATAACTTGATGAATAATTCCAGGCATGTGAATCTGCAGTAGCTTGATAATCGATTGATGACAGGCATGTGAATCTGCAGTGTCTTGATAATCAATTTTTGGCTTTTGCTTTTGTTTTCTTCTTCTCCTTGATTGGTGCTGGTGGAATAGGATTATTGATAGGGGGAAGGATACCATAGCAATCGTCTTCATTATCATTGCCAAGATTGACTGAATTGAAGCTTTCTGCCGAATTGAAGTCCTCACTTGATTCCTGTTCTGATAATGATTCTAATGCAGCTAATAATTGTTGTTTTAATTCCTTTTTTGATGCTGTAGCTGCAAGTTTTGATATATTCTGGCTTTTTTGAAGAAGGAACTGAAGGGTTGTTGATGTTGTTAATACTGGATGCTGATGGAAATATTTATCAATGGCCGCGGGAGTAACCCTGTCAATTTTAAATTGCTCCCACCATTTGACTTTAATTCTGCGGATTAGTGATGAAATGGTTGGTCCTTGATGAAAATATTCCCATTGGATGATCCAAGCAAGAAAGAATTGTTGGAAGAAATAGAATAGATGAGGGAATTGGTTCATGGGAAAATGAGATTGGATTTTAAATCTATCTTGATAAATCTGGAGGCCTTGATGAGCTTGTTGGGGTAATATCTCTGGTACTGGCCCAAACATGTTCCACCATTCGATGAACCATGCTGGAAGGTCTTGATGGAATTTGTTGTGGAAGTAAAACATCCAAGAATGTCTGAATGTTTTATTTTGATGATAAAAGGTGTGGTACCAGGCTTTTTGATAATCCCAGTAATTGTAGGTGGATGGAACAAAATGTTGAGAAAACTGGCAGAATTGGTTTGGATGTCCTCCCCAATCTTCAAAAGATAAGATTTTGATAATTTGACATGTTGAATAGGCTATTTGGGTTTGGTCAAATTTATCTGGATAATGTTTAAATGATACTAATTCAGTGTCAATCAGTATAAATTCATAAAATTTTTGGGTTTTCATAGAATTTGAAGTTACAAAATGGTTATTTGGTAGAAATACGGTTTGAAGAAGATCATGGATAACTTGGTAATTGGGTGGATTTGTGAATGGGTTTTCATATTCTTGAGATAATCTGGTAATAAGATAGGTTTGTGGTTTAGGAAAATATTGTGATTTTGATGATAGGGAAATTTGAGAAATTGGTGTGGGGTTTGCCGATACCACCACATTTTTTGATAAAGAGGCTATGGGGCCAGGAGCCACCATAGATGATGAAGAGGGACGTGTAGCCACCTCTTTTGATGACCTAATTGCGACTGTTTGAGCAAAGCTCTTATTAGCCACTTGGTTTAATATCTGTTGTTGTTGTCTTTCTTCTTCAAGTAATTGGGTATACCAGTCACTGGGAGATAATGGAAGGACCCTGGGAATGGTAGTTGGTAAGGGTGTGGTTTGACTAGAGGATGATTTAATAGGTACCATAGCATATGATTCTTTTGATATTGGTTGTTGGGTTGATGAAGATGGTCTAATAGGTTTAGGAGGCATGGTTTCCCTGCAAGAATTCACGGGTAAGGAAATCAGGGATGAAATTTGCTTCTCCTTTGATGTATTCAATTTTATAATAAAAAACTGATAAAATAGCTTGCCATCTTGCAAAAATCTGTTTTGATGCAATGTTTTGAACATCTTTTTGTAAAACATGCTTAGCAGCCTTACAATCAATTCTGATTAAAAATTCTTGATTTAATAAATCACTTTGAAATTTTTGAATGCATAATACAATAGATAAAATTTCCTTTTTAATAGTGCTATAATTCTTTTGGGCATTAGTCCATGTTCCTGATGTAAACTGGACTAATTGTTCTTGATGGTGGCCAGGAAGACGTTGTTTTAGAATACCGCCGTATCCTAGGTCTGATGCATCGGTTTCTACAATTTTATAGGCTAGAGGGTTTGCTATATGCAAACATGGCAAAGACTTAAGATGTTGTTTGAGTTGTTTAATAATTTGGGTATGCTGAGGAGACCATGGAGGAGGATTTTTCTTAAGCCTTTCTCTTAATGGAGCAGCAATGATACTAAGTTTTTGATAATATTCTGAGATATAATTGAGGCTCCCTAAAAACCTCTGAAGTTATTTTTTATCTTTAATTTCATTAGGAAATTTACTTGCAAATTCTAAAGCTCTTTCAATTGGAGTAATTGTTCCTTGATCAATGTAATGTCCAAGAAATCTTATCCTTGTTTGAAAGAGATTAATTTTTTATGGAGAAAGCACTAAACCATTTTTCTTTATAATATAGAGGAAAGTGTTTAAATGCTTCCAATGAGATTGAATACTATTTGAGAAGATTAATATGTCATCAATGTATACTATTGAGAAGTCAGAATATGGGTTAAAGATGTCATTCATGATTTTTTGAAATTCACTTGGAGCATTTTTTAATCCAAAAGGCATTACATTCCATTCATATTGTCCAAAAGGGACAGTGAATGCTGTTTTATATTTATCTGATTCTGAGATCTGGATTTGCCAAAATCCAGATTTTAAATCAAATTTTGAATATATCTTAGCATGTACAAGTCTTTGAAGGAGGTCTTGCTTATTAGGGATTGGATACCTTATCCATTGCAAAACATCATTCAAAGGCTTGTAATTTATTACTAGCCTTGGAGTTCCTCTTTCTATTTCATCATTTTTATTTACATAGAAAGCAGCACAACTCCAGGGAGATTTGGATGGTCTTATTAGTTTTTTATCTAATAAATCTTGGATTTCTTTTTTGCAGTAATCCAAAAGTTCTTGATTCATTTGGATAGGTCTGGCTTTTGTTTTAATTTTTGATTCTTGAAAATCTTTAATATAAGGAAGGGTAACTATATGGCTTTTCCTATTCCAAAATGCATTTGGAATGGTGGAAGAAACTTCTTTGATTATTTTATTTTTAAAATTCTCAATTGCCAATTTCAACTGGCTATCTTGAAGTTGAGTTTTGATTTGTTGACACACCTTTTCTTGTTTTAGGAGCATTAGATGTTTTTCTTTTAATATGATTTTTGAGATATTATTTATTTGGATTTTTTCTATAGCTATATCTTTTAAAATATTCAAATCTTTAATATTTGGAGGATTAAGAAATTCAAATATAATTTCTTGGTCAAATATATTAGTAGAAATTCCTTTAGGAGATACGGTCATGGGTTGGATAAGATTTAAGAAAGGTGTTCCTAATATTACTTCTCTATTTAAATCTTTTACTAAAATAAATGGAGTTTTTATGCATATATTTTGATTACATACATGGGCTTTTGTTAATTTATATTTGACTTTTAATGGCATACCATTAGCAGATGATATCTTTCTTTTGTTGGTTCAAAATATTTTATGGGTACTAATCCTTCCTGTATACAGTTAAGGTCAGCACCAGAATCAAAGAGTGCAGTAGTATTAATAGTATATTCTTTATTAATTACAAATTTTAATTTTACATTCCATTTTTGGTAGGATATTTGGGTTAATAAGAAAATATCATCTTTTTTATGTTCTTTACTATGGGTTAACAAGGTTTCTTGATCGGAGGTTGAGGCTATAGTATCCTTAATATGTTGATTTTTTAGAATTAATACTTGTTTTGTTAATTCTTGAATCTCTGATTTTGATAGTCCTAGTTCCTGTTTTAAAGTTCTAATTTCTTTTTTGATTTCTTTTATTTCAAGTTTAATGTCTTCTATTGGAATTTTTTGTGATTTCTGAGGTTGTTTAGCCTTTTTTAATATTGAATCTAGATCATAACAATTTTCTATTACCTTTTCTTTATTCTTCTTAGTCTGTTGAAGGTTTTCTTTTAGTTTTAATAAATAATTTCTTTTCAGCTGAGGGTCTTCTATATCTTCAATCATTTCCATAATTAATTCTTGTTCTCTGGTAATAACATTACAATAACAGTTTTGCTTGATAATTTTGCTACTAGATGAATCATCAGATATTTCTGTATTAGATTCAGTTGATGATGTGATATTATCTATTTCAAAGTCATCTTGAGAATTTGATTTTTCATATTCTGATTCAGAATTACTTAACATTAATATTTCCAATTGTTTTTTGAGGTGTTCATCATTATCTAAGGAATTTATTTTTCTTTTTAATGGACAATTATTTTTATAATGTTCTATTTTTCCACATTTATAACATGTTGGGGGTATTTTCTGATTGTTAATAGGCTTTTTCGATTTTTTCTTACGTTGGAAATGATTTGGTTTATTTTTGTAAGATTTTTTGTAAAAATTATCTTGGCTAGGTTGTCTTTTCTTTTTATAATAGGGTTTGGGTATTAGCTTTTTATGTTTTTTATGTTTTTTATGTTTTCTTGATGGAGGTAAATTTTGTTTAGCTAATCCAAATTGTTCACAAAATGTGCCTAACTCTTTATGTGATTGTGTTAATTCTCTTTGTAATCTTTGGTTTAATTGGAAATTAGTACAGATTTCAAATGCTATGTCTTTTATAGTGTCTGATATATCTGGAAATGTTAAATGTTCATAAGGTATTATGCCTTCATTTTGTTCTCTTAATCTAGTTTTTACTTTTTCAGCAAATAATCTTGGTAATCCATCAATAAATTTTTCTTTCCAGGACGAGAGACGCTGATCATCTCTCATTCCAAGTTTTGTTAAAAATGTTTTTCATACCAGTGATAGTCTTGAAGTTTTGGACATTTTAAATTTGTTAAGATTATGGACGATCTTTCTTCAATTTTTGATGTGTTTCCTATAAAATATTTAACAATAGAAAATATTAGGGTATTAACAGCATCTTCTATTATTGTTGGATTATCATCTTCATCTTCAACTTTTATAGGTTCATTAAATTCATCAGTTTTGATAGCACTTAATATATTATCTTTTTCTGATTCAGTAAGATATTTATCCCACCAAGTTTTGAGTCTTCCAGAAAATCCGGATATAAGAATTTCTGCTACGGCTTTATCAGAACATTGCTTTTTCATTTTATAAGCACTTGCAACCATTGTCATTTCTTGTAATTTATTAATCTTTTGATATTCTGTTAATCCATCTAAATTCCATTTATAGATTCCAGTGCCTTTGAAAAATTGAGTTGGTTCAACTAATTCTTCATATTGTTGATCTGGGAAAGATGGTCTTGGATAATAATTTTTTATTTGTTTTGTATTATGTTTGTTATGATTCCATCTGGCCATATTGATTGTTTGATCTTGAGGAGTAAAAGTTTCTAATATTTCTTCAACTTCTGTTTCAGATAATTGTGATAATGTGTGGATGGCTTTTATTGATAGAGATGGTGTTTCAGGAGCAACCATAAAAGTCAATGTGTTTTGTAGTTTTTTAATCTTATTATCAATATCTTGTATTAGATCTTTATCTTTTAATTGAGTATTGATTTTCTTAGGAATTTAATGAGGAATAAATAAAGGTTTTTGATGTGAATTTTGACCTATTGCGGGTTCTGATTCTTGTAAATTATTTTCAATTCTGTTAAGTTGATCACTAATTGTTTTAAGATTTTGATTTGTAAAGTTATTTTGTTCTAAGATTTTTTGTATATCTCTAGATGTTATATCAGACTCTGATGGTGATTTCATTTTATAAGGTGAAGCCTTAATGATTGAATTTCTATATTGAATAGATATTTCTCCATGAGGTGGATGTGTAGATTGTTTAATACCTTCTGATGTATTCCATTGTTGGGGTTTTTGGGTAACATTTATTTCTTTGGTAAAAGGATAATTTATAGAATTATTGACAGCATATTTCTCAAACCAATCAAAAAATCTAAAATGAGTTTTATAATTTTGAACATATTTGTAAAATTCTTCTCTTATTGGTATTCTGGCAACTTCATCAAAGTTTGATAAGAACCATTCTCTTTTTTGATTGTTTTCGGATGATTCAAAATCTTTCTTTAATATACTTTTGTCCATAATAAATTCTCTATTAATGACAAATATTTGAGGGTCATCTTGCATTTAAGATTGAGTTGGGGACATATGTTCAGAGGATTTGTCTTCATCATCTTTTTCTTGTTGATTTATTTGATCCGTGTAAATAGGTTGGGGTATGGTTGATCTATTTCTAACCCTATTAAGCTTAAGAGGTTCATAATTGCTTGATGTTGGAATAGAGGAACAAGAAGATCTCGGAGGTTGATAGGATGATCTTGGAGGTTGATAAGGTTCTCTAGAATAAGAGGATCTAGGAGGTTGAGAAGATTCATTAAAATTTTTTGTTTGAAAAGGTATTTCTCCTTCTTCTTTAATTTGTAAATTAGAAAGTTTTGTAGATAAAAATTCAAGTTTGACAGATCCATTTGGGAGTTCTTCAATTTTTTGGAGTTTTTTGTTTTCTATTTTTGGAGCGGGTATTTGATCTTCTAATTCCCATTCTACTGGGAGATTAATATCACTCCAAAGTACAGTCTGTGGAACTATTAAATTAGAATTTTCTCTTTGTGTTTGAAAAAAGATTGTCTCTCCTTTAGGGCTAATGGTTTTAACTAAAGGATCCATGATAGTGGTCATAGTTTTATAATGAATTTTATAGATTACAGCAAAAGGAATATTTCCAGGTTCCATATCATATCCTGATGTTTGTATTTTAAGAACAAGAGAATTTAATATTCCAGTATCATGTAAAGAAACCGGATAATTTGGGAAATAGTTAAAATATATAGGACCATTATATAAGCTAGTTTCAATAACTCCTAGCAAAGAGTCTTGAAATTTACGATGTCTTTGATCTCTTAGGCATAGTAGAATTGATGTATTTAATCCACTTCTAGTTAATGGTTGGATAGCTATTTGAACTAATCCAAAGTGAATGTATGAATATTTTTCTTGATGTTTTCTAATGATACTAGAGTCAAGGAGTTTGATAGATTGACATTCAGATATAAATGGGACAGTTTGTTCAACTGTTTTGATAGAGTAATCAGAAGAAAAAGACCATTTTTTGATATGATAAACCTCTTTGATAGGAACATTTGGGATTTTCCAGTTAGATATAGGTTGTTGTAGATTTTGAATATTTTGTTCTTCTTGATTTATTATATTACTATCTTGGGATGAGCTTGATGCCCTAGACATAGATCTAGACAAGAAAGACATGATTGAAAAATTAGATTCTTATTTTATTTTACAAAACTTATGTAAAACTTTCACCCTAAGCCTGTCAACGATTTATACCTAAAAACGGGACTTACAACACATTGCCCTAAACTGGCTACGCGACTATCGGGTTTCCCCACCGAGTCAGGTTCAAGGTTTACTAAATCTTGTAAACTAAAATAAAAATTCAGAGTTTCTAAAATATCTTAATTCTCTCTACCTATAGCTCTGATACCAATATTTTTACCTCATTATACAATTTACAGACCCATGTCTTATTTTATTTTATGACACTTTAAACACACCCTTGCCAGTGCTGCTTCTGTATTTGAATCGAGGGTTTCGTATGGTGAAGCGGAAGCGCAGAGAGACAAATGTCGAAATGGGGAAAGAGGAAGGGCGCGGAAGATTACGCCTCCGATGGCGACGCTCCGCCAAATAAAACCTCTAAGAAGGACCGTGGCGATGATTCCGACGATGACATCGTCGTCTGCGAGGTTTCTCTAAGCTCCCATCTCTCACTCTATCTATATACAATATCCATACATTTATCTTCGTTTTTCTAATGTGTTTTTCGAGGACATATAGATTTCGAAGAATCGAAGAGTTTCTGTGAGGAATTGGCAAGGAAAAGTTGTAGTGGATATTCGGGAGTTCTATGTGAAAGATAGGAAGCAAATGCCAGGAAAAAAAGGTTCATTTTCTTCACTTTATGTTCTTAATCGCTCTTATTTTTAATGCACTTTTGATATGCAACGTTTTTGTGATGCGTAATATCGTTGTGGTGCTTCAGTTTGGTGGTGTGTTTATTTTAATTGAATTTAGGGTTTGTTTGGAACCTAGGAATTGGTAAAGAAGGGAAAGGCAAGTGAGAAGGAAACCGTTTTTATCCGTCTTTTCCTAAGAAAGAAATATGGTTCTAGGCCCACAAATTTGCTACTTAAGCTCTACTTGTTTCAAAGTGAAATGTTTTCGAGAAAATAATGTTACTTATGTTACACTGTAAAATGTTCTTGTTCGAAACACTTTTACCTATGTTTTTGAAAAACATTTTCCTAAAATATGAGTAAATTTGTTTTCCCAAAAACATTTTACATTGAAACAAACGAGCATTGGAACAAATGGAGCCTTAGTTTCATCATATTTTCCCCTACTGTTGGTAACTAGAGAAGGATTGTTGATTGCCTATGTGTCTTCTTTTCCTCTTCCCTCAAACAAATCCGTGAAACAAAAAGCCCATTGGTATTTGCTTTCATGATAATTTCTATGCTTGGAGTGTGACTAGCGTATTGACCTAAATAATTCATCAATTATATTGTTGATCTTGGTATTGATTTAGTTAAATTCTCAAAAAAAAAAAAAAGTTGTAGTCATAACTATGGTTGATGGAATTATTAAATTCCACCCAGATTATAGAAGTTGAAGAGTTACAATTTTGAAGATGCATGGAATGACAGAAGCCATTGATTAATTTGAATGGTTTTTAGATCCTTTATATGAAAATTGATATATTTGTATGAACATTGTATGAATATGATGAGTATTGTTCACTTCCGCATTTGATGGCTTCAAGTCCGGCAACTCCTTCCTTGCATCAGTATCACTTTTGTGGACTCAAAAACAATCACCAATCAAATAACACAACTTAAAACTCGTCTATGGATAAAAGTGTGCACATGCATTTGCACGTGTGAGAAATTTTAGTCCCTTTTTTTGTTGGCTGATTTTTAAGCATAAAAAAAAGTTATTTTCAATTAGCAACCTAAGACCGTAGCCAATGTTTTACATCTGTGCTTTATGGTAATCAATCTTTTGAGTTGGGTGTCTGGTCATTGCAAGTTACTGAAAGATGAAGTAGTCATCTCCTATGTCACGGGCTTACAATTTTATGCATTGATCCGTGTGGCACTTAGAGACACTTTAACCTCTTGTTGAAGTGCTAAGTCAGTTTACCTTTGCTAGGAAGCTAAAAGCTCTCAAAAAACTCACAAAGAAAATATGTAGGAAAAACACTTCAAGAGAGCAAGAGAGCACACAAGAGACTTGGAGAATGCTTTACTTTACTCAAACTTGGATGCTTAAAAATGAGGGGGGTGAATCCCTATTTATAGCCCTCCACCCCCTCAATGGACGGTGGAGATTTATTCGATGTAACAGTGGGGGTTAAGGTTCTAGAATCCTCCACAAAAGTATCTAAGTGTAGGTGTCCAGCCACCCTTCACTGGGTAAGATGGCGTCGCCACCGTGGCACCACTTTCACAAGGGGCATTTGAGGTTGGGGGCATTCTAGACTTTGGACACTTAAACCCAAAAGTCAGGAGTGAGCTCTAAGGGTCACCTGTAAAGGGTTCATTAGCACACACTCACCAGCGGGATCATCGGGGATGAGCGGCTTGGTGGCTAGAGTTAGGGGATCCGTCAATTCACCGTAGACCAGCCCAAGAGGGAGAAAATCACTACATGACAAAACCTATTCTATGCATTATAACCGCCTCGTACTTATACGGCTACGACCTTTGTACCCGCCAACCAAGCAGGAGTGTTATCACCACTTGGTCGGAGTACCTTTACCTACTAACCAGATTTGCAAAGTAAGCCACATGACCAAATGACCATTGTCCTTGGCGCGTGTAGGCTAGTCCTTTGTCTTGACTTGCTCTTTATAAATATACTCATCCACAACACTCCAACGACAATCTAATTCCTTGACCCTCTATTGAACCCAAAACTTGCGATCACCCTTTCTCTCTGTCACTCCGAGTTGCCTTAACTCTCAACCCGTCCATTTCTGGTGAATCTCCGCCATTGACGACGTATAGCATTATTCCCAGACAATCGGAACGTCCATCCACAATTTGATCCTCCACATTATACTCCATAAGGGAACTAGGGCTAAACATCGTTCATGGCACCCCACAAAAAGGCCACTGGTACAACTAGCACCAACGCTCCTGACGGCATTGAGGTTAGCTCCGGGGACGGAGAAGAACAACAGGTTGTAGTGCCACAACCAACGTTAGCTGCTATAGCAAACTAGCTCCAGACCATCACGAAGCAAGTATTACTTTGCCAGCAATCACAAGCGGAAGCTCAACTTACCCAACAAGCCATGATGCAAGCTATCCTAAATTTGCAAAGAAGGCAAATGTTCCCCTCGCCACAACCTTTGACGGCAGCACCATTAGCCGTGCCTCCAGCTCTAGTCAATTCAGGAAGCAACCCTACATCAGATAACAGCAACGACCCTGGCGAACAACCTTCAGTTCAAATTCCCAGTAGTGGTGGGCCAATAGTTAATCCAACCTTGGTGGCCCATGCTATGACCCCAACGGGCAACGTAACCTCGCCACTTGTAGGGGGTCTACCTTATCCCACAATGAAACCCTAGTAACTCGTGCTCCTGCATTTACTATACCTTAACCAACTATCCCCAACTTAAGCCTTCCTTCACCAACAGGTGTGTCATCTCTTGCGCCCATTCCCATGCCCACTTTCACCTTGGAACAGCTGAAATCTCATGTCTGAGACCTTATTCATCAAGAAAGTTCGAACACTCCTTCACTTGATTTTGACCTTCGACCACCCTATCCTGCTGAGATAGCTAAGCTTCCCTATTCTCAAGGTTATGTTGTGACAAAGTTTGTGAGATTTGACGGCAAAAGGGGGGACGCACGTGAACATATCGTGAGGTTCATTGATACTTTGGGAGTTTATGGCTCGGACAAGATGATTTGACTCCAAGAATTCTCTAAGTCTCTCACTGATAAAGCGTATACATGGTATGCCAACCTCCCTGTGGGATCGGTGTCCTCCTGGGAAGATCTTGTGAAGAAATTCTATGCAAAATTTTTCTATGTGGAAGAACGGCTTACTACCTTTCATCTAATCCAGGAGTTGCAAAGGCATGAGAAGACCTTCTCACTTATGTCAAACGATTTCGCGAAAAGGCGGTTGATGTCCAAGACCCACTCTCGGAGGACCAACTTGTGAAAATATGCATTGAAGGAATGAATGGTCAGTATAAAGTTCATTTGGTGAATCATCACTTTCAAGATTTCTCGAGCTTGTGTATGGCCGCTAGAAATCTAAGTGAAACTATAAAAGGGTCGGCGTGTCAACTTCCCTCCCCTACTACTCTTTTCTCCCCAAGGGATCGATTGACTTCATGGGATTGGTGACACTTGTCTCGTCACAATCACAATGTATTCAAAGCAGCAGCCTCTGCAGCACAGCTATCTTACAAAAAGAAAGAAGACAGTAATAAGAAGCCTCACACAAATGACCTAGCACCACTTCCATTCCCAGCTCACCTCTCCATATCAAATCTTAGGGCTTTTTTGAATGCATGGGTCGCGAATGGTGCCCTTACCCTACCCGCACTAAAGAATCCTCCCACAAGACAAGAAGAAGAATAGCCAGGTTTCTGTTGGTACCATCGGACGACGAGGCATCCAACCAAGGATTGATGGGCCTTTCGAACTTTCTTTCACAAGATGGTTCGAGAGAAGGGGTTGGAGGTAACCCCGCGGGATGTGTTAAAAAAACCACTCCTTTGCCATCAAGATAGGCAGCATAATGTGATGATGATATCGCACCACGAAGAACATGGGGAGATAGCGGCAAGTGAAATAGATATACCTGACCTAACAACCCACCCAGAGTTTGAGAATGAAAGGGCACAAACTCTTAGCAAGTCTTCGAAGTTCAAATAGTTCTTTGACCAATTTGGGTTTTCATCCTCTACTCGCTTGGCAGCCACCAAAGTGCTGCTTCGGGTAGCAGAAGATAACAGATAAGAATGTATGGCCATAAATGATTCTGTGAAAAGAGCCCTCAAGGACAATAGTTATCCCCTCAGCTTTATAGAAGCAGATAGGTAGGTACTTCATCCCTATAATCGTCCCCTCTATGTCCCAATAACTGTCAATGGTATGGAATTTCAGTGGGGATTTATGGATGGGTGAGCGTCAATTAACATCTTTCCTTTGGCCACTTTCTGCGCCGTCGGAATCCCAAATAGTCACCTGGTAAGAGAGCCCATCACAATCAATGGTTTTGAGGGCCAAGGACAGAAGTCAATGGGATATGTCCAAGTAAATCTTAAGGTAGGAGAAATTCAATCCCCTACAAAATTTCATGTTATCGACTCTCGTTCTTCTTACCACGCATTTTTGGGACGGGCATGGATTCATAAGTATGCGGCGATACCATCCACGTACCATTAGTGTGTAAAAGCCATCTAGCATGGCAAAGTGGTAGCAATCAAAGCTTCGTACAAACCCTTTTGAGCCAATGAAGCCCACATGGCTGATGCAATCTTTTACTCTCAGACGAATGAGGAGGATGTGCGTGGTCCACCATGTGAGATCAAAATTCCCAAATGGTCCGAAATGAGTAAAGCGCCTCCCATAGGCAGGCATTTGAAGAGGGAACTTCCTCTCGAATCCACAAAAAGCCCCGTGACCTGATACAGACGTGCTGATGGTAGAGTGGTTTACCGCTTATGACAGTGTAAAGTCTTGTGGCAAATCCAATCAAAATATTAGTTAAATTAGGAATGCTATTAAAGTTTCCTAAAGTGATGCAAATTGAAGATTTGAAGAATTCTGAACAATTAAGGAGATAAAGTTAATCAAGTTGACCAAGATTTTGAAGAATTCTAATTGGTGTGACGGATTACAAAACCTAATGGAATTCAGACGCAGATTTCTGGAACGTGAATGAAATTCCAGTGTACCTCGCAGGCACGGCGTGGGGAGCTTGCGGGTGCGCTACAAGCACGCAGGCAGCCCGCAGGGAGCGCGCGGGTACGCCAAGGTGTCTCAGAAATTCCAGTGAGGTCCGCAGGCAAGAGGATGGGAGACCGAGGGTGCGCCAGTGTTATTTCCTAAAGCGTAAAAATTCCAGTGCAGGTCGCAGGCTGGAGGATGGGAGCGCAAGGGATCGAGCTATGAATATTTTGTTCGGATTCAATTTCCTATTTTGCCAAACTAGGGCAACTTTGTAATCCTATATATATGTGAAACCAACTCTATAATTGAGGGAGGTGGGAGAACATATTATAGGGACCTAGAGAAAGAGTCTTTAAGGATTGAGAGCTTTCATGTTCTTTCTCTAAATTCGTCTTGTATTTTCTTTTCACTCTCTGTGTGAGGCAGAAAGCCTACTTGTAGGGTTTATCGAGTGATTCGAGCAAGAGTGATGAAAGGATTCATGCGAGTGATTCGTAGAGAGTTTGAGTAGAGTCTTGTAACCCGTTGATAGTGGGATTGTAAATAGAGGTTTTTCTCCCTGCGATAGGGTTTCCTCGTTATTCTCTTGTGTGATTACTTTCACTGTGTGTGTGATTGTGTGGGTTTGGAATTTTCAATTGGTATCAGAGCGGGTCACTCTAAGTTCTTGAGTGAAGATGTTCATCCAAACCAATGGATCCACCACGTGAAGGAGGTTCAAGCACCAGACCCCCTTGGTTTGATGGTTCAAACTATTCATACTGGAAGGTACGAATGCAAGCTTTCCTTTTGGGAATGAATTACAAAGTCTGGATGTCAATAGTTCAAGGATGGGATGAACCGACTCATGATATTGATGGAAAAATCGAACAAAAGTCAATTCAGACGTGGACTAAAGCTGAGCAAAAGAGTTCAGAGTGGAACTTCAAAGCCTTGAGTGCCATATTTTCTGCAGTTTGCCCTAATGAATTCTGTCGCATCTCAAGTTGTACGAGTGCCTGAAAAGCGTGGTTAATTCTGCAAAGTACACACGAAGGGAACGAACAAGTCAAAACCAGCAAGCTTCAAAAACTCACTTCTGAGTTTGAGGGACTAAGGATGAATGAAGACGAAAGGTTTGATGACTTTTATGTCCGGCTCAGTCACATTGTTAATTCATGCCACAACCTTAGAGAACCTATTCCAGAATACAAAGTGGTACGTAAAATTTTACGTTCTCTTCCACGAGTGTTTGATTCTAAAGTTACAGCAATAGAAGAAGTCAGAGATGTGAACTCCATGAGAATAGAAGACCTTGTGGGATCCTTGCAAACGTTTGAAGCAAATATGGTGAAACCTCGCAAAGCGTCAAAAGGTATTGCTCTAAAGACAGTGGAAGAAGAAAGTGATGAAAAGGAGTCGGATAAAGAAATGGCGCTTGTGGCTAAATGATTCGTGAGATATATAAGGAAGAAGGGTTTATTTAATAAGAATAACAAGAATGAGTCACAATCTCAAGAAAAAGGAAAGAAGATCAAGAAGATTGAATTTGGGGAAGAAAATAAGAAGAACAAGATCAAGTGTTTTGAGTGTCGTGGATATGGACACTTTGCTCAAGACTGTGCAAACAAAAAGATGAAAAAGAAACAAGTCAAAGTCATGAACGCTACATTAGATGATGAATCCAGTTCAGATGAATCATCTTCAGCAGTATCCTCAAACAATAAAGGTAATTTTGTTGCTTTTATGGTGTCTCACTCTTCGTCTGTAGGAACTCCATCTGGATCTCAAAGCGACACCGATATATCTAATCATGAAGATGATGACTCTGAGGATGAATTCAATAATGACTTGCAAGTGGCCTATGATGCTTTCATTGTCGAATACAGTAAGGTAAAGAAACAAAGACAAGCCCAACATACCCGCAACAGTAAACTCTGAAGTGAACGAGATTCCTTGAAGACAGAGAATGAAAAACTCACAGATAAAATATCTATTTTAGAATCTGACAAAACTTTTCAGTCTCATAGTGCAGAAAAGTTCAAAGAAAAACTTGAAGAAAAGAATAAAAAGATTGATGAATTGGAGAAAGTTGTTAGAGAACTACAAGATGAGATCAGTAAGCTGAAAGAAAAGATCAAGAGTGATGAGAAGATAATTGAAAGAATGAACTCCAGTTCTCAAAAACTTGAAGAAATTTGGGGCCAACAACGAACACATGGAGACAAAGCAGGCTTAGGCTACACCGAAGAGAAAAATACAATTGTTTCATCATCATCAGCACCTTCAGTAGTAGCAAAGGTTGTTTCAAAACCTACAGCCAATCCCAAGACCTTCCCAAAGCCTGCTGTACCACCAAAGAAGGTTTTTGAAAATAATAAACACCATTAGCATCCTCCTCACATAGTGAAAGGTACGCAGTTTGCTAGACCCCAATTCCTTGTACCTGTTTGTCACCATTGTGGAATCAAAGGTCATATACGCCCAAACTGTCACAAACTCTATGGTCTTCCTTTAAACTATATTCAAAATTTTTCAAAAAATCATGGACCTAGAGTTCCTGTGATAAATAGATTTCAAGTGTTTTCAAAATTCTCAGAAGATTTTTACAAAAACTCACGCCCTTTTCAAAAACAAAACAGTCCAACATTTCAAAAAGGTAAAAATTTCAAATTTGTTGAGAAAAAGAATTTCCATAAAAGTCAAAAATGTGAGAAAAAACCTGTCAAGACAACTGATTTTAAAACTAGAGCTATTTGGATTAGAAAGTCAGATTTAAATTGTTTTGTTTCACAAACTACCCTGAAAGCTTTGAACTCAAACATGTGGTATCTTGACAGTGGATGTTCTAATCACATGAGTGGAAATAAATCTCTATTTTCAAATTTAGAAACTTTTCAGGGTGGAATAGTGACTTTTGGTGATGGTAGCACATCTCAGGTAAAAGGCAAAGGTGAGATTAAGTCCACAATTTTTAAATGTTTGAAAAATGTTTTATATGTGGATGGACTTAAAGCTAACCTTATAAGTATTAGTCAGTTGTGTGATGCTGACCATGTTGTCCAGTTTTCTAAAAATGAATGTAGTATTTTCAACAAAAAAGGACAACAAGTCTTACATGGCATACGCACATCTGATAATTGCTATGGGATAGCAAATTCAGAAGGTTTTCTTTGCAATTCAGCCACCTTAGATGAAACTGAGTTATGGCATCAAAGATTAGGACACATGAATTACAAAGATTTACACAAATTGTCCAAATCCGAACTCATAAAAGGCTTACCTAATCTTAAAAAGCAGAAAAATAGTGTGTGTGGTCCTTGTCAATTGGGAAAGCAATCTAGGAAGGCTCACAAAAAGATAAAATCAATCAACACTACTGAACCTCTTGAGCTTGTCCACATGGATCTAATGGGACCCACACGCACTAAAAGTCTTGGAGGTAGGCAATATATTTTTGTGGCTGTAGATGATTTTACTCGGTTTACATGGGTGAATTTTTTGTGTGAAAAATCAGATACTTTTGATGCGTTTAAGTCCTTGTGTTTCAGGTTACAACAAGAAAAGCAACGTGTGATAGGTTGCATCACTAGAATCAGGACTGACCATGGAAGAGATTTGAAAATCAGAAGTATGCTGACTTTTATGATGAAAATGGGATTAAGCACGAGTTTTCAGCTCCAAAGACACCTCAGCAAAATGGAGTAGTGGAGAGAAAAAATAAAGTTCTGCAAGAAATGGCGCGGTCTATGCTACATGGGAAACAACTACCTGTAAAATTTTGGGCAGAGGCGGTACACACAGCATGTTACATAGCAAATAGGGTGTATCTTCGTCCTAATTCATCTAAAACACCCTATGAGCTATGGAATGGTAAGAAGCCCAATGTTAAGTATTTCAGAGTTTTTGGGAGCAAATGTTTCATCCTCGAGGATAGGGTAAATCTTGGAAAGTTTGACTCCCGAAGCGATGAAGGAATCTTCTTGGGCTACTCTTCTACTAGTCGTGCTTTTCGGGTTTATAATTTAAATACATCTTCTATGATGGAATCTACCAATGTAATTGTTGATGACAATACTAATGCTATTGTCCTTGAACAGGGTGAAGAAGATAATGAACATATAAAGGAGATTGAAAAAGCTCAAGATCATATGGAAGAAGAAAACACTGGATTGAGAAAAGAAGATAAAGTTGAACATGCCAAAACCACAAAGCAGTTGGAACCATCATCCAGAGTAAAGTTGAATCATCCAGTCAGTCAAGTCATTGGTGAGGTAACTGACAAGATGAAAACACGCATGCAATTAAGGAATGAGGTAACTTATGTATACTATGTTTCTTGTGTTGAACCCAAAAATATTAAAGAAGCCTTGCTTGATGAAAATTGGGTAAATGCCATGCATGAAGAATTAGATCAATTTGTTCGTAATGATGTGTGGACCTTAGTACCTAGACCTACTAACACTAATGTAATTGGGACTAAATGGATATTTAAAAACAAAAGTGATGAGTTTGGAAATATCATTAGAAACAAAGCCAGACTTGTTGCACAAGGCTACACACAAGTAGAGGGAATTGACTTTGATGAGACTTTTGCGCCAGTTGCTAGACTTGAATCCATTAGGTTACTTTTGGCTGTTGCATGTTTGTTGAAATTCAGATTATTTCAAATGGATGTCAAGAGTACTTTTTTGAATGGTGTTCTTCATGAAGAAGCGTATGTAGAACAACCCAGAGGGTTTGAGGATCCTAAATTTCCAAATCATGTTTTTAATTTGAAAAGGGCTCTTTATGGTTTGAAACAAACTCCACGTGCATGGTATGAAAGACTCACTACATTTTTAATTGAATCTAGATTTACTCGTGGTAGTGTAGACAAGACATTATTCCTTCACATGGATTCTAAGCACATCTTAATTGCACAAATTTATGTGGATGACATTGTGTTTGGTTCTACTTGTGAATCTTATGCTGTTGAGTTTGGTAAGTTAATGTCTACACAGTTTGAGATGAGCATGATGGGTGAGTTGACTTACTTTCTTGGACTCCAAATTAAACAAGAAGATAATGGGATTTTCATTTCACAATCCAAGTATGCTAGAGACTTAGTGAAAAGATTTGGCCTCTCAAGTGCAAAACATGCTAGAACTCCCATAAGCACAAGTACAAAATTGTATAAAGATCCAAGTGGAAAAAGTGTTGATCAGACCATGTATAGAAGTATGATAGGGAGTTTGTTATATCTTACATCTAGTAGACCTGACATTGCATTTAGTGTGGGTGTGTGCGCTAGATATCAAGCTGATCCTAAGGAATCACACTTACATGCAGTCAAAAGGATAATAAAATATGTCAGTGGTACACTAGAGTTTGGGATATGGTTTACATGTGACACCAATTCTGATCTTGCGGGATACTCTGATGCCGATTGGGCAGGAAGTGTAGACGATCGCAAGAGCACTTCTGGCGGATGTTTCTATGTTGGAAATAATTTAGTCTCTTGGCACAGTAAGAAACAAAACTCCATTTCATTATCTACTGCAGAGGCTGAATACATTGCTGCTGGTAGTTGCTGTACCCAACTTCTATGGATGAAGCAAATGCTTGCTGATTATGGAATAAAGCAAGGCCCTATTACTTTGTTTTGTGATAGCATGAGTGCTATTAGTATATCTAAGAACCCTGTCTTGCATTCTCGCACCAAGCATATAGACATTAGGCATCACTTCATTAGAGAGCTGGTAGAGGAAAACATCATCATATTGGAGCATGTGCAAACTGAAAATCAACTTGCTGATTTTTTTACAAAACCCTTGGATGCCCTTCGCTTCGAGTCTCTAAGAAAATTTGTAGGCATTTGTGCACACCATTGAAATCTAAAAGATAAGCTAGAAGTTTATTAATTAAGTTGAAAATATTTTATGACTTCTATACTGTTACATGTGCATTAAATCTTCCAAATTTATATATTTCAATGAGTTCATAATTTTTGCATTCCTTGTAATTTGATACGAAGTGTCTTGGTGAGTTTTGTCATAATTTTGGAGTGCTTCCTATGACACTTGATTGTACATACATATATCTCTTTCTTTTCTTTTCTACGAATCAAGGGTTATTGTTTGATGTGTTTAAAAAATGTTGAGGAGCCTGATTTGTGCATATCAAAGTTATGCATAAATGAAATAAAAAAAAAAAAAACTTGGAAAGGGCTACCGGTGGGACCAGTGAGAAGCCCCTTAATGACTCGTTGATTGTTAAGAAATAGCTACCTGCCCATAAGCGTGTGAAAGCCGCCAAGTGTTAAAAAAAAAAAAAAAAGGAGGAGATTGGCTCTCGATTCATTTGGTACATCAAATTTAACTTTTTGAGTCTATGATTTGTTTGAGGGGGAGCCTATATGTATATTATAGTCAAAAACTCACACGTGCACAAGCATTTGTTCAATTTTATGACTTATTTCACCTCCCGACACAGAATTGACAATTTTCTTGGAAAATCAAAATGTGAATCTTTGAATTTATGAAGGGTGAGAGATTGATGTACATGTATTGGTATAGTGGAATTAAAAGTTTTTTTAACATCTTTAATGAATTCTTCTACTGTCTTCTTTTTGGTTTTGAATGTCTGTGTCCACATCTACTTTTACAAGATTTTTTCGAGAGCCTCGCAGGCAGGACGCAGGCTACGCGCTCCTTCGCGAGATCCTCGCAGGTAAGCCGCATGATGTACGCCCCTTTGCCGCCCCTGGCGTAGCCTACCCGCTGGATGCTCGCGGGAGCGCCATGGGGTATATATGGGGCCTGGACAGTGCATGGGTCATTTTCCAGCACGTATTTCTCCTTCGCACCAGCGACCATCCAGCTTCTTCTCCAGCGTCTGTGTGTGCATGTGTACGTTCTAGGTACTCTTCACGTCTTTCTCATTTAGTTCTGTCATTTTTTTAAACATGTCTAAAAGAACTCGAACTGGGTCCTCCTCCACATCTGGTAATCGATTTTTGAATCAAAATGAATTCCGCACATTGTTTTCCAAACGCCCAGTTCTCATTGAATGTCAACTAGAGTTAAATGATTTTCCCATGATTCAACCTTTGTTTGCTCAGTTAGGTTGGGAGTCTGTTACTTCTCTATCTGCATGTGGTCCTGTGAATTTGGTACAAGAATTTTACGCAAATTTTTGTGAGACTGATTTTGAAAATGCCATCTTTAAGACTTCAGTTAATCGTGTGTCCATCACTGTCACTCCTGATTTTATTGCCTCCATTTTGGGCATTGCCCGACCTACTCTTGAGGAACGTTCTTCACTTTTTTATCCTACTCAAGATGGTGTGTCTCCCACCAAAGAAGAACTGACCAATGTCTTTAGTATTATGACTGGCTCACCATCCTGGCGTGGTGAAACATATGTTCACGGGCATCTCAAAACCGATCATCGCATGCTTAATCTCTTTGCGTCTGCATCCATAGATCCTACCTCACATTATTCTAATGTCACACTTAGAAGAGGTCGTGTCATGTATGCCATACTGATGGGTCTTCATTTTGATCTTGCCTTATTCATGTTTCGTCTCATGTTCACTGCTCAACAATTGAAACGCACAAAGGATTCTCTTCCATTTGGTGTTCTTGTCACCAAAATTATACAGTCCCATCACATTGACTTACCTTCTTCTGGCCTCACTCTACAGCCTACACCCATTACCCGCCTTACTGCTAGGAAATCTGTTAGTCAAGCTGTGGATGACACACTTGATGCACCAAACGAAGCTGAATCTAGTCGTAGCACACGTCCATTTACTATGAACTCCATGTCTTTGTCTTTGCTGCGACTTGAGGGGGAGGTTGAAAATATTCGTGCTGATCAGACTGCAATTAATGGGCGGTTGGATACTATCGATGCAAACATCCAAGCCTTAACAGATTTGTGCACCACTCAATTTCAATCCTTACATCACCAGATTGATAATTGGGGAGCATTTCAGGATGAACTACCACAGGATGATGATGATGATGACACTGGATTTGGTGGTGGTTCTTTTGGCGGAACTGATGGTGCTGGCGGCAGTGGCAGTGGTGGTTTTGATGATGGCAGTGAGTTCTTTTGATCTGTTCTGATTTTCTTTTGTCTTTCCATCATTCCCCTTATTTTTGTGCGCTTGTCATTTCCATATCAAAAAGGGGGAGTCATTTTCAGTTATGTATGTAATATTCGGCTATGGCATGATATTTTATTTATAATGTGCTTTGGTAATGATATCATTGATTATTTCTATATTATTCCACATGGTGCCTTGATGTGTGTGTTCAGTACGTGCAGAATTTGAGCAGAATTTAAAATTTAACTTAAGTTTTGATATGGAATTGCCAAGGGGGAGATTGTAAAGTCTTGTGGCAAATCCAATCAAAATATTAGTTAAATTAGGAATGCTATTAAAGTTTCCTAAAGTGATGCAAATTGAAGATTTGAAGAATTTTGAACAATTAAGGAGATAAAGTTAATCAAGTTGACCAAGATTTTCAAGAATTCTAATTGGTGTGAAGGATTACAAAACCTAATGGAATTCAGACACAGATTTCTAGAACGTGAATGAAATTCCAATGTACCTCACAGGCACGGCGCGGGGAGCTCGCGGGTACGCTACAAGCACGCAGGCAGCCCGCAGGGAGCGCGCGGGTGCGCCAAGGTGTCTCAGAAATTCCAGTGAGGTCCGCAGGCAAGAGGATGCGAGACCGAGGGTGCGCCAGTGTTATTTCCTAAAGCGTAAAAATTCCAGTGCAGGTCGCAGGCTGGAGGATGGGAGCGCGAGGGATCGAGCTATGAATATTTTGTTCGGATTCAATTTCCTATTTTGCCAAACTAGGGCAACTTTGTAATCCTATATATATATGAAACCAACTTTGTAATTGAGAGAGGTGGGAGAACATATTATAGGGACCTAGAGAAAGAGTCTTTAAGGATTGAGAGCTTTCATGTTCTTTCTCTAAATTCGTCTTGTATTTTCTTTTCACTTTCTGTGTGAGGCAGAAAGCCTACTTGTAGGGTTTATCGAGTGATTCGAGCAAGAGTGACGAAAGGATTCGTGCGAGTGATTCGTAGAGAGTCTGAGTAGAGTCTTGTAACCCGTTGATAGTGGGATTGTAAATAGAGGTTTTTCTCCCTGCGATAAGGTTTCCTCGTTATTCTCTTGTGTAATTACTTTCACTGTGTGTGTGATTGTGTGGGTTTGGAATTTTCAAACAGTGTCCAGGGGGAGCCACTACTGAATGTAATGGCGATCCCCATACATCATCAACCAAACATAGCCCTCCCCTCCAAGAAAAAGAAGAAAGCATGTTCCTTTCCACATTGTCTATGGCCAAGCGAAAGAATAAAAGTGTTAAAAGGAAAAAGTGGAGGAAAGCATTTCGTGATAAAGTATTCCTTTTAAAAGTCCCTCAAGGTACCGAAGAGTCAGGAGAGGTTATCAGCAAAGATGTCATGCCAACACCTGAATGTTTTCAGGATGGGCTGCGCCCACAGAAACAAGAACTTGAAGAGGTAAACTTAGCTATAGAAGGGGATTCGCCGAGACCTATATACATTTGTAAAGACCTTCTCTCGGAAGAGAAGGACACGTTCTTATCGCTGCTTCAATCCTATATGGATGTTTTCGCATGGAAGTACAATGAAATGCCAGGTCTTGACCTAGCGGTGACCACCTACTGCTTAAATGTGGTCCCAAATGCGAAGCCAATGAAACGAGGTATTTGATTCTATAAACCAGACGTGGAATTGAAGATCAAAGAAGAAATAGAGAAGCACTTAGCAGCTAAATTCATTGAACCCATCCAACATCCATCCTGGCTATCAAGCATAGTGCAAGTGGTAAAGAAGAATGGACAAATCAGAGATTGTGTAGATTTTCGAGATCTGAACAAAGCATGCTCAAAAGATGAATTCCCATTACCTAACATAGACACACTCATTGACTCTACCGCGGGTCACCATATGTTCTCCTTCATGGATGGGTTTAGCGGTTACAACCAGATCAAAATGGCTCTTGATGATGCATGCATGACTATTTTTTGGACTTCAATCGGAAACTTTTTCTACACAGTCATGCCATTTGGTCTGAAAAATGCAGGAGCCACATACCAACGAGCTATGATCGCAATATTTCATGAGATGTTTCACAAATGCCTTGAATTCTACATTGATGATCTGGTGGTGAAGTCTAGGGAAGAGAAAAGTCACTTGAAAGACTTGCAAAGGGTGTTTGACAGATGTTGCAGGTATCGTCTTCGGATGAACCTATTGAAATGCACGTTTGGCGTTATAGCACGAAAATTCTTAGGATGTGTTGTTCATCGTCATGGAATCGATCCAGATCCGTCTAAAGTAACTGCCATTCAAGACATGCCGCGACTATGCAATCAGAAAGAGTTGAAAGCTTTCTTAGAAAGGGTCTCTTATCTACGAAGATTTATCCCGGCCATGGCGGAGGTCACCCAACCCCTTAATGAGTTACTCAAGAAAGACTCATTCGAATGGGGAGAAGATCACCATAAGGCTTTCGAAGAAATAAAAAAGGCTTTAACTTCCCCACTAACAATGACTCTGCCACAACCAGGAAAGCCATTGATCTTATACCTCACTTCTACCCCTAAGTCAATTGGTGCCCTTGCTCAAGCAGCGGAGACTCGATATTCTCCTGTCGAGCGACATTGCTTATCTTTGGTATTTGTGGCACGAAAGTTTCGGCATTATCTCTTGTCCTATCCTCTGCATCTCATCACCAAGTGTGACCCGAAAAAATACTTGTTGTCTTATCTTGCCCTCTCAGGAAGGGCTGCGCGGTGGATGTTGCTGCTAGGGGAATATGACATTACATGCAAGATGCCCAGAGCAGTGAAGAGTCAAGCATTAGAAGACCTCCTAGCCAATTTCCCATCGAGAAAATTTGAGTTGCCATCAAAAGAACTCCCTGGTGAGAGCTTTCAAGCAGCCAAAGCATCTTAGCGGGAGTGGTCCCTAAGTTTTGATGGATCGTCAACAGCTAAAGGCGGTGGTGCAGGAGTAGTCTTGACATCCCCTGAAGGAATAAACGTCAACCTTTCTTACAAGTTGGGGTTTCCTTGCTCTAATAATGAAGCTGAACACGAGTCATTGATCTTAGGACTTATGGCAGCACTAAATGTCGAGGTGGGAACACTCTGCATCAGGGGAGATTCAAAGTTAGTGATCAAACAAACCAGTGGAGAATATGTCATTAAGGAACCAGCCCTCGCCTCTTATCGAACGATTATCCAACGTGTCATGGATAAATTCGATATGATAAGGGTAGAGCACGGACCACGTTCCAAGAATCACCATCCTAATGCCTTGGTAACCCTTGCCTCAAAAGTAGAAATAGGGGAAGGGGCCGCTAAGATTGAAGTTTTGAAAAGAGAACTTCCCTGCTTAGTTAAAGATATTTTCCCTGAAGAAGACGTGGTGGATTGGCGGACTCCCATCGTTAAGGCGTTAAACTCACCTGAAGGTAAGATCCCCGCAGCAGAACTCAAACATTATACTCTACATCAAGGAATACTTTATCGCTGCGCACCAAGAGGATACCTAGCCAGATGCATTGGTGAACCAGAGGCTAAAAAGAAAATCGGTGGGATCCATCAACAATCATGCAGTGTGGATGGAATCAGCCTATACAGAAAACTCCAAAGGCAGGGATACTTCTGGCCCAGCATAGCCAAAGATGCAGCAACGGAACAACAATAATGCATGGCATGCCAAGAGAATCCCACAAAAGCAAAATGTAGTCTCGCTACCACGTCATCAGATTGGAGGCAACCCTACATTGATTACATCAAGGAGGGTTCCCTCCCAGTTGACAGGACTTATGCCGCAGTAACTAAGAAAAGAGCTCATTTATACTTTCTTCACAAAGGACAGCTGTATCGACGTAATTTTGAAGGCAAACCGCTACGATGTTTAGCAGGGCAAAAAGTTCAACGAGCCTTGGAGGTGGGTCACGACCTAGAACATTAAGGTGCAAGGAAGTTGTATTTACATTTACTCTCCACGGGATATTACAGGCCCACCATAAAGGAGGCTGCCCAAATGTTCATTCGGAGGTGCCAATCGTGCCAAGCACATGGACACTTGATTCATGCCCTTGCAGTTGATCTCAGGACGATTGGGACTCCATGGCCTTTCCATACTTGGGCCCTGGACCTCATTGGTCCTATTAACCCGCCCTCCTATGAAAATATATGGATCATGGCTGCAACATAGTTATACACAAAATGGGTAGAAGGGATCCCTATGTGAAGAGCAATTGGGGAGCAGTGGCCAACTTTATTAGGGAATTCATTATTTGTCACTTTGGAATCCCAAAAGTCATCCTATCAGACAATGGTACCCCATTTGTGAACAGCAGTGTAGGGTAGTTACTGGCCAAATACGATATAACGCATCACAAATCCTCAGCGTATTATCCAAAAGGAAATGGTCAAGCCAAAGCTACTGACAAAACATTGTTGACCATCTTGAGCAGAACTCTACATGATTACCATTCGGACTAGGCTCATGCTTTGCTTATGGCTCTTTGGGCTCATGCTTTGCTCATGGCTCTCTGTGCTTACCGTACATCCAAGAATCTCTCTACCCAGATGACTCCAATCTCTTTAGTTTATGGTACGAAAGCAGTCCTCCCAGTGGAAATCGCGGTACCATCAGCAAGAACAGCATTACGGAGTGAAATGATACCAGATTTGAGGCACACGAAGTTGGAAGCACTTGATGAAAGAAGAGACAAGGCTAAGCAGAATTTGCGTGTTTGCCAGTGACTTATCTCTCGAGCTTATGATGCCCTAGTCAAGCCTCGAAGATTTCAAGAAAAGGATTCAGTTTTGAAAACGGCGACTCACATCATGAGGGGAATATCAACCTCGAAATTCTCTGCAAAATGGGAAGGCCCCTTCGTTATCAAAGAAGTCAATGAAAGTGGATACTATCGCATATCACAACCAGGATTGGACAAGATAAGCCCTCCAATTGATGTTACATGGTTAAAGATGTATTACGCTTAAGAATCTCTCATTAGAGCATGAATCTCAAATGTTTAAATTTATGAAAATCATTTCAGTTTAATCAAATGATCTAGTTTTGTACTTTGGAATTTAAAATTTCTCTAGAAAGTTGTGAATCTCCAATAAGGGAAGTCTCCTCCTGCGGAAACTCCTTTAACAGAATGGAACCCCTAAGTTCGCCCTTTCCCTTAGCGCTTGGTTGCCTTGTCAATCTCCAATAAGAGAAGTCTCCTCCTGCGGGAACGCCTTTGACAGAATGGAACCCCCCAAGGTTGCCCCTTAGGGTCCCTTGGCACTTAGTTGCCTTGTCAATCTCTAATAAGGGAAGTCTCCCCCGCGGGAACCCCTTTGACAGAAGGAAACCCCCTAAGGTTGCCCCTTAGGGTCCCTTGGCGCTTGGTTGCCTTGTGAATCTCCAATAAGGGAAGTCTCCCCTCGACGGGAACCCCTTTAATAGAAAGGAACCCCCAAAGGTCGCCCCTTAGGGTCCCTTAGCGCTTGGTTGCCTTGTCAATCTCCAATAAGGGAAGTCTCTTCCCGCAGGAACCCCTTTAATAGAATGGAACCCCCAAGTTTGCCCCTTAGGGTCCCTTGGTGCTTGGTTGCCTTGTCAATCTCCAATAAGAGAAGTCTCCTCCCGCGGGAACCCCTTTGACGGAATGGAACCCCCCAAGGTCGCCCTTTAGGGTCCCTTTGCGGTTGGTTGCCTTGTGAATCTGCAATAAGGGAAGTCTCCCCCGCAGGAACCCCTTTGACAAAAAGGAACCCCCCAAGGTCACCCTTTAGGGTCCCTTAGTGCTTGGTTGTCTTGTGAATCTCCAATAAGGGAAGTCTCCCCCCGACGGGAACCCTTTTAACAGAAAGGAACCCCCAAAGGTTGCCCCTTAGGGTCCCTTAGCGTTTGGTTGCCTTGTCAATCTCCAATAAGGGAAGTCTCCCCCTGCGGGAACCCCTTTACAGAATGGAACTCCCAAGGTCGCCTCTTAGGTTCCCTTAGTGCTTATTTGCTTTATCAATCTCTAATAAGGGAAGTCTCCCCCCGTGGGAACCTCTTTAACAGAATGGAACCCCCAAGGTCACCCCTTAGGGTCCCTTGGCGCTTGGTTGCTTTATCAATCTCCAATAAGGAAAGTCTCCCCTTATAGGAACCCCTTCAATAGAATGGAACCCACCAAGGTCGCCCCTCGGTGCTTGGTTGCCTTGCAAATCTCCAAAGAGTCTTCCCCCGCGAAAATTCCTTGGCAGCATAAAAAATATACACATATATACATCTATAGTCAATTTTAATAGTCAAAACATTCACATTCCACTAAATTTTAGTTTAACAACACAACTCACAAAAAGCGGAAACTGCAAAACAATACATCGTACTAATAGCTAACTGAGATGCTAAAACTCCTCAATACCATCTACTAGGCCTAACAAATCTAGCAAAGCCCAACTCGCGTAGAGCATCATGCTCAATAGGAGACTCATCCAGTGAACCTTGCAAAATTCCTTTGCTTAGATTATATGCCCCACGCGTGCGTTTGCCACCATGTACTACATCCAATTCAGTAACCACAAGCTGCTCTCTACATTGTAAGCTAGATAGCTTCTCTGTGATGCCTTCTATATCTCTGCGGACTTCGTTCAATTTAGCCTCCACATGATTATACCGAAGTAACTTAGTGACAACATTTGACCGCTCTTCCACCCAGTCCAAATTTAACCTAGCACGTTTAAAGACACCTAAATATTCTTGAAAACAAGAGCATTCTTCAAGAGTTAACTCACCGATAGATTTACCACCCATGTCTTGAAGAAATAGCCCAAAATGTTGAAGCGTCATAGGTCGCACAACAGCGCTCTGCGCCACAAAGTCCAAGAATGTGTGCGCTTTGCAACGATACACAAGGCGCGACAAAGGCAGAAAAGTCTCGGATAATCCTTCAAACAAGCCGGCCTCATCCAAAACACTAGATGATACGCCGCTAGAACTCGTGTGGCGCTGCATGGCACCCACACCATCACAGTCTATTACCTCAAACCCATCTCCACAAGCAGTTCTGCTAGTGCTAGGAAAAGCTGAAGTAGTGATGACATTAGCTCGTATAGGATCTGAAATATCCTCTGAAGTGGTGGGTGCTTGATTAAAGGGTTCCACATCACCTTTAATTCGATGTTGGGGTGGTTGTTCACGTTGAAAAGAACCTCCGCTAGACAAGCAAGGACTTTCTTCATGAACCACTATCTCTTCGCCACTGACTATATGTTCTTCACTACCCGAATCCCTAACTTCATTACTTGCACCCCCCGTGGAGCCTTGAAACTGAATATAAGTGTTAAGCGGGCAGCTATCTGCATCAATACTGTTCTCATCGTCATGTTTATCATCATTTTCATCACTTAGGGAAACGCCTTCATCTCCCATTCCCTGCTCACCTTCTGTCGTTGGGACAAAAGAGCCACTGGGTTCTACAGCAACACATCTCGAAGGCACTGGGGGTTTTTTCACGGCACTTTGGTGTTCAAGCTCAACCCTCAACCTAGGAACAACCTGTGAAAATCATCATGGGACTTTATAGCAACCATATCTTCATTTGCATGTGATGCTTCCTCATCACCCCCTTTATCTCCTCGAGACGTCACCACAGGCAGACTAGACGGTGCACTCGTAGCATTCTTCCCTTGCCATAGATTAATGGACCTTTAAAAAAAAAAAGAAAAAAAAAACTTACTAACTTCGATTGTTTTCTAGGACGGGGGTGAAGCTTTTGTCCACTCATCCACTTCTTAGCACCACCCAAAGTCACTTTCAATGGAGGAGGGTCTTCCACCGTAACACCAGAAGGCATGCCTACGGTTGCAACATCGTTAATGGTTGAAAAAATGGGACACAATATTACCTCTAGAATGGCTAGACTTCAAGGGAGTCAGATTGTCATCATCTCAAAGCACTGCGGGTACCCTAATCTTTGAAGGAAAAGATTTCACATAATTAAAAAATTCAACAAGTTGATAATACCATCTAAGACGGCATCGCATGGACATCCTGCCTTGGCGACTACTCCGTGGTAGTTGAAAACGAACAACCATAAACTTTAGCTCATCCCAACCTCGAGGAACACAAAACAAGCTAAAACTCTGTGCGGGGGTTCGAATCCCACATGCATGAGGAAACCCCTGATCAAATTCAAATTGCCAAGCAATTCGATGAGGGCTATAAGCGACAGACTTCCACCTATCATAAGTTAACACCGAAAGACTCCAAGGCAGAAGCCATGTCAACCACATCATAACCTTAGGCGTCCAACAGTCACCCTGAGAACGATCAACGAAAATCTTGGACTGAAAATAATAATCCCAAGACTTGATACTTATGCATGGTTTCACATATGGGCGTCATACAAATTCGCCATCACGATCAATCACTATTGACAAGTTACCACCTAATCCTTGACCTATCCAGCGGGCAGAACGTGGTTCATTTAGCTTCACCAATGGTCCTCCCTCATCGAGCACGGTTTCTGAAGGCCATTCAACAGGATTTGGTGCAAAAGTAGGGAAGTGCTCATACAACCACATTTGCAAAAAGGGTGTGCAAATGTAATAAGGTAAATTATACCTGCCAACAGACCGACTTAACCCTTCCTACATCAAGTCCAAGCGATAAAATAGATTGCCCAAAAAGAGAGGAGCCAATAGGGCAGTTTTCCGCAATTGAGTTTGGCCGCAATAGGAAATACCTACAGGTTCACACCATCAGCAGGAGGACCTTCTAGTATATGTCGTGATAGCCACGTCGCTAGATAGGTGGCTAGATGATAAGGAGAATTGAGCTGTGGCCCATCTTCGCACTTACTTGTTTTCTCACGGGCATTCGCATAATCTTTCCACTAATACCTCATCCATCCCCTAAATGTATTTTTGGTGCGTGTACCTCCACAGACATACTTCCGCTGACCATCTTTTCCAAAGAAACTGCCTAAGTTATTATTTCCAGAATGGGCCTTGAGCAAAGCATATATAACACAACGCTCTTCTTCAGATACTATTGAAGTTACCATATTTTCCTTACCCCACAGAGGTAAGGTAGTCAAAACAAAAACGTCCTCCAAGGTGGGGGCCATCTCTCCAATAACAGTGATAAAAGTATGAGTTTGAGAACTCCACCGAGAAAGCAATACTTCCATACCTTGTGTGTTCCTTGGAATGCGCAAACCCATACAAGAGCGAATTGTATCTAACACTCGCACCTTTGCCAAAATAGAAGTAAAGTGACTCTGTGTAAGAATATTGTAAGATGAAACTGAATTAAATTGAAAAGATGAAAATTGTATGTATTGTATTAAGGTTCATGGTCCTATTTATATACATAAGAGTCCTACTTTTTAGGAAACTATACATATTAGGAAATTAAGAAATTAGGAAACTAATTATCTTCCTACTATATTTACATTAATATCTAACACTCCCCCTCAAGCTAGAGCATATATATCATATGTTCGTAGCTTAGTATAGATAAATCTCACTCTAGATCCCCCCAAAGCTTTGGTAAATAAATCTACAAGTTGATCTTCAGACTTCACATGACCAGTTTTAATTATATTCTATAAGATCTTCTCTTTAACAAAATGACAATCAACTTCAATGTGTTTGGTTCTCACATGAAACACTGGATTAGAAGCAATATGAATAGCAGCTTCATTATCACATAGTAATTCCATAGGTTGTGAATAATGAACTCCTAACTCTTCCAACATAAGTTGTATCCATATTAACTCATAAGACGTATGCGCCATAGCTCTATGCTTTGATTCAGCACTTGATCGAGTTACTACGGTCTGTTTCTTATTTTTCCAGGACACCAGATTACCTCCAAAAAAGACACAATAACCAGTTGTAGACCTTCTATCTGATGGTGACCCAGTCCAGTCTGCATCAGTGTATCCTTGAACTAAAGTGTGCCCATTGTTCTTATATAATAAGCCTCTACCAGGTGCACCTTTTAGGTATCTCAGAATTTGAATAACTCCATCCCAATGACAACTACGAGGCGAATCCAGAAACTGACTAACCACACTCGTAGCAAATGCGACATCAGGTCTCGTAACAGTAAAATAATTTAGCTTTCCAACCAGCCTGCGATACTGACCAGGATCATGTAACAGCTCTCCCTTATCTGCCTTTAGCTTAGTATTTGGATCCATTAGAGTGTCTACCAGTTTAGAACCCAACATACTAGTCTCAGATAATAAATCAAGAATATACTTCCTTTGAGAAAGAGAAATACCTATTCGTGATCTGGCAATCTCAATCCCTAAGAAATATTTTAATGGGCCCAAGTCTTTCGTGCTAAATCTGCGTTGGAGGAAGTTCTTCAAATTAATAATACCTTGTGTATCATCACCTGTGATAACAATGTCATCTACATACACTAGTAATCAAATTTTGCCATTAGATGAATGTCGATAAAATACTAAATGATTTGCACTACAACGATTTAGACCAAATTCAGTGACAACAGTACTGAACCTACCAAACCATGCTCGAGGAGATTGTTTTAGCCCATATAATGACTTTTTCAATTTACAAACTAACTCAGACTCCCCTTGAGCAACAAAACTAGGAGGTTGCTCCATATAAACTTCCTTAGTTAGATCACCATGAAGAAATGCATTCTTCACATCCAGCTGATGTAAAGACCAATCATAAATTGCAGCTAAAGAAATAATAAGACAGACAGAAGCAACTTTAGCAACAGGAGAAAAAGTCTCAGAAAAATCTAGACCATAAACCTATGTATACCCTTTTGCAACTAGACGAGCTTTTAGTCTATCCACAGTGCCATCAGGTTGAACTTTAACTGTGTATACCTATCGACACCCAACCTTGGACTTACAAGGAGGAAGAGGAACCAATTCCCAAGTACCATTAGCTCGAAGAGGAGACATCTCTTCTTCCATAGCAGAATGCTAGCCAGAATGAGACAGTGCTTCAAAAAGAGAGTTAGGGATAGAAACAGAAGATAAAGATGTAACAAATCACATATAAGAAGGGGATAACACATCATAAGACACACAATTAGAAAGAGGATGAGAAGTACAAGTGCGTTTACCCTTTCGAAAAGCAATAGGAAGATCTAACTCGTTGGGAGGATTAGATGATATAGGAGAGGCCAATGGTGGCGCACATGAAGCTTCAGGTGGAGTAGTTGCTGCTCGACGTCTAGTGTAGACCTGCAAATTAGGTTGAGACAAGTGACGAGCTGGACTCAGTGACTTGGGAGGAGAAACAGGTTCAGCAAAGAAAAGAGGTAAAGGAAGACTCTCATCAAGAATAGCTGAAGGTTGTGATTGAGTAAAAAATGGGGTAGACTCAAAGAAAGTAACAAAAGCACACACAAAGAAGCGATTAAGAGAAGGACTATAGTGACGATATCCTTTTTGTACCCTAGAATACCCAAGAAAAATACACTTACGAGCATGAGGATCTAATTTATTTATCAGATCCTAGAGTAAGCTGATGGACAAAGGAAACACAACCAAAAATTCGAGGTAGAATAGAGTATAATGGTTGGTTTGGGAACAACACAGAATATGGAATATGGTTATCAAGACCAGAGGAGGGCATCCGGTTAATTACATAACAAGCAGTTAAAATTGCATCACTCCAAAAAATTTTGGGAACATTCATGTGAATTAGAAGACAACAAGTAGTTTCAACTAAATGCAAATTCTTTTCAACTACTCCATTTTGTTGTGGTGTGTGGGAACAAGAAGACTGGTGAATAATGCCTAAAGAAGCCATAAATTCTGTAAAAGGGTTATAAAAATATTCTTTGGCATTATCACTACGAAGAATTCCCGTAGGCATATTAAACTGAGTTTTATTTTCAACACAAAAGGATTAAAAAATAGAAAATAATTCTGAGCAATCTTTCATTAAATAAATCCAAGTAACTCTTGAAAAATCATCAATAAATGTGACAAAATATTTAAATCCTAACTTTGAAGTGACTCAACTAGGACCCCAAACATCTGAATGAACTAAGTAAAAAGGACATGACGACCCCTGATTGACTCGGGAAGCAAAAGACACACGTTGATGCTTTCCCAATTGACAGGACTCACAATTTAAAGAATTTAAATGACTTACACTAGGACATAAAGATTTCAATTTTTTTAAAGACGGATGACTAAGGCGACGATGAATCTCAGTCGGAGAGGCACAGGCAGAACAAGCTTTAGGCTTCGTAGTATTAAGGTGGTAGGCCTCCAGCTTCATGCCCTCCTCCAATCGTCTCCTTTGTCATCATATCCTGAATAATGACAGAATCAGGAAAGAATGTTACGGAGCAATTATGGTGCTTCGTAAGTTTACTCGCAAATACTAGATTAAATGGGAAAGAAGGAACATATAAAATTGAGGATAAAGAAAATGAATGAGAAGGGATTACTGTACCAATACCACTAATAGGAGTTGTAGAGCCATTGGCTAGAGTAACTGCTTTTAGAGAATTAGAATACTGAATGTCAGAAAATAATGTGGATGCTCCAAACATATGATTAGAAGCACCTGAATCAATAATCCAAGGAGTAAGAGAATGAGTGGAAAGACATGCAAGGGAATTACCTTGAGGAGCAATAGCAAGGGAAGCAGTAGGAAGAGAGGCCTGATGAGCTGTCTAGTACTTTAAGAATCTTGAATACTCTTCTCCTGAAAGAGTCACTATCTGAGGATGCTCATTAGTAGTGGAGACCTCTGTAGCAGGATCAGAAGAGAGAACATGTGCCATGTGTGAAGGTCGACCAAATAAATCCCAACATTTTTCACGAACATATCCCAGCTTTCCACAATTTGTGCACTTTGGTCGCGATCCTCTACCACGACCTCCTTGTCTACCACGACTACCTCCACGAGTACCACGATTATCACGACTATCAGAGGGAGAAGGTGGTATTTGGCTAGTAAGAGCAGACTGAGAGGTATCGTGACTAACTGAAGACGAATCTCGAGATACAATCTTTTTAACTCTGGAATAAGTCTCAGCAAATGAAGGAAGAGAAGCCCCACTAAGTATCTGGGCTCTCACTGGTTCAAATTTAGGATCAAGACCTGCAAGAAATCGGAGAACCACCATATACTCACGCTGCTTTTGCATGTCATTCATATCTAAGGATAAGGGTTGAATAGAATTCAATTCCTTAGAGATTCATTTTAAAGAAGCAAAGTAATCTGTAACTGACTTGCCAGACTGCTGTAGTTGGAAAAACACACATGACAAATCATACATGTGAGTTAAGTCACTAGAAAATAGCAAACGAACATACTCCCAAATCTCTTTACATGTATTTAAGTGAGTACACACATCAGCCACATGAGGTTCCATAGAATTTCAGAGTAAACTAACAAGATAGGCATCTGTTTGAATCCATATATCATAGGTAGAATCAGTCGATGGTGGAGGCAAACTAGTGAGGTATTTTTGTTTTCCATATCCCGTTAAAGCAATTTTAACAGCTTTAGACCACTGTATATAATTGGTTTCATTCAACTTTCTGGTAGTAAGTTGGGCAATAGCCTGGGTTGAAATAGTAGATGTCCTAACAGTAGTAGAATCAGATTTAGACTCCATAGAGGTTTAAATAAAATAGAAGACTTACTATTCTCTGACAAAAAGAGGACTGGACACATCAGAAAGGATTGGACACAGCAAAGATTGTTTGGTGGACTGGTCACAGCAGAAAGGGGACTGGACGCAGCAAAAATTAAAAGATAGCAGGAGCCAACAAAGAACCAATTTTCTCTGTGCAACATAAAGGAACGACTGGAAGCAACGCCGAGCAATGACAGACGACTAGAATTTTTGTGTGTGACAAATGATGACAGCAAGCAACGCTGAGCGACAATGAACGACGACGAGAAGCACAATCGGAGCAACGAACGACGAGCAAGCTCTGAGACACAACGAGTAAGCTCCTAGAGGACCACCGACGGAGCTACCAATGACCATAGCGAGCAATGAGCTCTGCTGTTTACACCGACGAGACAAGGATGACCACTCACACCGACGAGACTCACGCCGACGAGATAGGTTTTATGATTTCCCAGGCATGGACTGCTAGGATTTGTGTCGGATATGGTCTCTAACAATTTTCTGGTGGCTAGGGTTCTTGACGATTTTTTTTTTATTCCACAGCTAGGGTTTCACGGTAATGCTCTGATACCATGTAGATGAAACTGAATTAAATTGAAAAGATGAAAATTGTATGTATTGTATTAAGGTTCATGGTCCTATTTATATACACAAGAGTCCTACTTCTTAGGAAACTATACATATTAGGAAATTAAGAAATTAGGAAACTAATTATCTTCTTACTATATTTACATTAATATCTAACAAATATAATTGGTCCAAGGGTCCATGCCTTCGCCCGGAGAGGTATAGTTCATGAAATGACAAAATGAATGGGGATAATCTCCCATTTCCAACCCTAAAGATGGAATTGAAGAAGGAGAGATCTTATGTCCGTCCATTGATTCTTCTTCCATTACGAATAATTTTTCCCTTTCTTCAGTCTCTCTAGTAAAAAGCAACCTTTGATCCCAAAAAATATTTCCCCATAGATATGGAGCGCGAAACCATTCACTTTCCTCAGGAATGGTGGGAACTAACTTATCTGCACCACACTTTAATCTGGCATTCAGATCGGATGGCTTAACATATATAACTGGCACTGAGCTGGGAACGGGTCCTGTACTATCACCGTGCACTGAGTGATCATCCTCCGATAACAAGTCCTCATTGCTCTATGAAAGGCTTGTGAATATTGCACCTTGCAACCCAATAATTGGCTTAACAGGTCTAATACTTTTGGTAGATGAAGGTGGGGGTCTACGATAGGACCCTTTCACTTTCGCCCTTGGCGGATCTTCGACATGAAAAAGTTTCTCCATAAAATTAGACTATCCGACTAGCAAGTAGCAATAACCCAAAACCACCCCCACCATGCCCTTTGTTGTGTGGAAACCCTCTACTGTGAAGAACACCGTTCAAAGCCCGATGAAGAAATGTCCTGTGAAACCAAGTGTGAACATTCCTAAAAAAAAAAAAAACTCACCAAGATCACTTGTGCGCTTGGCTAAGTCACACTAAATACTCCCTACTCGCGAAGTTGTCAACCGTGGAACCAAGGACTCGCACTTGTGCAAAACACTTATTGCGCGGGCCTTCACACCAAGCCTTAAAGCCGCGAACAACCAACAGTAGGAACTTAACCCCACGGGTACACCCAAAAAAAAAAAAAACTCTCACCGACTTCACCGCAAGCCTCAAACTCGCGAAGAACTAGCTGTGGGAGATCAATTTCGCAGGTGCGCGACACCCAAACCCTGCGAAGAAACCCCATGTCAAGCGAAGACAAGTGTGTCAAAAAAGGGGGGGCACGGGAATCCATACCAAGTTAAAAGGGTCTGGAAGCAACCTCGGTAGAATCTCCAAAAATTTTTCGCTGCAATTTTTCCTTGGAGTCTCGCGGCTACGTAGAGAACCCCAGCAACAACTTGAATCTTGAACCACGGATACCTAGTTTAAGGAGTTTGGCAAAGTGAAAAAGGGGGTCGCGGAAAAATAAAAGGGAGTAGCGGCAAAATTACCTGGTTATAGCAACTTAGGTGAGATTTTCCAAAGCCAAGGCGATTCCGTGGGGACTTAGATTTTTTACGATGTCCCAGTACTCATCGCGGTAACCAGCGACTATCCTTCGTGAAGACCCACGGCCCAATAAGGCAAAAGTTCCTCCTCTTGGGTCTTGAAAAATTTCTGCGGCTGAGAACTCTTAACAGTGACTTGGTTCAAGGAATTTTCAAAGGATTGGTACGGACCACAAAATAAGTACTTATAGTTGAAAGCTTTGGTTTGGGCAAAAAACCAAACCAAACCAAACCAAGCCTTTTCCCACTAGGTGGGGTCGGCTATATGGGCAAAAAAAAAAAAAAAGAAATTCTCAGCCACGGCCAAATTACCCCCCGCGGCGGGATCCCCTCCCCCCAAAAAGTTCAAACATCCGTGGTTGATTCCAAAATCTAAGAGAATTCCGTGGGAGAGTTAAGGATTTTCAAAGATCTTTTCAATGACTGACACACACATTAAAAAAAAAACTATCACGGACTTCACCGCAAGCCTCAAACCCACAAAGAACCAGCTGTGGGAGATCAATTTCGCAGGTGGTGACGCCTAAACCCTACGAAGGAACCTCGTGTCAAGCGAAGACAAGTGTGTAAAAAAATAGGGGGGCTGCAGGAATCCATACCAAGTTAAAACGGTCTAGAAGCAACCTTGGTAGAATCTCCAAAAATTTTCGAGAGAGAAAGAAAAGTATACCTGTAGCTCACGGAAACTTAAGCTCTCTTAAGAGCCCATGGAGATGTTGCGGCAATGGGGATTCTTACTCGTGGGCAATCGGGCGCAAACAAAACTCCTGCGGTAATTGGCAAATCTGACTGTGCAGCACCTGCGAAAGCTTACGCACTTAACCCGCCATGCGAGGCTATCCCGTGAATATTTGCAACTTGTCGCGCAATGAGAGCCTTTTGTGCACGATACAATCCTCAGCCGCGAACCTTCGTAATACAATCCTCATTTGCACGAAGCCCTCCACATGAACACCTTGGCTGCGAGAACACTACCATGCGTACAACCTGCGCAAAAGAATTAGCACGTAGAGGACTCTGGCCCACGAACCCTTAGTTGCATCGCCCGCCACGCGAAACCTCCACTTGCGTCACACACTACGCAAAGCTATCGCACAATTTTGCCGATCTGCTGCGTGGGTCTTCGTCGAAGGAGGTTTAGTAGGTTTTCTACAAAGGAATTTAGCGTATGTTTTCCTTTTTTACAGGAATCTAGCGGGCATGGGTGTCCTTACGAAGGATTTTAGCGGGTGTTTCTCCAAAGGAATTTAGCGTGTATTTTCCTCTCACAAGAAGATAGTGGGGAACTCTATTTCTTTCTGAAACTGTGAATGAGCTCTTCTAAAAAAATGAATAGGAAAATTCTCTTTTAAAGACTAAGGGTTTCCATTTATGTATTAGAATACACCGCGAAAACCAAAGTTACCTAACAACTTTTCATATGAAGTGCTTGTTCAAATATTTAGGAAATTAAGGTGGCAGCCTTTGATTATTTTGGCAGGTTTTATGATACAATATATGCCTGCGCACACCTGACATCGCATTCGGAGTGCGCGTGCAGGGGGCATTAATGTAGGTGTCTAGCCACCTTTCACCAGGTAAGATGGCGTCGCCCACCCGTGGCACCACTTATGTTGGTCATGCTACCTTCACCAGAGGCATTTGAGGTTAGGGGGCATTCCGGACTTCAGGCACTTAAACCCAAAGGCCAGGAGCGAGGTCTAAGGGTCACCTGTAAAGGGTTCATTAGCACACACTCACCCGCGGGATTATTGGGGACGAGTGGCTTGGTGGCTAGAGTTGGGGGATTCGTCGATTCACCGTTGACCAGCCCAAAAGGGAGAAAACCACTACATGACAAAACCTATCCTTTGCATTATAACCGCCCTATACCCATACGGCCACGACCTCTGTACCCGTCGACCAAGCAGGAGTGTTACCACCACTTGGTTGGAGTACCCTTACCTGCTAATGTACTAGATTTGCAAAATAAGTCACATGGCCAAGGGACCATTGTTCTTGGCGCGCGTAGGCCAGTCTTTTGTCCTGATCGCCCTCTCTCTCTGTCGCTTCAAGCTGCCCTAACTCTCACTCTGTCCATTTCTGGTGAATCTCCGCCATTGACGATGTATAGCATTATTCCTAGATGATCAGAATGTCCATCCGCATTCCGATCCTCCACACTAAGATATTTACATGATGTGCTTCCAAAGGAAGCTTCCTTACATATTCTAAAATTCTCTACAATCATCTAGCATACTTACAAGAGTTGCCTAGAATGCACAAGAGTATTCTAGAATGTATAAGGTTAGCTTAGCATGGTCTAGAGTTTTCTAGAAAATTCTAGAACAATGCCATCTTACTATAGCCATGTAGGCATCTGCGGGATGCCAAGTAGATGTTGACATGGCGGTTGTGACATCCTTCCTCACCTATATTGGTGATGTCCTCGGCGCATCTTCATTCCAATATTCGACAAGTTGTGTCTTGAATTGCCATAAGTAGTCCTCATGTTCCCAACTTGCCTCGCTTTCTGGCTGGCCCTTCCATTGGATTAAATATTCAATATATCCTGAACAGAATCCTCGTTAGGGCGTGATCCTATGGGCCAAAACTGCTTATACTTTTTGGTCACGTGATACGGTTACCCTGGCAGGTGCCCTTTTTGATACTCCTTGGCTAGAGTCTTCCACATCCTTGTGGTATGGCTTCAATAGACTTACGTGGAAGACTAGATGGACCTTCTGTAGAATTGAGGTAGCTTCAATTGATAGGAAACCTTGCCAACTCGTCAAGTAATAGGGAATGGTCCTTCATACCTGCGCACCAGCCCTTTGTGAAGACTCCTAAAAGTTGTAACTTGGTACGATAGAATCTTGAGTAGGACAAGGTCCCCTTCATTGAACTCCACGTGCTGCCTCTTTGTATTTGCCCATTTCTTCATCTTTTGGGTAGCCTTAACCAATTATACCTTGGCCAGATCAGATTGCTCATGCCATTCCTTAGCAAATTTGAAGGCTGCTGGGTTCTTGCCTATGTAGCCACTAGTAATTGTGTTGGGCGTTAAAGGCTGTTGTCCAATAGCTAGCTCAAAGGGAGATCGTTCTATGGCCTCGCTCCGTTGTAGATTATAAGAAAATTGGGCCACATCAAGCAACTTGGCCCAATCTCTGTAGTTGGCACACATAGTGCCTCAAATATAGCTCCAACAAAGCATTCACCCTTTCTATTTGGCCATCTATCTGTGGGTGAAAACTCGTGGAGAAATTAAGTTAGAACCCATCATTTTGAAGAGCTTCCTCCAAAAGCGTCCTGTAAATCTTGAATCTCTATTGCTGATAATGGACTTGGGAACTCCCTAGTGCTTGATCACGTGTTTGAAGAATAGGCGGGCTGTTTCCTTAGTTGAACACTCTTTTGGTGTGGGAATGAAAACTCCATATTTCGACAATCGGTCCACCATAACAATGATGGTGCAACATCCTTCAGACTTTGGGAGTGCTACAATGACGTCTATAGAAACACTTTCCCAAGGTCTTTCAAGTGTGGGTAAGGGCTCTAGCAATCCGCCTGGCCTTTGTTGTTCTATCTTGTCTTATTGGCCAACAAGGCAAGTTTGAACATACAATTCTACGTTGTCCTTTAGGCATGGTCAATAATAAGTATCTTCCACCAATGCTAGAGTCCGATGCATACTTGGATGTCTTGCCCATTTTGAGTCATGACACTCCTTTATCATCTCCTGCCTTAGGTTGCCCCACTTGGGTACATAAACGCTATCCATTTTTGCATATAGCAGTCCATCCCGGAGCCAAAACCTATGGGTTTTTCCTTGTTTGGCATACTCAATTATAGTTTTGGCTTGGGGGTCATACTCCATTCCTTCTTTGATGCGATCTACCAAGGAGCATTCTAGACGGCTAATAGTTGCGAGCTCGGCTTTGCAGCTTAATGCATCTGTCACCATATTAGCTTTACCTGGTGACCATCTTGCATCAGCACCCCTCCAATTGCAAAATCACTAGCGTCAGTGTGCACCTCAAACGGCTTGGCATGGTCGAGTAATGTAAGAACAGGTTCCTCCATAATTGCCCTTTTAAGTGCTTGGAAGGCTTCCTCACACTTATCACTCCACTTCCATGCTTGATTCTTTTTTAGCTTATCCGTGAGAGGTGCTGCTGTCTTCATGACATCTTTCTCAGTAATCTAAACTTGATCTAGCTTGGCGAACCATCGTGCTCAACCAAGCCTGTCAAATAAGTCAGCAATAAGAGGAATGGGGTACCTGTTCTTCACAGTCACCTTGTTAAGTGCTCGGTAATCAATGCATAACCTCAAGGATCCATCGTGCTTCTGTTGGAATAACACGGGCGCACCATAGGGACTCTTAGAAGGCTTAATGAATCCCACTTCCAAAAGTTCCTTCAATTGCCTTTGAAGTTCCTCTAGCTCTGGTGGGGCCATTCGATATGGTGCCATAGCTGGGGGTTTGGCATCTGGTTCTAACTCAATCTTATGGTTCACTTCCTGCCTAGGTGGAAGCCTTTTGGCTAGCTCAGCTGGCATTACATCTTCATAATTTTTAAGCACCCGCTGTACTTCTTTGGGCAATGCTTCTCTCATAGATGTGGTATCTTCATCATTTAGTTTCAAGGCCACCAAGTGGGTTGGCTCCTCCTTTAGCCCTTTGGCAAGCTGCATTGCTTACAAAGTCTTGGTCTTAATAGTTGTCTCCCGAGCAAGTGGCACCATGCAAGCATTACCTTCACCCATGATGCACATGGTCTTGGCGAAGGGGAAGGGGAAGGCCCGTACCCCATCTAAGAATTCCAATCCCAGGACAATGGGGTAGTCATCCATAGGTACCATTGAGAAATCTACTAGGCCACACCAATCTTCGATATGTAGCCTAACCTGCGAGCAATGCCATGAATAGTCTTAGCTTCTGAGTTGACCACTTTGAGCCAACCCTTTCTTCCTTATATTGGATCCCTAACCTCTTAGCTTCATTCACCTCAATGAAGTTATGAGAAGCTCTAGTATCAACAAGTGCTTTAGTGTCTAGCCCACTTACCTTGGTAGTTACATACATCCGTCTCTTCTTCTCGAGCTTGGGCACATCCACCTTGGCTTTGACGGCGTTGAGGAGCTGCAGTGAACCCATTCTTGTTTCCTTTGGTTGTGGTTTGTCTTCCTCTTGGATAAGGGTTGACAGTTTGCTTCTTTTGGGACAATCTCGTGCTAAGTGTGGGGCATCTCAAAGGAAGCATTCGAATTTTGCTTTGTCCCCACCTTTCTTTTCATGACTTGTCTTGCCTTTATTATGCAAGGTGGTTTGTGGCCTCCATCCTTAGCTTGGCCTAAGGTCTCTCCCCCACCTTTGCCCTTGTTAAACTTTTGGAAGACTCACCTCTTTTGAACTCAATGAGGGACTCTGCTATAGAAATAGCATTGGCAAGGTCTTGGGATCCTTGTAGCTGCACCTCCGTCTTGGCCAATGGTTGTAGGCCATCAATGAATGTGAAGAGAGCCTCCTAATTTGTTATGTCTAGAATTTCTAGCATAAGCTCTGAAAACTCCTTCACATACTCCCGGATTGTGCCTTTGTGGGAGAGCCGGCGTAGCTTGGCATAAGCTTCATGCTTGAAATTCTCGGGATAGAATTGCTTCTTAATCTCCCTCTTGAAGTCTTCCCAAGAATCCATGGTACATGTGCCTTTCTCTACATCAACATGCCTTCTTCGCCACCAAAGCATACTCGCATCTGCCAGGTAAAGAGAGGCTATCTTAATCTTTTTGGCGTTATCATCTATTCCAATAGCATCAAAATATTGCTCCAAGCCCCATTGGAAGTTATCAAGTTTCCTAGCATTTCGAGACCCACTGAAACTCTTGGGCTTAGGGACATCAACTTTAGGAGCAACAACGAAGGGAACATACCTTGGGTCACCGCGACCTTGCATAAGGAAACTTCCCCCTTCATTTTCTTCATTTCCTCCTTTAGGGCGGCAAGTTCGGCTTGAACCATGTCATACTTAAAGTTGATATGCTTCTTCAACTCGTCAGCGACAAAATTGAGAGCCGCCTGCATCTCCCCTCGGCGCTCTCCATTCCCACCTTCTAGCCCCTCGATGCTTTGATCTAACTCCTCAAACTTGTCCCGACCATCTGCCATGCCAAGCTCCACCTTAGCAAGCTTGGCCTTGAATGTGGTCACCACGTCCCTTGATTTATCTTTCTGACCTTTGCCACCACCAGTATTCTGCCTCTCTATTTGTTCCATACCTACGTTGATGACGTTTGACTCTATTGCCATTGTGATGTAGGGTTGAGTAGAAAAAAGAAAGGGTCAAAGAAGAAGAAGAAGAAAGAGAAGAAGAAGAGAAGAATGAGGGGAGAGAGCAGCAGCCATAGGAGAGAAAAGTAATTAGAATTCTTCAATCATTCAATCAATGTTCAACTAACCCTAATTAGGGTTTAAATAGAAAATATCATAGGCCTAACATAAAGGCCTAAAATAAAATAAACATAATACCAAAATAGTCCAAAACAAATGGGTCCAAAATAATAAATAAAATAAAACAAAACCTAATTAACTAAAATAAATATTAATAATCAGTCTAGAAAAATAATGGTTGGGCCTCCTTGGCCCGACGTCCATGCACACATTCATATTGTCTACTGGTGTCCACACCAACTCTCCCAGGGTGGAAAGAACTCGGTTCTGACGAGGAGGTAGCATGGCGACTCTCACAAAACTCCATGAGGTCTGGATCAAATTGCTGCAATGTCTCGGCAGGAATCCAAGTGTATTCAGAATTAGGACGACCAACCCAACGAACTAGGAACCTTCGAACCACGCCATCCTTAGTGAGATCAACCTGCTCATCTAAAATAGCATCAATTTTATCATTATGTGTAGGGACTGGTGGTAGTGATGAAGTAGTAGGTAGTAAGTCTGGGTAATAGTCAACAGATGGGGCATCAAATGGTTCATCGAGGGGTTGAATATGTCCTTTGTAGGCAATAAAGTCCTCAACATTAAAGATGGGGCTAAAATCAAAGTGTGATGGAATATCAATGACATATGCGTTTGATCCAACCCGTTTTAAAATTTTAAAAGGACCAGCACTACGAGCTTGCAATTTCGAAATGGATCCAGGAGAAAAACGTTCCGGCCTTATTCTAATCATCACATAATCACCAACATTAAAAGCAACATGTCTTTTATGTAAATTAGCTTTTAAGTTTATATGTCGCATTAATTGACTCTAATCGCTTATTGATATCAACATGTAAGTCTCGAATATGTTGTGCAAACGCATCAGCCGACTCAGACATGGGAACTAAGTCTAAAGGCTTCCTGGGCTTATAACTATGCACAACTTCAAAAGGGCTTATTCCTGTCGACCTATTTACGGAATTATTGTAGGCAAACTGAGTCGTAGAAAGGATTAAGTCCCAATTCCTATGATGATCTTTAACTAAGCACCTCAAAAGATTCCCTAAGTTACGGTTAACAACTTCTGTTTGGCCATCAGTTTGAGGGTGATATGCTGCGGAAAATTTGAGTTTTGTACCAACTAGATGCCAAAGTGTTTTCCAAAAATAGCTAGTGAAACGAACATTCCTATCAGTCACTATGGTTTTAGGTAGACCATACAATTTGACTATCTCAGAGAAGTATAAGTTGGCAACTCTAGAAGTTTTGGATGTTTTACTACAGGGAATGAAGTGAGCCATTTTAGAAAAACGATCTACCACCACAAGAATAGAATCATGTTTCTTAGGTGTGCGTGGAAGACCTAAAACAAAGTCCATACTAATATCTTGCCATGGACAACTAGAAACAGGAAGGGGGGTATAAAGACCAGTATTCTGCTTCCTATGCTTAGCTAACTGACAAGGACGACATTGACTCACTATTCTACCAATATCCTTCTTCAAACTTGGCCAATAAAACTAATGTTCAACTTCCGCTATGGTCTTGTCACGTCCAAAATGTCCTGAAAGTCCTCTAGCATGAACTTCCCACACTAGGAAATCTTGTATTGAAGTCCTCAGGATGCAAAGTTTATTAGCCTTGAACAAGAAACCGTCATGAAGAAGGAACTCGTCAGAAACTTCAGACCTTCCATTCCGTAGCTCTTGAAAAATTTCTCCAAAGTCAGGACATGACTCATACTCATCTTTAAGTCTATCGAATCCTATAACCTTAACGCTCATGACAGAAAGTAAGGACACACGACGACGAAGGGCATCAGCTATCTTGTTCTCAACTCCCGACTTATGTTTTATGACAAACGAATAGGCTTGCAAATACTCAATCCAACGACCATGCCTATGATTAAGTTTCTTTTGAGAACTCAAATAATGCAAGGTTTCGTGGTCAGAATAAAGGACAAACTCTTTTAAGGGTAAATAATGGTGCTAGTAGCGTAAGGATTGTACCACCGCATAAAATTTCTTGTCATAGGTGGAATATTTTTGTTTAGCCTCACACAATTTCTCGCTAAAGTAAGTGATAGGGTGACACTCCTGACTGAGTACTCCTCCAATACCTACTCTGAATGTATCACATTCTACTTCAAAGACCTTTGAAAAATCAGGAAGACAATAGAGGGGACTCAGTCATTCTTTCTTGATATTTTCAAAGGCCCTTATAGCATTCTTTGTCCACTTAAACTCTCCTTGTTTCATACATTCAGTTATAGGGGCCATAATGGTGCTGAATCCTTTGATAAATCGGTGATAAAAAGTAGCTAACCTGTGGAAACTACGCACATCATGAATAGTTTTAGGTTCAGACCAATCTAGAATTGCTTTTAACTTTCGAGGGGTTAGCTGAAATTCCTTCAGAAGACACCACAAATCCTAGGAAGACAACCTTATTAGTAAAGAATGAACACTTCTTCAAGTTGGCATAAAGATTTTTTTTCCTAAGAGTGGAACAAACTTAAACAAGGTTGTCCATATGTTGAGCCCTACTTTTACTATAAATAAGGATATCGTCAAAATAAACCACCAAGAACTTTACTATGAATGGCCTCAGTGCTTGAGTCATTACTCTCATGAAGGTACTAGGGGCATTTGAAAGCCTAAAAGGCATGACTAACCACTCATAAAGGCTATCTTTAGTTTTAAAAGCAATTTTTCATTCATCCCTTAGCTGAATTCTAATCTAATGGTACCCACTTTTCAAATTAATTTTAGAAAATACCGTGGCACCCGTCATCATGTCTAACATATCATCTAGCTGAGGGATAGGAAAACGATACTTTACAGTTATTTTGTTTATTGCCCTACTGTTTACACACATTCTTCAATAACCATCTTTCTTTGGGGTTAAGAGGGCTGGAATAGCACAGGGACTCGTGCTCTCTCTAATAAATCATTTTTTGTGAAGTTCATCAACTTGCCTTTGTAGTTCAGCATGCTCAGTAAGATTCATCTTATAGTGTGGCAAGTTAGGAAGTGTAGCTCCTGGGATTAAATCAATTGCGTGTTGAATATCACGCAATGGGGGTAAACTATCTGGGAGATCCTCAGGGAAAATATCTTGAAACTCTGCAAATATCTTATTCGCCTCTCTTGATATTTCTTGTGGAGAGTCTATAGGAACTTTCTTAACTACCAAGGCAAACACGATACATTCGTATTCACCCATATCACAAATGAGTTCTTTAGGACTAATAAAGTTCAATCGCTTTCTACTCATCACCTCCTTCCCTTTGCTCGGGTTAACCTGTTTCGGAGAAACAGGCTTGAGATGAATCTTTTTGCCATTAAACATAAAGGAGCATGAATTGAAACGGCTATAGAGAGTGACATCTAAATCAAACAACCATGGCCTTCCCAGAATGATATGTCCTACATCCCTAGAAATCAGATCACACGAAATTTTATCTTTATAATCAAGGAACTGAATAGGTACCTGACAACATTCTTTTACCATTATGGATGAGGCATCTACCCAAGAAACATTATACGGGTGAGGGTGGGGAACAGTTTGAATTCCTAGATGGGCAACTATACTTGAAGATACTGCATTGATGCAACTACCACTATCTACTATGGCCTTACAACCCTTGTCATTGATCTTAGTGTAGGTGTGAAAAATGGCATGACGACGCCAATCTTCCATCTCTCGGGTTTGTGTAAGGATACACCGAACAATACCCATTCGAGGAGTGCTAGAGGTAAGTTGTCTCTCTCCTACACTAGGGAAAATAGTCATAGGGCGTCCCACTAAATTTTCCTCACACTCTTCATCCACATCTTAAAATTCCTCTATGTTGGGTTTGTACATTTGTTCCTCTATTAACTCATCATTATTGATTCTCTCGCCCTTCACAATAACTAGGGCTCGAGAAGGGCAGCTAGCAGATACGTGCCCAAAACCATGGCACTTAAAACATTAGACTCGAGAGTTATTTCTAGGACCCTCAGGTAAATTACTCCTATTTTTATTATCTTTCACAGCCTGGGTACTAGGGGGTGGTCCCAAAACAGACGTAGTGTTTGACGATGAAGGATGGTTATTAGCGGGGTGACTGTCATTGCGCTTTGCAAACGAGGGCTTAGCTACTAGTTCGTAATCCTGGACTAGAGTGTAGGCCTCGTCTAAAGTGGTGACTCCCCTAAGGACAACCTCTCTTTGCAGCTCATAACTAAGACCATGTCTAAACCGACTCAAAATAACAGCTTCATCCTCCTGAACATTACGTCTCATCATGAGTTCATCAAATTGGGTTATGTATTCTTTCACTAGCCTATTACCTTGTCGGATATCGTTCCACTAATCTAGCAAATTACCATGATAGGACAAAGGCAAAATACTTGCGCTTAAGTCTCACTTTCGTCTCCTCCCAATCTACAACCGAGGGCTCATGATGCCTAGTAAGCAAATTCTCAACACTTTCGCAATACAATTGGGCACTCTCTATTAGTTTTATCTTAGCAAACCGACACTTTTTCTCTTCAGATAACTGGTACCACTCAAAGAAGTGGTCCCATATCTTTCAACCATTTTGTGAACACCTAAGGATCAAGGCGACTGTCAAAAGTCGGGGCTTCTACTTTGACTTGTTTCATTAATTTATGATCATTACGCTTAGGTGACCAGTCATTCCCACGTTGTGGCACTAAGTCTCTATCAGGATTCCTAGGTCTAGTGTGTTCCTTAATTATGTCCATCCTAGTGTTTAGTCTTTGAATGAATTCAGTGAGGGCTACTAATTGGGTTTACAATTGGTCATCTGCCATAGTGCTGGAGGATGCCAATGTGCGACCACTATGTAATTGCATACAAAGATTCTATGACTAAACTTGTTGATATCAATAACGACTCGTGCAACTTACTACTAATATAAACCTAAACTGTTTATATGTAAAGACACATAAAACTCTAGATGTTGATTAGATTATAAGATAACTCGAACAAGGTGCAAGCAATAGTTCTGTCTCTCTATTTTTTTTTTTTTAAAGGGGGAATCAAAACGTAAAGAAAGAAGTAAATAAACACTTGGTATATCACTCACTTAAGGTATATAGGTGAATGTATTTTCTTCGGTTTTAAGAAATAAAGGGAAAAATAGGGAAGGGTAATAAAATAAAAAAAAGATAGGACAGAACAAATGTGGGCAGTGGGATCAATGTAGGGAAAATAAAATTGATGTTGAAATGGGTGTAGGCTCAATGCACACAATAATTCAATTAATTGCTAAATTAGAGAGTAGTTAATAACACCAAAAATATAACGGAATGAAGTTATCGTTCGAACTGGGAATCGGAAGTGCACTACTGCTCTGGAATCCACCAAAAATGAATCGAGATGTGGTCTGGAGTATTCTGGTTCTCGCCGGAGTTCGCTGGAAAAGTCGTCGGAGGTCGTAGGAGTTCGCCGAGGTCACCTGGGAGTTCTTCAGAGGCAGGTGGTGCTGCCGAAGTTCGCTGGAGGTCGCCAGCCGGTCGCCAGATGTTGTTAGGGTCACCGGCGAGTTCGGCGGAGGTAGGTGATGCCACTGGTGGGGTTCGCTGGAATTAAATATTAGTAGAGACGCACAAAAACGTACTTGAAGGGTTTGAGGATGCGTAGGGCGACGGCGGTGGCGGCGGTAACTGCTGCAGTGGCTGTTGGTTTTTTTTTTTTTCAGATTGTTCCGACTATTCAATAGTGATGGAGATTGAAAAAAGTTTGTACGATCTTTGCTCTGATACCAAAGTTGATGTAGGGTTGAGTAGAAAAAAGAAAGGGTCGAAGAAGAAGGAGAAGAATGAGGGGAGAGAAGAGCAGCCGTAGCAGAGAAAAGTAATCAGAATTCTTCAATCATTCAATCAATGTTCAACTAACCCTAATTATGGTTTAAATAGAAAATATCATGGGCTTAACACAAATGCCTAAAATAAAATAAACCTAATACTAAAATAGTCCAAAACAAATGGGTCCAAAATAATAAATAAAACAAAAACTAATTAACTAAAATAAATATTAATAATCTGTCCATAATAATAATGGTTGGGCCTCCTTGGCCCGACGTCCATGCACACGTCCATATCATTTACTATTGTCCACTCCACATTGCCTTCTCACGTCCCTATGTAACTTTGGCTTTGATGCCAACTATCACGGGCTTACAATTTTACGCGTTGATCTGTGCAGCACTTAAGATACTTTAACCTTTTATTGAAGTGCTAACTTAGCCTACCTTTGCTAGGAAGTTAAGAGTTCTCACAAAATTCACAAAGAAACTATGTAGGAAAACATTTCGAGAGAGCAAGAGTGCACACAAGAGACTTGGAGAATACTTTACTTCACTCAAACTTGGATGCTTACAAATGAGGGGGTGAACCCCTATTTATAGCCTTCCACCTCCTCAATGGACGGTGGAGATTTATTCATTCTAATAGTGGAGATTAAAGTTCTAGAATCTTCCATAAAAGTATCTAAGATATTTACATGATGTGCTTCCAGAGAAAGCTTCCCTACGTATTCTAGAATTCTCTATAATCATCTAGCATATTTACAAGAGTTGCCTAGAATGCACGAGTATTCTAGAATGTACAAGGTTAGCCTAGCATGGCCTAGACTCTTCTAGAAAATTGCAGAACAATGCCATCTTACTATAACTGTGTAGGCATCTGCAAGAATCTAAGTAGACGCTGATATGGCGAGTTGTGACACCTATAGCAACAAAAGAAAAGAAGGGGGTGGTCTAGAGACAATTAGAATTTTGATTTATTTTAATTTTTTGAAATGCTAACAATCATTGAATTCTTCTTCTTAATGGATAACAAAGTGCCTTTGTGGTATGTTGGTTTTTGTGAATGTTTGTTGGTGAGATAAACCAAGGAACCAATGACAAAGGAAATCGTTGACGGAAAGAAGGGTAGAGCTTAAGTCTTATAGGGGGAATAGTCAATTCTAGTCTCTAGCAAAAGATTATTTCCTCTCTATGCACATTGTTTGTTTGCTTGAGAATACAAGTCAGTGTTTTGAGGAAGTGGTGTCCATTATAAAGCATTTTTTTATTTTATCAATATTGTCCATGATATAACATGAATCATTCAATGTAAAAGATCAAGATGACAGATGAGGATGAACAGTATTGGAAGGAAGTCCGCCGAGAGTTTTTTTTTTTTTAATATAAAGATACCTTTTTCTAGTGAAGCTCTAGATTCCTTTAAATTTGATTTTGTAGAATTAAGTTTTTACATCCTCTCTCTTTTTTTCGTTTAATCATTTTCATGTGAGCTAAGGCCATGTTTGTTTGATGGATTTGGGAGGGGGGATTGGATATAGTATTTAGTAGGGCCCAATACCATCCACCACGTAGTATTGTATATCCCCCATGCTTGGATTAGCTTTCCATTATGATTTAAAGATCAAAGTTACTTCCTATTAAATCACATCTCTTATCTCCATTTATATCCCATCAAATATCAAAAAAGTCCCCCTCAAGGTGAAAGAAAAGTATTATAAGGTAGCGGTTACACCAGCGCTGCTATATGGATCAAAGTGTTGGGCAGTAAAGCATAATCATGGTCAGAAAATGGCAGTTACGGAGATGAGAATGCTAAGGTGGATGTGCGGGATTACAAGGAAAGATAGGATTAGGAACGAGGAGATTAGGGGCAAAGTAGGAATAGCACCGATTGAAGATAAAATGAGAGAAAATCGATTAAGATGGTTTGGCCATATTAGAAGCCGTCCAGCAGAGGCACCTGTTAGAAGGTGTGAAAGTATGGAGATTGTCAGGAGTAGGAGAGGTAGAGGAAGACCCAAGAGAAGCTGAAAAGAAACTATTAAATGACCTGATCTACCTAGATTTATCGGAGGACATGCCCCTAAACAGATCTAATTGGCGTCGACAAATCATATAGCCCACCCCACCTAGTGGGAAAAGGCTTGGTTTGGTTTGGTTTGGTTTAATCAAATATAAAAATAAAAAAATCCCACGAAAATCAGTCCTATATTATATCCGGTCATATATATTGTCCGATAATGTTACTTAGCTCCCTAATCAAATGTAACCTAAAGGTACAAGAAATGATGAAGCTTGGGAGGGTTCAAGAATGCCTCCCAAGCGCCAGCTCAGAGAATGTCGTTAGTGCAATTGGGCAATGCTGTTAATTGGACCAGATTCCCAGCCTTTGAAGCCGATTCCTCTTCAAAAACCACCCTAATCTTGGTTATTCAAAGCCAAATCAGTAAACATAGTTATTTAAATCTTAAAATTTTATGATTTTACGATGTTAAGAGCAAGAAAACTTGCTTAACCATATGTAAAATTTTAATAGGGGTAAAATAGCTAAAATCTTGATTTTGGGATGTAAATCAATAAAATCTTGATTTTATTGGTGATTTTACCGATTTTAAAAATTAAGTATTTTTGTGTAATTTTGTCAAATGAGATAGACTTTTATGGTTTTTTTTTTTTTTTTCTTCAAGTAATAGGCCACAACTATTTTACTTATTACTTTTTTCTTTGTAGATTTTGTTTTTATTCGATAACATTAATTTTTCCTATGTTATACTAGTTGAGGACCATGTGGATATTTCACCAAATTAACTACCATAAATTAAATGTAATAGTTAGAATGGAAACCAAGATACTTAGGGCTTGTTTGGAGCCTTAAAAAAAAATCAAAAAAACTTCAAAAAACTACAAAAGTTTTCAAATCTCTCTAATCACATTTTGCCACCTATCATTTTTACATCACATCAAACCTATCTTTTGGTTTTTTTTTTGGTTTCTTTTGGGACTTCAAACACCCCCTTATAATAAAATATAACAAATACATTTCAACTCCTACAAAAAATTAAGAAAAAATGAAATCAATATATTAATGTCAATTGTATAGGCCACACCAAATATTTTAAATGTCTCAATTGTATAGTTGGACAAAGAGAGTATAGAATCTTTTTTTTTTTTTGGGAAGAGAAACAGAGTATAGAACCAGATATAGAATATTTAGTGAATTTCATTGAGAATTCATTTTGTTGATATAATTAAGTTTTTGTGTATGATATTTTCTTGATACATGCCTTTTACTCTCTTCTCTTATTAATAAAATTCTTAATTTATAAAGGAAAAAAAATAGAACTCCTAAATGAAGAATTGTAGCATGATAGATTTTGTTTTCATATTATAGGCATCGGATAAAAATTTTTATGATTTTGCGATTCAATTTTTTGGACCATCCACTGATTTAAGTAGTCTCTATTTTAACAACCATGGTACTCTTCTCTTCACAAAGTGCTCCCACTTCCAATTGAATAATATGTTGCATGTCCTCCCTTAGGGTTTGGAAAACAACAATTTCAAGATACTCGGTATCCATATTACCATAGGTGAATGTATTAGATGGCTAAAAATCTCTGATACCAATTGACGCAAAATAGAAAAAAAAAGTGGGCTTGATATGGTTCAAGCTAGACCAAAGAATGTTAGTTATCCTGCTAGCTGAACAAGAAAACCTTAATCCAATGGGGTTCTGGAATCCGCCAAAGAAACAAAGAATAAATTCTCAAACAAATAGTTTATTATTTAATCAAAAGTGTTCTACCATAAGCTATTTGGTGTTTAACTAAGATATTAATTTAATGGCTAAATTAGAAAACGATAATATACCTGAAATTTACCAAATATGGCAAATATGAGAGGGTTGTAGAATCACAAAAAGAAAGGAAAATAAATTAGTACAGAATTGAAAGTGATCAATTTTGATTTCTACCTAATGGCAATTTGGTTGGATCCACGTTTATGTCAAACCGTGCACAATTGTTTTCCATGTTGATAAATTTTGTTTAATTCACCATCAAAAATACAAACCAAGCAATTGTATCATGTGATTGGAAATTTTGTCACTATTATATAATTTGAAATTATTAGGATTTTATTTTCTATTTTTAATAATATTTGTGGGCTACGTAGCCAAAATAAAATTTTCACCTAGAGGTATTTATTTTAACACGTGTATTAGTATTGATGGTAGCTTGAGTTGATTGGCATTTTTATCCAACAACCACAAGAAGAAATTTTAGGTTTCAACCTCTAGGATAATGAAGATTGTTGTCTGTGTACCTTTGTAGTTGTGTATTTTGGATACAAAAATTATTAAATTTAAATGAAGGTAACTAGATGCATTGACTTTTGGCACATTGCCGATTCCTCAACTTTTTCAACAAAAGTCATGCTAATTGTTAAGCTATAAAGATCATTTAAGAAGCATGGATACCGACACATTGTACAGACATAATATGCATGGACAAGTTGAAACGTTAATTTTTAAAAATATTAGACATGACGTGGTTGGAACATGTTAACGAATAAATATATATTTTTATATATACAAAAAAAAAATTTCTTTATTTGAAAAAAAAAATTATTTCCAAACAATTTAAAAGTTCCTTCCAAAAAATAAATGAAAGCTTTAGGTCTTAAAAATTTATAAAATTAAAAATTTGTGTGTTATGTACGTATTTTATATAATTTTATAAATTTAAATTATATAGATAACCATATACATAATGTTTTCAGTTGTAGGTTTATTTGTAGAGTCTTTTTAGGAGTTAAGAGTGGTGGAATAGTTGAGGAGTTTTTTTAGGAGTTAGGAGTAATAGAATAGTTGAGTAGCTACTTTGTAGCTAGTAGTTAGATTTTAAGTTGCAATCTGTATATATATCTCTAAAAAGTTATTAATGAGGAGGAGATAATTTTACCAGTGATCTTATGATTTAAGAGGCTTTGATTCATCTCAATCTGAATCAATAAGAGGTTTCTACGCCTCGTAAATATATTTCTTTCAATCTTCTTCCCTTTTATTCTTATCCAACTTCTATTTCTTTTATTTTGTTTTTATCCAAAAAGTCTGCACATAACAATTGGTATAAAAGCCAATTGTTCCTGAGAGCCCGAGCCGACCATTCCTGAGCAGTGACAACAAAATTGGAATTGCTAACGTTGATGCGTGATGGTTTGCTAAAGATTGAAGCTCATGTCTTGGAAGCAATCGAAACAACACATAGAATTAAAGAAGATACACATCAATAGAAGAAGGAGCTTTAGATGGAGGCATCGGCTTCAACTTTGCCAGCTAAGGATGGCTATTACAATCAGATGTTGAAGCTTAGCCATTACAATTAGATGTCGGCTTTAACTCTGCCCGCTAAGAATGGCCATTACAAGCTGCTTGCTAAGGATGGCTATTACAAGCTATGTGTTTTTGGTGCCAATTTATTAATGCTTGTGGCTAAGGATGGCCGTTACAAGCTACGTGGTGCCAATTCATTAATGTCCGTCTTCCAAAAGGTGGAGGTTTTTATAAGTTTTAAAATGAAGAAATTGATTGCTACGAAGATGGGGAAGTGGGATGGCCACCACTATTCAAATTTAGGATTTATCTATACCTTGAAGACAAGGTTTTTTTTGGGGGGAAATGAATGTTATGTACGTATTTTATATTTTATGTAATTTTATAAATTTAAATTATATAGATAATATTTTCAATTGTAGGTTTTTTAGTAGAATGTTTTTAAGAGTTAGGAGTTAGGGGTAGTAGAATAGTTAAGTAGCTATTTTGTAGGTGGTAGTTAGATTTTAAGTTGCAATCTATATATATATCTCTCTAAAAAGTTATTAATGAGGGGGAGATAATTTTACTAATGATCTTATGATTTAAGAGGTTCTGATTCACCTCAATCTGAATCAACAGGAGGTTTCCACGCCTCAAAGTGGATTCCTTTCAATCTTCTTCCCTTTTATTCTTATCCAACTTTTATTTTTTTCATTTTGTTTTTATTCAAAAAGTGCACACATAACATTGTTGGATAAAAAATAAATATAAAATCATATTATTTAATTCCAATTTTTTCTTCAAAATATATAATATGTTTTACGTATACCTAGATGACGGACGTGTGTGTTTCACCAGCTATTTAGACAGCGTTTAGTTTTTTTTTCTAAAAAAAAAATTCAGACATATTTAGATGAGTGTCCAGTAAGTGTCGATATCCAACATGGACACCACGAATACATCACCTTTGTAGAAGTGTCCATGCATGTTAGAAGGTCATACCTAATTTGACTGTTTCTATTCATTTTTGGGTCTATCGTAGCTGGATGAAAAAAGTATGATTTGATAAATGTTTTACATCCTAGCTATTTAGATTCTCATTGAAAAAATTAATGGGCTAATAATATAGATACCGAGGGCATGTGTGTGTATTTGGTTGTGCCTAATTTTTCAGCCAATTTGTGTCTTAGTTATATCTAAAATATTAATTGAATATATTCTTGCTTAATACTTTCCCTTAAAGACGGTTCCGCTCAATTTTATGCAAACATAAATTAATGTGTCCACTTTTGGTCTGATGACAAAAATAAGTGTACTTGAAACTTATGTATATTGTAGATGTGTCTGATCTGAAGTAACAAATGCTGGCAGGGATTTTCTCATGATTCAGACTGCTATTAAGTCACTATGTTTGTAATTGGGGTGCACAACCGTACTAATGAAACCGTCAAATTGAATCAAACCAAGCTTTTAGTTCGGTTTGATTTTTCTTGTTGATAAATTTATTTCCATATAAATGTCAAACAAAACCTTAGCAAATTGAAACTAGTGTAAGGATTTAGTTTGATTTTCCTTAATTGAACAGTTTGGTTATGACAGCAAAATCTTTCAAATCGATGACTTGCAGTTCAATATAGATTTGTGCTAAACTGAACCAAATTGAACCGTGTGCATCCCTTCTCACGAAAGAACTTTAGTCCATCTTTCAAGGCATCCATCCTCTTCTAATATGCACGTGGGATTAGCTAAATTACTTTGGTTTTGGGATGGGAAGATGGAAGTTCTTTACCTTGATCAACATGTACTTTTAACTGCCCTGCAGAAAGATTTTTTGTTTGGATTTGCAACGTCCGCATGTTGCATTTGTAAATTATTTAACACCAAATTGATGAGAGTGTCTTCATATTGTTTCAGGGATTTCATTAAACATGGATCAGGTATGTTTCTGATTTCCTTTTGTTTTTTATTTTTCATTTATTATTTATTTGGGATGGGGAGGAATCTATACTTGTTTGATCTTACTAAAGTAATTAATTTTCATTTATCTTTGTGCAGTGGAATATACTTCGGGACCATGTGGATGAAATCGACCAGGCAGTTGCTGAGAATAGTTAGAGAGCTGGTAAACCTGGGTTTTTGCTTTTGACGTTATTAGAAGAAATGTAGTGGAACTGGAACTATTGTAGTCTTCATCTAGTAGGAACTAGGATGAAATGGTTAATGATATGGCTGAATTTGTATGTGTTTGGGCATGGAAAGCGGATATAGTATGCTGCACATTGATGATTTTCCTTCTTTAAGTGTTAATTTTTACGGGTCTTGATGCTGGAGCTTCTATTTAAACAACTAGACCGTTGTCAAAATCTTTTAGGGACTTTTTTTTTTTTTTTTGTGTAGATAGAAGTTGCCATGGCTACTGAAAGTGTTCAGCAGCAAAAATTACCGCCGGAGCTACTGACCACGCCAACCGGAAATGCAATCGCCGACCTGCCGAACAAAGACAGAAAGAAAGGTGACGGCCGGAGAGGAGGTCTCTGGCCGGAAAACCCTCCGATGCTTAAGTCAGTAAGTCGCTCAAAGAAGGAAATTTTTCCAGGGAACAAGTGAGTAAAAGCTTAAGTTGGCAATAGTCAGCTTACCTCTGTGGTTCAGTAGAATATCCTATTTATAGTAGTCCGAGTAATGATTAAAGCATACCTGCGACTTGACGTTACGCACACTGCCGTGTCCCTCTCTTCCATCCTTGCTTTAAATACTCTCCCCCTTCATTTAATGCCTCAAACCCCTCATTTAATACACCATGCCTCTCATTTAATGCTTCTGGTGACTTAACACGGCATTACAACCAGAATTTCAGGGTCAGACTGTCTTCTTGTCACATCAGCCAACCACTCATGACGAGATGGACTGATTTAGTTACTTCCTCAAAGACAAATACTCAGTTTAGTCTTAACTATGGTGCATTTATGGTCATGAGCCCTCTTTAAGGGCTGTGGGTCCCAGGTTCAACATTTACTAGCCGCCAATGGATGGGCCGAGTCAACTAGCTATCGGGATCCTCGGCTATAGCCACGTAGCAACACATTGTTCGTTGGTACTGAGGTTCAGAGTATTCTTTGGAACACTAACTTTGAGACATGTGTTCACGTATAACACTCACGTGGAACTCTCGTGCCATTAATCAGTTGTTCGGCAGGATGCCACGTGTCACGATGGAGCGTGCTCGGCGAATGACTATGTGGCTCACACGAGTATGCTCGGCACCGGGCCACGTGGCACAAGACTACACTTGTTCGGCACAAGTACATCTTAGTATTATTTTGCCCAACATTTTGCCCCCACTCTGGTTGGGAAAAAGATATTTTCCGAGCAGAGTAGCAGAGCAGAATAACCTTACCTTACTGATCCTTCAATCTCCCTACACAGTTTGTCGTTTAGTATCCCCCTGACGCGCATCAAATCTGATTGGACTCTTCTTTCTCCTCATAACGACACGCGTAGTGCCCTTTCAGCTTTTCATCTGCCGCGCCGCTTACGCGGATCCCCAGATTTGGGGTGTTAAAACGTGAGTGGTCAGAAATTTAAAAATTGGGGCGGTAATAAATGCCATTTTTGCCGCTCGTTGCCTTTTCATTGGAAACGCTTCAGTTACCCCCCACAGATACACACACATATACATATATACCTGGTTCATCTTCTTTTACTTCCTTTCCGCGATTTGAGCCATCAGATTTCCTTTGCTTCTTTCCCTCTGAGTTTTCATCTTCTCGAGCTTTCATCCTTCCCGTCGTTCTTCGTTCCTGGTGAGTTAATCCCTTTTTATTTCAAATCTTCCGTTATGGGTAGACTCGCAAACGAGCTAAGCTCTGAGGAAAAAATTAGGGTTTTCAAGGAGAAATACCAAATTCCTCAGAACGTAGGTATTAGGCTCGCCGAACAAGGCGAGCGCGAAACAGGGGAATTCCCCATAGTGGCAATCACCGAAGGTGGCCTTAGGTTCCCCCTGCACCCTTTTCTTTGCTCTATGATGAGCATTCTAGACCTTGGCCCTAGGAACCTCACCCACAACTTTTATAGAATTGTTAATGGGGTAATAGAAATAAATAGGCGATACGGATTCCACATATCCGAGTGGGATCTTCTTTACTGTTACTCTATCCAGAAGGTGAGGAAGGATGAGAACAGGTGGTACCTGAAATCCCGACCAGAAAAGGCCCTGGTCCACATGCTGCCTGATACGATTAAGTCAGAAAGTGACCTGTGCGTCGTCACAGGTCACTGGACACACGATCCAGACGAAGATCGTTATCCAATCATCTCTCGGGTTTCTTTGGGCCCAGGTTGGTTGATTTCAAATGCTACCAGTTCTTATTCTCCTTCAGCATTTTATCTTCTCTTTTAAGCATGCTAACTGTTTGATTTAATATCTGTGCAGCCGTCCAATCAAAGAAGATCTGGGCTACTGGTCTTCGTGCTGACAAGGATCATCTCAAGGAGGTGTTCAAATTCCTTGGAGGTCCAGATCTTTACCCGTTTGCGAGGGCAGTTCCAGTCCTGTTTGACTTCATCCCTTCGCACCAGACGTTCATCGCCCCTCCCCAAGGCTTCGCGACCGCAGAGGCCATTAGGCGTCTTCAGTGGTGGTACCGGGCCTCCGCTGAAGAAAAAGAAGATTACTACGCCTTAAGGCATCCTGGGTGGACTCGGCCTCCTCCGTTTGCTATTCCATTGGTTGCCGAACAAGTTCATGCCCCATCAGTAGCAATTCCTGAGCCTGCCGAGCAGCCAAGGAAGCGAAGATTTGTCCTTTTGGACGAGGAGGAGGAGGAAGAAGAAGAAGAAGTTGAAATACCCCCTGCTTTTGACTACGTTTCAGATCTAGAAGGGGAAGAGGAAGAAGACATGGCCCCAAAGATCGATTATAAGAAGCTCGCCATGGCAAAGGCAAAGGGGCAAAGGGCTGAAGAGGCCCAGAAGAAAAAGGCCGACGAGCAAAAAGCTGCTGGAAAGAGAAAGCTTGACGAGGGGAAGGCCCCTGCTCCTCCAACTGCCGATCAGATAATGAAGGTAAAAATAGAGAAGGGGAAGGAGCAGGAGGCAGCTCAAAAGAAACCTTCTGGTCTTCCTGAGCAAAAGAGGGCCAAGACGCAGTCTGCAGACACAACTCAAACGACCGAGCAGTCAAAACTGCCGAAGGAGGATGCTGCGAGGGGGGCAGCACCTTCCAAGGTCGTGCCACCCACCAAAGACGCACCACCCAAAACCTCTGAGCCACTACCTACTCAACCGATTGGGCCCGTGCCTCTTGCCATCGAGTATCCGGCCAATCCGGTTCGAGACTCCCCACCATTCGTTCCACAAATCCTAATTCCCAACCTTGAGCACCCTCAAGGCTAACCCTTCACTGTCCAAGATACAGCCCTCAACCACGCTGAGGAGTATCTCAAGGGTATCCTCCCTCCTCGGGATGTTCATAACACAAGAAAGAATAGAACGGAGGACATCCACAAGACTCTGATGAAGAACATCATCTCTGTAAGTACAATCATATTCCCTTGTGTGCATTCTTTCGCTATTATGATTTTTCTAACATTGTGTTCTTTCTACAGACTTCTCTCTACATGATGGAATTGATTGCTCGGAGCCAAGCTTCCGAAGCCAGAGCCGAGCAGGATAGGTCGGACATAAAGGAGTTGAAAGCAAATGTGAGGACCTTGAAGAAGGAGAACAAGAGTCTCCAATCCAGCAATGACGCTCTGGCAAAAGAGAGAAGTCAGCTTCGAGATGAAAATAAGGAGATCGAGCACCAACTTAACACTGCCCTTGGCCAAGTTGCAGGAAGCATAGCTCGTGTGCAATCTATGGATAAAATCCTAACTCGCAAAGACGAAGAGCTGTTGGAGGTCAAGGGCAAACTCTCAAGGGTTGAGATTGAATTGTCCTCAACAAAGACTGGACAAGAATTACTCCTCAAGGAGTTGGAGGCTTCTAGGGCCGAGCAAGGGAAATCGAAGCAAGAGCTTGCCAACCTTCGGGCAGAGCTTGTGCTGAAGACTCGGGCCCTGGAAGAGAAAGAAGCTGGTCTCCGAGAAGCCGAGGAGAAGGCCAAGGCTGAAGTGGAGGCCCAGATCAACGACTGCGTGGATCAGATGAGGGATGCTCACAACGACTTCTTCCTTGAGGGTTGGGAGGCCGCAATGAAGAGGAACAATATTGATCACACCAATCCCATATACAAGGAGGTCCCTTATCCTGATCCAGAGCGCCCAATCCCCTAGTTCAGCTTTGAACGTCCACCTCAAACTCCCTCAATTCAGACTGTCGAAGAAACAATTGACGAGGGGGAGGTTGAGGTGGATAGTGCCCAGAAGGACACCTCTCAGGTGCCTGAACGGATTGATCTGATCGTGAAGAGTGATCCCACTAAAGGGGGAGAGAAGTGAGCCTCTCTGTATTTTTGTTTTGCTTTTTTTCTTCAATTAAGATGTAATAGTGTAAAACTTTTGGCTCTAAATGAATGAAAATACTTTGGTTTTTCTCTAATCCTGCTTTATTTTTCTATGTCTTTGTCTCTTTAGAATTGCTGATGAATTGATTGGGGAATGCTTTAACTGGCTTGCTGACGAAATTGTAAGGAATGCAGCCGAGGAGTACCTTGACGTTTTTTCCCATGAGATAGCTACAAACCCTTATAACAAATGCTAATGCCCCATCTTAGGTTTAGGATAGCCTCTTCGATTTACAGTTATGTAAAATGTATTGTAACTGTACTCTGAAACATGTAATAAAAGCTTTTGAATTGTCTCCTATTGGGAGTCTGTTTTTCTGTTTATATGTTTTATGCTTTATATTGAAGTATGTACCGTGAAAGGATTTGTACCGATTTGCTGAGCAACCATAACTCATAACAGAAACACTTTAAACATCAAGTCTTTCAAGGGTAACAAGCTCATGTAGTAGTTTGCTTTTCATCAAATGACTTCAAGCTTTTGCTAAAGAAGCAGTACTTTAATAAATCTCACATACCTCAATAAGTTCGGTTGTCCTCCAGCTTTCATATAATAACGGACGTAACTACCTTCTGACAAAACTTCACTTTTTAATCTCATACCGAGCATCGGAGAAGTGAATCTTTATGATTCAAGGGCTTTTGCACACCAACGCCGAGCTTCTTCGAAATGTTTCTTTGTGTTGTTTGAACTTTTGCTTCTATTGTACCAACGCTAAAAAAAAAAACACTGAGCGTGGCTTCTTTTCTTTCCAATTAATAAACCAAGGAATTGAATCTTGGCTTAAAAAAGCATGTCTGGTCAATGAATAAACCAGGATTGGGCCAACATCAGAAATGATGTGGATTCTTTCTGTACCAATGGTTGGCGAACCGAGCAAGGCTTTCTTTTGACAATTCTTTTCAGAAAACTGAGGGATTGAATCTCAGTCTAAAGAGAATTTCCTGGTCAGTAAATAAACCAGGATTGTACCAACGCTGGGCAAGCCGAGCGTGGCTTCTTTTGATAATTCTTTTCAGAAAACTGAGGAATTGAATCTCAGTCTAAAGAGAATTTCCTGGTCAGTAAATAAACCAGGATTGTACCAAACTGGGCAAGCCGAGCGCGGCTTCTTTTGATAATTCTTTTCAGAAAACTGAGGAATTGAATCTCAGTCTAAAGAGAATTTCCTAGTCAGTAAATAAACCAGGATTGTACCAACATCGCGGGGGATGTGGCATTCTTTCATTCCAATGCTCGGCAAGCCGAGCATGGCTCTTTTCCATGCCACCACTTAAAGAGACGTGGCGTCTTTTTGCTAAGCAGGGAGTTATCTCAAGCTTTTGAAATTGTTTTTAATTGCTTACAAAAGAATCATTTTTTAATAAATGTACAAAGTCTTTAATCAACGAATGTACAGCAAAAATCAATGATAATACAACTTTAAATGGGCTATATTCCACGGTCTTTTGATCGGCTTTCCCTCCATGTCAATTAACTTGTAAGCACCATTGCCGAGCGCCTCCGAGACGAGGAATGGTCCTTCCCAGTTAGCTCCAAGCTTTCCTTCGGTTTGATCTTTCCTGCCTCCCATCAATTTTCTCAACACCCAATCGCCAGTGCTGAATTCTCTATGTCTGACCCCTTTATTAAATTTCTTCCTTGTCTCTTGCTGGTAGTTGGCTAACCTTAGTGTTGCCAGTTCCCTTCTTTTATCGATTAGATCCAGGCTTATTCCCATAGCTTTTTCATTCTCCCCTCTGTCAAATGATAGAGTTCTGATGCTCGGGAGGCCAACTTCCAACGGTATGACGGCTTCAACTCCGTAAGCCAGAGAGAAGGGAGATTCTCCGGTTGATCTCCTAGGGGTTGTTCGATACGTCCACAGTACTGATGGCAATTCATCCACCCATTTCCCTTTTGCCGCTTCCAGTCTTTTCTTGATCCCATTGAGAATGACTTTATTCGTAGCTTCGGCTTGACCATTGCTCTGGGGGTAAGCTGGTGTAGAGTAAATATTCTTGATTCCATATCTAGAACAATATTCCCTAAATGGGGCACTGTCAAATTGCGTCCCATTGTCCGAAATAAGCGTCCTAGGGATGCCATACCTGGTAATGATGTTCTTCTAAATAAATTGAATGGTATCTGCATCCCTGATGTGAGCTAGGAGTTCTGCTTCCACCCACTTCGTAAAGTAGTCGGTGCCGACCACTAAAAACTTTCTATTTCCCGAAGCAATAGGCAGGGGTCCCACAATGTCGAGTCCCCATTGAGCGAACGGCCAAGGGCTGGTAAGCGGACTGAGTTTTTGGGCTGGCTGGTGAGGAATGGGAGCGAACTTTTGGCACTTCTTGCATCTGCGAACATAGGCCTGAGCGTCATATCCCATCTTTGGCCACCAATACCCTTGAGTGATTGCTCGGTGCGCCAATGATCTGCCCCCAGTATGTGCTCCACAGACCCCTTCATGAAGCTCGTAGAGAAAGTCTTGCACTTTGTCAGGATGAACACAAAGAAGATAGGGGCCTGTGAATGACTTTTTGTATAACTTATGGTCAGGAGAGAGCCAAAACCTGGCGGCTTTTATTCTTAGCTTCTTTGCTTCTGTCTTGTCCTCGGGAAGTGCCTCGTCCTTCAGGTAAGCGATGATTGGATCCATCCAAGATGGGTCTAGGTCAGCACACATTACCTCCTCATCTTTCGTTATGCTCGGCCTCTTTAGGACTTCCATAAAAACCTGATCAGTTAGCCTTATTCGAGAAGAGGTGGCCAGCGTTGCAAGTGCGTCAGCGTGAGCATTATGATCCCTGCCAATGAGCTCCACGCTAGCTTTATTAAAGCCTTCAATTTTCTTCTTTGCCACTTCTAAATACTCCGCCATCTTCTCACTTCTAGCCATATACTCACCCTTCAGCTGGTTAGCAACCAACTGAGAGTCGGTCCTTATTACAACATCATTTGCCATCAATCGTCGAGCAATGTCGAGCCCAGCCAGGAGAGCTTCATACTCTGCCTCATTACTAGTAACCTCGAGCTCGAGCTTTATTGCGTATTCTATCGAGACCCCTTCTGGTGTAGTCAGAACTATGCCCATGCCGCCTCTTTTTCTAGTCGAAGATCCGTCAACCTCGATTTGCCAAGTTTGTTCGGCCTCATCATGTTCGGCTGGGGCAGACTTTACTTCAACTTGCCATACTTCTTTTGTTGGACCACAAGCTGGTGTGGTAAATTTCACTACAAAATTGGCCAGTACTTGAGCCTTTATTGCGGTTCTTGGGATGAACTTTATGTCAAATGCACCGAGGGAAACTGCCCATTTTGCCACCCGGCCAGACACATCAGCCCTCTTTAAAACATGGCCAATTGGCTGATCGGTGACTACCTGAATGGTGTGTGCATGGAAATAATGGGCTAACTTCCTGGACGCCATTATTAATGCCAAGGTCAGCTTCTCTAGGGGAAGGTATCTGATCTCCGCCCCTTGCATTGTTTTGCTCACGTAGTAAATAGGATTCTGCTTCCCTTGTTCCTCTCTCAGCAAGACGGCACTGACTGCGTGTTCTGAGACTGCCAGATACAGTTGCAAAATATCCCCCGGCTGCGGTGTTGATAATATCAGGACAGTTGTCAGGTATTCTTTAAGCTTTTCCAGTGCCGCGTCCGCCTCAGCATCCCATTGCATCTTATTGGCCCCTTTGAGCAGTCTAAAGAATGGTCGGCACTTGTCGGATGACCTACTAATAAACCGATTGAGTGCCGCCACCATCCCTGTGAGCTTCTGGACTTCTTTTTTAGTGCGTGGAGGAGAAACTGATTGGATGGCACGTATTTGATCGGGATCAGCCTCAATTCCCCTTCTGCTCACCAAGTGGCCCAAAAATTTGCCCGAGCCAACTCCAAATGCGCACTTGGCAGCATTTAATTTTAACCCATACCGACCGAGGGTAGAAAAAACATGCTGGAGATGTTGGAGATGAGTGTTCGGCTCCTTGCTTTTCACCACCATATCATCAATGTAGACTTCCATCGTCTGTCCGAGGTCTTCTTTAAATATCTTTGTAACTATCCGTTGATAGGTGGCTCCAGTGTTCTTTAGTCCGAATGGCATAACTCTGTAACAGTATATGCCTCGAGGGGTTATAAAAGAAGTTTTCTCCTCGTCAGGGCCGAACATGGGGATCTGGTGATATCCCCTATAAGCGTCCAGGAACGACATCCTGGAACATCCGGCGGTTGAGTCAACGAGTTAGTCGATCTTTGGCAGGGGGAATGGATCCTTCGGGCAGGCTCTGTTCAGGTCTGTGTAGTCTACACAGACTCTCCATTTCCCATTCTTCTTTTTGACCACGACTGTATTGGCCAACCACTCTAGGTATGAGACTTCCCGGATGGCCTCCGCCTCTAACAGTCGGCCGACCTCCTCTATGACCGCCTCTGCGTGTTGGAGAGCCGATCGCCTTGCTTTTTGTACCACAGGTTTTACGCCCAGATTCACATTCAACTTGTGAGTCATGATTTCGGGGGAAATACCTGGCATTTCATGTGGAGTCCAGGTGAACGTTCCAATATTTTTCAAGAGCATCTCCGTTAGCTCCAGTTTCTCCTCGGCGCTCAGGTTGGTGCTGATCAGGAAGAATTTATCATCCTCTGCCGGGCCAATCTGATATTTCTCCAAGCCCTCTATAGCTTTCCTCTATGGATCACCACCGACGTCATCAATTTTTGGGGCGTCCTCGGGTAGCTCCGTCAATTGAACTTGTTCGAGGATAGTCTTGGATTTTAGGGCTGCAGAGAAGCACTTTTGGGAAGTATTTTGATCCCCAAAAATAGAAATCACTTCCCCGCAATAGGGGAATTTTAGCACCTGGTGGTAGGTTAAGGGGACCGCCTTTAAAGCATGAATCCACGACCTTCTTACTATAGCGTTGTAGGAAGAAGGGGAATCCACAACAGTGAACTCAACCTCTTGCTCCACCGGACCCACACGGACAGGAATGACAACTCTGCCCAGAGGCCAGACAGGAGCAGAATTGAATCCTATGAGTGGGCATTCTGCCGGTTCCAGGTCCTCTTCAGTTAATCCGAGCTTCTTAAATAAGCTCAGGAACATGACTTCTGTTGAGCTTCCTGCATCCACCAGAATTCTTCTTACTTTTGAGTCGAACATGCCCAGAGTGATCACCAGGGCATCGTTGTGCGGCAGTTGAACACCAGAATGCTCATCCTCATGAAAGGTGATTTCCTCCATGGCGGCTTTCCTCGGGCGCTTGTTCGGCTGACCCGCAACGCCCAAGATTTCTTTACTTGGTGGATTAGGGGCATGATTGATGACACTCTGGGGCCGCCGCTCCATATGGATCGCGTGGATGACTGCAGGTCTTGGGACATCTCTACGTGCCCTGGCCCTTGGTAGGGGTTGAACCTCCTCGGCAGCCTCTTCCCCGGCAGTCTCTTCTCGTTGCCTCCTTGGCTCTCTGTCCTGCGGGGCCGTTTCTCTAGTTTTACCCTCATCTACGAACTCTTTAAGGTGGCCTTTGCGCACCAATTCTTCCAGATGATGCCGCAATGATCGGCAAGCTCCGGTGCGATGCCCCTTGTCTTGATGATACGCACAATAATTCTTGGAATTCTCTTTCCCAGGGAAGTCCGGCAACTTTTCGGGCCATCGGAAATACGGCTTACTTCTTATTTGAGGGAGGATCTTGAAAATCGGTATCTTGAACACCGTATTGACCGCTTCGAAAATGGACTTCTCTTCGTCTACGAATCGGCAGCCTCCTCCCCAGCTTTTATCTCCTCTCTGGCCCTGGGATCTCCTTTCTTTTTGCTCGGCCGGCTGCGTCTCGTCCTCCACCTTGGCGTACTTTTCGATCCGGCACATAAGATTTGACATGTTGGCTGCGGGCTTTTTGGTCAAGGAGAGCCACAGCCTATCCTCCTTCCGCAACCCCAGTTTAAACGAGGTAACGGCCAATTGCTCCGAGCATTCTCCCACCTCATTGTAGAGCTCTAGGTAGCGGCAGGAATAATCTCTCAATGATTCCCCGGACTTCCTTTTCATCGTGAGGAGAACGTCAGCGGTTTTGGGCTGTTTTGTGTTGGCCAGAAACCGGGTGACGAACTCCTCTGCCAGTTGCTGCCAACACCGGATACTGCCAGGGGGCAGTTTATGGAACCACTGAAGCACTGTATCCCCCAAATTGGAAGGGAATACTCTGCACATAAGGTGGTCGTTGCTGCTCCATAACGTCATGGCCTGCATGTAATGACGGTAGTGGGCCAGGGGGTCAGTTCTCCCATCATAGAGATTAAGCCTCGGAGTTTGGAATTTCTCCGGAGGCTCCGCATCAATTATTTCATCGATGAATGGGGAAGCAGAGATCCGCCCCAAGGCTTTCCTTGCCATCATGCGTGTGCTCTGACCCTGAGCGCCCCATTCCTCTGCTTGCCCCCACTCCTCCACCTTTGCCTTTCCCGCTTTCTTACGCTTCAAAGTCAGCTCTTCTTGGTTCGAGCTATCCGCTTCTTCTGAGTGTGCCTCTAGCACCTTTTTCAAGGAACTCCTTTGGTGATGCGCTTTGGTGGGCATATCAGCATCAAATTTCGCGTCACGTTTCGCAACGGATTTAGCGTGACGCGAGCCCTTTCTAGAAGGAGTGACATCACGTCGTGAGCGAGAACGCACCTCCTCTTGTTCATGGGCGTCCCCGTCGTCTCCATCAGTGGGGTCCTCGTAAAGGGCATCGTAACTTTCGTCAGATTCTGAGTCAGGTCGATCAGAATCGGCTGCATGTCTAGCAGTGGACTTTCCCTTCTCCTTACTTAATTCCAGCAGAATCTCCTCCAGTTCTGCCTGCTTCTCACTGGCCTTAGCCATCAGTTCCTCTCTCCGTTTTACCTCAGGGCCCTCCATTTTTCTTCTCCTGGCATGCTCCAGACCTGGAGTCCGGATAACCAGTGCACTCCCTTTAGTTTTGGCAGGAGTGGAACCGTCCCCTGCCCGTGAAGATGGTGGTGGAGTAGTGTTTCCTCCCGAAGTCATTATGTAGACAAGTATTAGAGACTTGACAAAGAAACAAGAAAAAAGCTGGTGAACAACAATACTGGGCTAAACAACGAGCCCCACGGTGGGCGCCAAATGTTCGGCAGTAAAAATTACCGCCGGAGCTGCTGACCACGCCAACCGGAAATGCAATCGCCGACCTGCCGAACAAAGACAGAAAGAAAGGTGACGGCCGGAGAGGAGGTCTCTGGCCGGAAAACCCTCCGATGCTTAAGTCAGCAAGTCGCTCAAAGAAGGAAATTTTTCCAGGGAACAAGTGAGTAAAAGCTTAAGTTGGCAATAGTCAGCTTACCTCTGTGGTTCAGTAGAATATCCTATTTATAGTAGTCCGAGTAATGATTAAAGCATACCTGCGACTTGACGTTACGCACACTGCCGTGTCCCTCTCTTCCATCCTTGCTTTAAATACCTCCCCCTTCATTTAATGCCTCAAACCCCTCATTTAATACACCATGCCTCTCATTTAATGCTTCTGGTGACTTAACACGGCATTACAACCAGAATTTCAGGGTCAGACTGTCTTCCTGTCACATCAGCCAACTACTCATGACGAGATAGACTGATTTAGTTACTTTCTCAGAGACAAATACTCAGTTCAGTCTTAACTATGGTGCATTTATGGTCATGAGCCCTCTTTAAGGGCTGTGGGTCCCAGGTTCAACATTTACTAGCCGCCAATGGATGGGCCGAGTAAACTAGCTATCGGGATCCTCGGCTATAGCCACGTAGCAACACATTGTTCGTTGGTGCTGAGGATCAGAGTATTCTTTGGAACACTAACTTCGAGACATGTGTTCACGTATAACACTCACGTGGAACTCTTGTGCCATTAATCAGTTGTTCGGTAGGATGCCACGTGTCACGACGGAGCGTGCTCGGCGAATGACTATGTGGCTCACACGAGTATGCTCGGCACCGGGCCACGTGGCACAAGACTACACTTGTTCGGCACAAGTACATCTTAGTATTATTTTGCCCAACAGAAAGAATTATTACGAGAAGAATTATTGCGAGAAGCTAGGGGTGTGCATGTGGGAACTTAAAGGGTGTGTGGAAAAGGGGAAGTTGGGGGAGGAGTTTGGTAAAGATGAAGTGAGTTGGCAGCCAAAGTTGAAGATGTTATGGTTCAAGTAAGGACAGTAATCACATTTATAAGTTGGTGTAGGAGAGAGAATTCTGGAAGAAAGGCATTACAGAGTTTTATCCCAACCTGTTTGAGGAGTCAGAGGGCTGGAGACCAAGAATTGACGGCTTGGAGTTACGCTACTGTTACCAAGGAAATGAGGAGGGAGAGACTAGAAAGGGTGGGGGTTTACGAAGGAAGAGGCGTGGAAGGATTAAAAACTTTGAACGGGGATAAAGCGCTAATTAGGACTGGATGGGGATGGCTATGTCTTTCTTTTTTCCATTACTGGCACGCGTTGAAAGCAAACATTACGAGGGTGTTCCAGGGGTCAGTTTTACTCTAAAAGCAAGCTTTGAGAAGAGTATTATTAATGCAACATTTTTATGGCGCTAATCCCAAAGAAAGTGGGTGCCGTCGATATTAAAGCCTTTAGGCCAATTAGCCTAATAGTAAGTCCGTATAAACTATTGGATAAGATCTTTTGGCTTTGAGTGGGTCATGAAGAAAGTCATTGGATTCTTAATTTCATCAACTTAGAATGCTTTTGTGGAGGGGGGGGGGGCGTCAGATTCTAGACGCAATGTTAGTGTCCAATGAGGTAGAAGTGGCATGTCCGAGGAGGTGTGCAAACTAGATATGGAAAGGGCCTATGACTGTGCGAGCTCGAGCTTCTTTACTTATGATCTAGAGATACTGGGTTTCTGGGAGTAGGTGGGGACGATGGATTTTTTTTTGGGGGGGGGGGGGGGAGGGGTGGGGTTTGCATATGTATGGTCAAATTCTCAGCATGGTAAATGGTAACGCCACCGATTTTTTCGGAGCATCAAGGGGATGTGAGGTAGGGAGAGCCCATTTAACCTCTTTTATTCATTCTCTTTTATTCATTTTAGTGTTGAGAGGTTTTCACCAGAGTGGTGCATAGGGTAGAACAAAGAGGCTATTTATAAAATGATTTCGACGGGAGGGTCCAATTCCCAAATGACTGTGGTTACACTTTTGTTGGCGGATGATTCAGTTGTGTTATATGGGGGTAGATCTGCTACAGTTGATGCATTTAAAATGTATTTCCTTGTGTCTTGAAGCTATCTTTGGTTTGCATATCAACATGGGGAAGAACGAACTGATCTCGGGATGTAACAAATGTCTTTTCCAACTCACTATTTGGGGGCAGAGCATAAATCCAACTCAACTTGGGATGGAGTAATCGATAATTTCCAGAGAAGGCTTGTTGGGTAGGAAAAAAAAAATCTTTCCAAGGGGGGTAGGGTCACTAAGTACTCTGTCCAGCTTACTGACCTATCTTATGTCTGTCTTCCTATCCTAGTAAAAGTGGCAAAGAGATTCATGAAGGTGCATAGAGACTTCCTTTGGGGCGCTATGAGTAAGGAAGCGAAATTTCACTTAGTTAACTGGAAAACCATATTCGGCTAATGGGTAGAGGAGTAGGGATAAGAAGAATTAAAACTTTCAATAAATCTTTTTTAAGAAAATGGTTGTGGAGATTCTCTGTCGAACCAGACAAACTATAGAGGATGGTGATTTGTGTTTAGTATGGGGTAGAATGGGGATGATGAATGACAAAGGTGGTTTCAGGTTCCCATTAGGTAGGGGTGGAAATAAATTGAACTATTTGCGAGTTATTCGAGTTTGGCTTGTGCTTAGTTCGTGACTAAAATGAGCTCGAACCGAATTTGATATATGATTCGTTTAGATTTGAGTTTGAGTTCGAGCCTAAAAAAGTTCGACTCGAAAGCTCTCGAGCCTAGAAAAGCTCGGTTCGAAAGGTCGCGAGCAGGCTCGTTAAAATAATATATATATATATATATATTTAATGATATTTTTATTATATTTTTTTAAATATTTTATTTAGTATATTTTAAACTAAAATGACGTCGTTTTAGTTTAATCAAGTTATTTACGAGTCGAGTTCGATCTTAAATTCTTCTTTATCAATCTGAACTCGAGCCTACATAAAAGTTTGAATTGAGCTCGAGCTTAGTATAAAAAGCTCGAGGCAAATGTGAACAAGTTAAAATCTAGCTCGACTCGGTTCGATTCTACCCCTATCATTGGGTGGGGATGTGGAAAGTTCTGATGTCTTGAATTTTTATTATTTTTAAAGTGCGCGTATTATTAATTTGATTTTTATTTTATGCTTTAAAAATTTTAATTGTATTAATTTGGTATTATTTTAAATTTTTGTTGACCTTAATTAAAGCAATTTGCATATTACTATAACACTTTTAAAATTTATTTAGGGTTAAGGTGAGGTGATGGATTCTTTAGCTACTAGCTGTTTATATAAGTACATATATAGGTAGCAGCTAGAGAACAAAACAATGAGAAAGAAAATTTGCAACTTTGAAGGGTAATTTAACTAGTAAGACTTTAGTTTTGTTCTTCAGTGGTCACTCGGAGGTTAGTCGAAGTCCATGCAAGTTGGTCGGGACATACTAAGTCATCTCAAGATAAAAAGAGAGAGGGGGAGGGGAATTAAAAAGTTTTAGCTGAGCTAGTGTTAAGGTAATTTATTTTTTTATTTTGTTAATTTAAAATTAATTCTATAAAAGTTTAAATAAATTAAATATGTTAAAAATGTCATTTTTATGTTTTATTTATTTGATTTATATTATTAATTGTTTTGTTTATATTTTAATTATTCAATATTTGATTTGTATAATTTGTTTGAGTGAAAATTAGGACCTGAGAATAGTTAGCAATTACCACCTCAATAACGTGATTTTGTCAAAGTATTTGCTATTTAGGTGGATGTGTTAAAGATAATAAATAATGAATGTGAATTGATAAATTTTGTTTCTTTATTGTTAATTAATTGTGTTGATAAGTAATGTTGACTGCTTATGAATTAGTTGTATTGATAGTGAATTGTCACTATTTATGGAATGATCAATGTGAAAATCGATATTTTTATTTGAGAAAAAAAATTATTATATACAAGTATGAATTATGTGCATTACATTTGTATTGTGACCTAACGGGGCTAGGCTAGATGGGGCCAAAAAATAAAAGTGTGGCCAAATGGGGTTAGGAAAAAATGAGGCTAAAAAGGGTCGATGTAACATGTTAATTAAAATCATTGTTAATAGTTGAACGCTCAATTCGTAGGTAGGCCAGATGGGGGTCAAATTTGTGTTGCATTAGTATTTGAATTGATTTATATGCACACACACACACACACACATATATATATATATATATATATATATATATATATATCTATATAATAATACATAACGGTCGATGTGACTGTTGTGTGCGTGTCACTAGCTGCGAGCGAGTTGGGGGTGGCAACGAAGAGAGAGGGGGGCGGGTGGGGAGAGTGACGTGAGAGAGGGGGGGTTATTTTTTTTAAAGTAAATTGAATTTGGGGGAAGTTACAGCGAAGAGAGAGACAGCGGAGAGAGGGGCGGGCGGGGAGATTGGTAGGGGAGAGAGAGAAGGGTTGTTTTATTAAAGTAAATTGAATTTTTTATTTAATATAAATATAAATAAATAAGAATAATTAATTTTAAAGAATTTAAATTTGACATATTTTTAACCGTTAAATTTATTTAATGGTCTATTTTTTTTTCTCTTTACTTTAGTTGCCTTTTTGGTCACTTTATATAAAAATATACTCTTATTTTCTTCTCTACTTAATATTTTTTTATTATATGAATGCATATTAGATAAAGTTAACAAACTTTTTCTTTTTTTTTTTAAATTTAACTTTAATATTCATTTGACCGTTGTATACGTGGCACGGGAAGAGACGGATGTTGGGCAGAATGACAATTCCTTTTTTTTTTTGGGTGTCAGGTGAAAAACGTTAATACTATTTTTGGAAGAAAAAAACTTAACAAATCTTAAATAAGTAGTAAAATAAATAGAATAATTAATTTTAAATATATTCACTTTTATACTATTTGTGTTATTTATATAATGAGGAAGCAAAAGAATTTGAATTTGATATATTTTTAACCATTGAATTTATTTAATGGTTAGAATTATTTTTCTTTTTCTCCTCACTTTAGTTGTCTTTTCGATCATTTTATAGGAAAATACACTCTATTACTTTTCATATATTTTTTTATAAAAATTTTTTAAAATGTGATTACAAAATTATTTTTTAATTTCATTTTTTATCTTGTATATTTTTTCAAAAATTTTAAATTTTAAACATATTAAAAGTTAAAAAAATGTTAAAAAATTCATTAAAAGTTAGTATACTTAAAAATTACAGCTTTTGAAAAAAATAAATTTTAATAACTTAAATTTTTAAAGTAAATTGAATATGGGGGGAGTGACAGCGAAGAGAGAGAGGGGGCGGGCGCGGAGTGTGACAGGGGAGAGAGGGAGAGGTTTTTTTTTTAAAGTAAATTGAATTTTTTTTTTAAAATAAATATAAATAAATAAGAATAATTAATTTATTATATAATAATTAATAATTAATTTTAAAGACTTTAAATTTGACATTTTTAACTGTTAGATTTATTTAATGGTCAGGATTATTTTTCTCTATTTTAGTTATCTTTTTTGTCATTTTACATAAAAATATACTCTTTTATTTTCCTTTCCACTTTAGATTTTTTTTATAAATGTTTTTATAATTATATTTTTTCTTTCCATTTTAGTTGTCTTTTCTGTCACTTTACATAAAAATATACCCTTTTATTTTTCTTTCCACTTTAAATAATTAATAATTAATTTTAAAAAATTTAAATTTGACATATTTTTTAACCGTTGAATTTATTTAATGGTCAGTACTATTTTTTTCCTCTCTCTACTTTAGTTATCCTTTCGGTTACTTTATATAAAAATACACTCTTATTTTCTTTTCTACTTGATATTTTTTTATAAATGTTTTAAAAATATTTTTTATACGAATGCATATTAGACAAATTCAACTAAATTTTTTGTTTTAAAAAATTAAAATATGATTTAAAATTTTTATTTTCATTTTTTTAAAATTTAATTTTAATATAATTAAATTAAAAATTAAAAATAATATTCTTTTGACCGTTGTATACGTGGCACGAGAAGGGGCGGATGCTGAGCGGAATGACAATTCTTTTTGTTTTGGGGGGTGTTAGACGAAAAACATTAATATTATTTTTGGAAGAAAAAAACTTGACAAATTTTAAATAAAAAGTAAAATAAATGGAATAATTAATTTTAAATACATTCACTTTTACAGTATTTGTGTTATTTATATAATGAGTAAGCAAAAGAATTTGAATTTGACATATTTTTAACCATTTAATTTATTTAAGGGTTAGTACTATTTTTTCCTCTTTCCACTTTAGTTGCCTTTTCAGCTAATTTATATAAAATACACTATCTTATTTTCTTCTCTACTTAATTTTTTTATAAATGTTTTTAAAATGTTTTTTATATGAATGCATATTAGACAAAGTTAATTAAATTTTTTGTTTTAAAAAATTAAAATATGATTTTAAATTTTTATTTTCATTTTTTTAAAATTTAATTTTAATATAATTAAATTAAAATTTAAAAAAATATATTTTTGACCGTTGTATACGTGGCACGAGAAGAGGTGAATGCTGGGCGGAATGACAATTCTTTTTGTTTTTTGGGGGGGTGTCAGATGAAAAACATTAATACTATTTTTGGAAGACCAAAACTTGACAAATTTTAAATAAGTAATAAAATAGATAGAATAATTAATTTTAAATACATTCACTTTTATACTATTTGTGTTATTTATATAATGAGGAAGTAAAAGAATTTAAATTTGATATATTTTTAACTATTAAATTTATTTAATGGTTAGAATTATTTTTCGATCATTTTACGTGAAAATACACGCTATTACTTTTTATATATTTTTTATAAAAATTTTTTAAAATGTGATTGCAAAATTATTTTTTTAATTTCATTTTTTATTTTGTATATTTTTCAAAAATTTTAAATTTTAAACGTATTAAAAGTTAAAAAATGTTATAAAAATGTTAAAAAAATCATTAAAAGTTAGTATACTTAAACATTATAGCTTTTGAAAAGAAATAAATCTTTATAAAAACAAGAAAAATATTAAAAAAATTTTAAGATTAAATTAGGGGATAAGCGGTCCATGTTTTGTATAGGATTTTACTAGTATATATATATTATGAGACAGCTAGTTGGTGCGTAATGTGAGAATGAATGTTGATAAATAAAAAGTGGTGATAAGTTGTATGATGAGATATTTTTATCCTTATTAAATATGATACTTTAAATTAATTACTATCTATTAGTGAGATATTTGGCTATATAATTATTGTGGATAACTTTCAGTATATGTTTATTATTTTTTATTTTTAGTATAATATATTGGAATGAGCTCCCTGGGAGCTTATTTTTCCCTCTATCTATGATGAAATGAAAAATGAAATGGTGATCAAATTGGGAAGGATTCGAGGTCTTCTTGGCCTCTAAAGAAAAAGCTTTTTCTCAAGAATACTGTTCATGGCTTTTATTGAATTGACTATCAATTTTTATAGTTATATTGTAACAGAATTGTAACAAGAATTAACCATACAATCATGGTTAATGTTTACTATGGTTTAACAACTAACTAATAGAATTACTATTCTGGTAAAGTGGAACTGAAATGGCTCTCTGATGATAGCCTCATTAACTACCAGGTGGCTCGGTTGATGCAGGTCACTCCTACCCCTTTTTTCTTTAGTGGGCCCCCCATAACCCATGGTTCTTCACCCAATTCAATCTTAACTTGTTTGTTCTTTACCCCATGCCTTTATTCAACCCACACGACCCTACATATACACTATTTGACTTTATCAAGAAGCTTCCTTATCCAACTGTGACTTCAATTGCATTGATTGCTCACCTACCACCACTACCATCTACTTTTATAATGATCGTTGGTCCTTAAGGAAATTGGATGGCTGAGATTTAGGGATTGCCTTAGTCAATCTAGGCTGCCCATGTGAGTTTATCTACGGCTAAGCTGAGGATATCTAGTCTTTTTAATCTATCACCTCTGTATTGTTCTTCCCGAGGACTTCTCTCTTTGTATTAATCATTCCCCTTCTTCCTCTATGTTTACTGATTCATGATTATGGTTCTTCTCATGGTTTTTTTCCCATGGCTTTTGTGATCTTAGTATCATCACAATTACCCTCCTCTACAAAATGAACCTTATCCTCAAGGTTGAAGTCCGGATACTACAATTTGAAGCGATAGAGTCGTTCCCATGTAGCTTTCATTAGTTCTTAGCCCTGCCACCATACCAGAAGTTTCGTGAAAGCGTGCTTACCACGATGACTGGTTCGTGAGCCAAAATCTCCTCACGCATTGGTACTAGCTCTGCGTTCTGATTTGTTGATGGTAAGCGAGGTATGAAATGCAGGATGAATCTGTGATGAGTCAGGTAGCTTTAGCTGGTATGCAACTTCCCTTATCTTATGTACTATTTGAAAAGGCCTAAAATACCTTTTGAAGAAAATTAAAGATTGTTGACCAAATTTGATACTCCAAATACCAACTTATAATCCATCTTGTTACATTGAGAAGTGAAATCTTATAATGAAGTACCAAATAGTAGTCACTATAACAAATTTCCATGTCAATTGATTTCACCTCCAAGTCACAACTAATTCACCCATTTGGTAAGCTTCAATTTTTTTTTTTCACCAAAAAATTATTAATTTTGTCAAACGTGTAACAAGTTATTTATATCATTTATGAACTTTTCAAAAAATAAAATCAATTGTTTTAATTATCAAACACACTTTACATTAAAAAAAATAATTTTAGTCCAAAAATTATTAATTTAGTTAAACACGTAAAAATTAAATTTTATTAATTAGTAATATTTTGTTAAAAAAAGAGTTAAAATTTTTCCTTGAATTTGACTTACCAAATAAGCCCAATTTGGACGTTTATATACATAAATTGCAGAGTCCTAGGTTTGTACAACTCTTAAAATGGCTTGTTTGAAGGTTTGAATTCCTACAAGAAGAACACAAAAACATGCAAACGGGTATTATGAAACTGTTCTAATGGTTTTTGGCAGAAAGGAAATTGTGGGAACGGAAAGCTCAAAACCGTTCCAATGATTTCATTCATTCCCATGATTTTAGGTAGAACTGAGAGTTTGTTCCATTTAAGAAGGAATTCCTCGTGTAGGAAGATGTTGGTGCTCTTGTAATTTGTAACAAGCAAAAAAGAGTAACAAATTATAATTCGAATCACAGCTATTTTGTGAAGTCAAAACATGAAACATAACTGGATATGACCAAATGCAACAGTTTTTATGACTAATGCAGCAGTTAATATTTTGCATAACGATATATAAACTTGAAAAATAATTTGTTGCCATACAAATTTGGGACCTTCACAAAAATTTTAGGAGTACTTACATAAGGATTTTGAATATCCTTTTTAAGTAATCCAAAATTCATACACAAATATAATTAGATATAAAGAGGGAAGGCTTTGGAAGGACTCTTGAAACTTGAGGATAATCTAATTCGTATGTTGTATTTGGAGCAGAGAGCCTTTCTTATATAGACAGGGATCCCTTTATCTTGAAGCTTCACATGTAAACTGCAACAAAATTAGGAGTTCAAAAGAATGCTGAAAAGCTGAATGGATTTAAATTTTAAAAGAGCAAACTTAAATTACACTGATTCTAAACAGAGGACATTCAAACTTGGGAGTTAACCGCACATTCCTTCACGAGTGACAGTAATTATAACTTAACAGCCCAATAGTTTTACCATAACCACAAACACACCCAATCTATTTCAGGTGCAACCATTTTCAATAGTAGATGGGCAAATCAAAACGGAAACTAGTGGTAAAATATTGTCTACTGGTAACAGTTCACGGAAGCAATAGGCTGTCTCAACCTAAAACAGTAAATTATCATTCAGGATAGTGAAGTTATTAAGGAAAAAGATAATCATTCAAAAAAAAAAAAACTAACATCTGCATGTCTTGTTGCATTATCACTAAGATATGACTAGATACACAAATATAGATGATTGAATGCAACAGTGAACATAACTAGATATGATCAAATGGAACATCAAATTTATATTCTACATCCATGCGACCTTGAATTTAAATTTAAGCAATAAGTTTGCAAGAAAATAGAATAGGAAAATTCCATCATCAACACTTTATGTGCCTTGAACGTGGAAGGACAAAAGAGAGGGACCTACAAGATTATCATACACAAACACTTTATGATGGAAATTAGTTCTCCATAAAACATTTCACCATAACATCCTTAAAAAAATAAACACATAAATTAGTAAAAAGTAGCACAAATAAATAAATGGTTGCCTTCACACAGGAGATGGAGCAATCTATTAGGATGGAGGGTTGTTATCCCACTGGCCTAGGGGGAAACTTGGCCATTGGGAACCCATCCACATAACCCATTGCTGTTGGTTGTAATACATTTGGTGCACCTCTGATTGCATGATGTCAATGGAGTGACGCTGGTAGTCCCTCCAACTTGTAGTGGTAGCTTGCTTCTATTCCATAGATTGGCATTAAAATTTCCTCCAATCAGTATTAGCCAGCCGCTCTTGCTTGAAAGTAAATGTTAGGGCATCAAGTTGGTTTGATATGTCTATGAAGGAGTTCCTACCAACCGTGTCTTCAGTGGCCACCGTTTGTTCTGGTGTCTTCTTACGCTTTCTTTGGGAGGTGGATCGGTTTAGGGTATTTTCATCGATTGGCTTCTCTTGCGGCAACATCTTCTCATTAAGGGTAATACGAATACAATCTTATCTAGTGCATTTTGTTATGAATAGGCCAAATGGGAGGGTCGCTAGGTTATGAACATTTGTTAAGTGGGAGTATATAACCTCCCCAATCAGACACCTAGCACATATTCCCCTGACCGTTATGATAGCAACCAATAGCATCACTTGTTCCACAGTAAGGTTGGGCGTTTGTTTCTGCGGAATTGGTGACGATGTGGAGACAACGTTGAGAATGTGATTTTCATCTTTCAAGTCTTATCGTAGGTTGGTTGCCGCGATACATGGGTGGTTATTCTTGCTAATGAGGGAAAGAAGATCTTAAGTCTTGTAGTCATCTCCGTAGTGATACTCGGGATCTGAAACAACAGGAAGGTGAAAGATGGTGCTGAAATGCGCATGCCCAATTATGTAGTCCCTTTCTCGCAACTTCAACGAAATATAGGGCTCGTCAGGATAGAATGGAATATCCTTCAAATTTGAATAGAACTCACGTACGAGTTCTTCACAAAATTGGCCCTCTTGACTTTAGAACGTGCGCCACTCCTGTCTTTCAAGCTCCTGCACAGTACTGAGACAGTGTATTGCGTAGTCTTCAAACTTCAAGAAAATGCTCGATGACGACAGCCTTCTTATAGTACTGCTCCGTATATATATATATATATATATTTGTGCCTCCTTACCAGTAAATTTTTGGCGATCATATGTGGATTTTTTGTTGGCTACCTTGTGGGCGAGATGTTTGATATGCTTGCCAATGGAGGACGTTATGTTGTGGTAAACCCAAAAAAAAAAAAAAAAGGAAAAAACATGTTTAGCTGTTCACATTAACCCACATGTTTAGCAGTTCAAATTTACCATATAATTACACGTACAAATTTTATCTCATACATACAATGATTTATAATATAACCTTTAAACAACAATTACTCTAGGAAATAAAAGAAATATAATAAAAATATGATATTATCATATCAAAAAATTCTTATGAAAAAATTATATGAATTTTACATTTAGACAACAAACTGTATCCAACAGTCATACCAAAACTAGGCCAAGTCCATGGATAACCTATCACTCAGTAGATATTTGTGCTTACAGTTTCACGAAATGACCATTTATCCAGCCAGCTTACAATTTGCACCATTTGAAATAATATCTGTTCATCTCTACAAGGTTTTGAAGCGTCCACTCATTACTTACTTCAGAATATCAAACTAACAAATATAGTTGCTATCAAAATCTGTCATAATCACAAATGGCAATGCTATACTACATTCAAATTATGCCCCTCCAGAATTCTCTTTTTTTCTTGTTTGTCGGTTTAACCTATTTTTGCAGAGAATAACCTAAAATATAGTATATGTAGAAAAAGATTAGCATGATGACAATTTTTTTTTTTTGATAAATAGAAAAAGACTGGCATCCTACATTTGATTTGCAGGCTCCATTCCAGAGCTCTATAGTTATGAAGCATTTTATTTACTTTCAGAGTTCTATAGTAATGAATTGAGAAAGCAAATTAAACAATGGGTATATAAGGAAAAAACAAAGAATTCAACATAAATTCCTAACAACCTGATGGTTGAAGATTCAGCCCACTAAAATGAATCTAAAACGAGTAAACTTTGAAATGGATTTATGTATTCCTAAGGGTGGCACCTTCTGTAAAATATGCAACCTCTAAGTTACCTTTAACCTAAGTTTATATAAACATTAATAACAAGAATGAAGTAGGAAAAAGCTTTTTCAAGTGTAGGAGACAAGTGCCACATTTTCAAATTCAAAAGTCAACATCACAACAAAGAAAGCAGAAGGCAACATATAAAAGAATGGCATCACACAGTAGAGGTCAAACTTAACCAGCTCTAACAAAATAAACATGCCCACAGATTTTCAACACGAAATAACTCAGACTTAATTCAAATATATAAACTTTTTCATTTCTTGGGGCTACTTTTAAGTGGCCATCGAACATAGTTAAATATTGGTGTCATTTCTTGACATATCCTTTTACATATTGAATTCCTGGGAGTTGACGTGATTTTGATTTACAAAACAAACTGCACAAGAATGAGCAATTGCATGCCAAAAAGTAAATGATGGTGTAATTGGATGTTTAGTGTCAATGCTTTGTGTTGGGCAAAATAATACTTAGACGTACGGAGTGCCGAACAAGTATAGTCAAGGCGCCATGTGCTGTGCCGAGCATATTTATGTGAGCCACGTAGTCATTCGTCGAGCACGTTGCAGCGTGACACATGGCGTTCCGCCGAACAGCTGATTGATGGCACGAGAGTTCCACGTGAGTGTTATACACGAACACATGTCTTTGAGTTAATATTCCAAAGGATACCTTGAACCTCAGCATCTATGGATAATGTGTTGCTACGTGGCTATAGCTGAAGACCTCAATAGCAAATTTGTTCAGCCCATCGATTGGCGGCTAGTAAATGTTGGGTCTAGGACCCACAGCCTTAAGGAGGGCTCATAACCATAAATGCACCGTAGTTATGACTGAACTAGGTATTTATCTCTGAGGAAGTAACTGAGTCAGTTCATTTTTGTTATGAGTATTTGACGGATGCGACAGGAAGACAGTTTGACCCTGAAATTCTGGGTATATTACCGTGTTTAACCACCAGAAGCATTAAATGAAAGGCATGGTGTATTAAATGAAAGGTATGAGGCATTTAATGGACAGTAAAAGGCATTTAAAGCAAGGAAAGAAAAAAGGAACACGGAAGCATGGATAATGTCAAATCGCAAGTATACTTCACTTATTATTTAGGTTACTATAAATAGGTCATTCCACTACACAATGAAGGTAAGCTGACTATTGCCAACTTAAGCTTTTACTCATTTCTTTTCTGAAAACCTTCCTCTTTGAGCGATTTGCTGACTTAAGCATCGGAGGGTTTTTCGGCCAGAGACCTCCACTCCGGCCGTAACCTTTCTTTCTGTGTTTGTTCGGCAGGTCGGCGATTGCATTTTCGGTTGGCGTGGTCAGCAGTTCCGGCGGTATTTTTTGCTGCCGAACATTTGGCGCCCACCGTGGGGCTCCTTGTTTAGCCCAGTCTTGTTGATCATCAGCCTTTTTCTCATTTCTTTATCAAGTTTCTAGCACTTGTCCACATAATGACTTCAGGAGGAAACACCACTCCACCATCATCTCCACGGGTAGGGGACAGTTCCACCCTTGCCAAAACTAAAGGGAGTGCATTGGTTATCCGGACTCTGGGTCTGGAGCATGCCAGGAGAAAGAAAATGGAGGACCCAGAGGCACTAAAACGGGGAGAGGAGTTGATGACTAAGGCCAGCGAGAAGCAAGTGGAATTGGAGGAAATTCTACTGGAATTAAGTAAGGAAAAGGGAAAGTCTACCACAAGCCATGCAGCCGATTCTGATCAATCTAATTCAGAATCCGACGAAAGTTATGATGCTCTTTATGAGGACCCCACTGAGGAAGATGAAGGGGACACCCATGAACAAGAGGAGGTGCGCTCTCGCTCGCGACGTGATGTCACTCCTTCCAGGAAGGGCTCGCGTCATGTTAAAACTATTGGAAAACGTGGTGCGAGATCTGACGTTGGCCCACCCACCAAAGTGCACCTTAAAAAGAGTTCATCAAAAATGACTCCAGAGGCGCACTCAGAAGATGCGGATAGTTGTAGGCGAGAAGAGGTAACTTTGAGACGCAAAGGAGCAGGAAAAACAAAGGTAGAGGATTGGAGGCATGAAGAGGAATGGGGTGCTCAAGGCCAGAGCACCCGTATGATGGCAAGGAAGGCTTTGGGGAGGATCTCATCCTCTCCGTTCATTGATGAAATCACTAATGCAGAGCCTCCGGAGAAGTTCCAAACTCCGAGGCTTAATCTCTACGATGGAAGGACTGACCCCCTGGCCCATTATCGCCATTATACGCAAGCCATGACGCTATGGAGTGGCAATGATCATCTCATGTGCAGAGTATTCCCTTCCAATTTGGGGGATACGGCACTCCAATGGTTCCATAAATTGCCCCATGGCAGTATCGGAGCTGGTAGCAACAAGCAGAGGAATTCGTCACCTGGTTTTTGGCTAACACAAAACAGCCAAAAACCGCTGACGTTCTCCTCACGATGAAGAGAAAAGCCAGAGAATCATTGAGAGACTATTCCCACCGGTACTTGGAGCTCTACAATGAGGTGGGGGAATGTTCAGAGCAACTGGCCGTAACTTCATTCAAGTTGGGGTTGCGGAAGGAGGATATGCTGTGGCTTTCCTTGACCAAAAAGCCCGCGGCCAATATGTCAGACCTCATGTGCCGGATTGAGAAATATGCCAAAGTGGAGGACGAGACACAGCCAGCCGAATAGAAAGAAAGAAGATCCCAAGGCCAAAGAAGAAAAAAAGCCAGGGAAAAGGCCCCCAATTCCTAGATGAAGAAAAGTCCGTCTTTGAGGCGATCAATACGGTGTTCAAGATGCCAATCTTCAAGATCCTCTCTCAAATAAAAAATAAGCCATATTTCAGATGGCCCAGGAAGCTGCCAGATTTCCCTGGAAAGGAGAATTCCAAGGATTATTGTGCGTACCATCAAGACAGGGGGCATCGCACCGGGTCCTGCCGATCATTACGGCACCATCTGGAGGAATTGGTACGGAAGGGCCACCTTAAGGAGTTCGTAGATGAGGGCAGAACTAGGGAGGCAGCCCCGCAGGACAGAGAGCCAAAGAGGCAACGAGAAAAGATAACTGGGGATGAGACTGCCGAGGAGGTGCAACCCCCACCAAGAGGCAGGGCACGTCGAGATGTTCCTAGACCTGCAGCCATCCATGTGATCCATATGGAGCAGCGGCCCCAGAGCATCATCAACCATGACCCTGATCCTCAAAGTCGAGAAATCTTGGGTGTTGCAAGTCAGCCGAGCAAACGTCCGAGAAAAGCTGCAGTGGAAGGAATCACCTTTCGTGAAGATGAGCACTCTGGTGTTCGGTCGTCGCACAATGATGCCCTGGTAATTACCTTGGGCATGTTCGACTCCGAAGTGAGGAGAATCTTGGTTGATGCAGGAAGTTCAACAGAGGTCATGTTTCTGAGCCTGTTTAAGAAGCTCGGATTGACTGAAGAGGATTTGGAACCGACAGAATGCCCCCTCATAGGATTCAATTCTGCCCCTATCTGGCCTCTAGGCAGGGTTGTTATTCATGTTCGTGTGGGTCCGGTGGAGCAAGAGGTTGAGTTCACCGTTGTGGATTCCCCTTCTTCCTACAATGCTATAGTAGGGAGGTCATGGATTCATGCTTTGAAGGCGGTCCCCTCAACCTACCATCAGGTGCTGAAGTTTCCCTATGGTGGGAAAGTGATCTCTATTTTGGGGGATCAAAATATTTCTCAAAAGTGCTTCACTGCAGCCCTAAATCCAAGACCATTCCCGAGCAAGTCCAATTGATGGAACTACCCGAGGACGCCCCGAAGATCGATGATGTCGGTGGTGATCCACAGAAGAAAGCCGTTGAAGGCCTAAAGAAGTATCAGATTGGCCCGGCTGAGGACAACAGGTTCTTTTTGATCGGTACGAATCTGAGTGCCGAGGAGAAACTCGAACTAACGGAGATGCTCTTGAAGAATATTGGAACATTCGCCTGGACTCCGCATGAAATGCCAGGTATTTTCGCTGAGATCATGACTCATAAGCTGAATGTGAATCCGGGGTAAAACCTGTGGTACAAAAGGCAAGGAGGTCGGCTCTCCAGCATGCGGAGGCGGTCATAGAGGAGGTCGGCCGATTGTTAGAGGCTGAAGCTATCTAGGAGGTTTCATATCTGGAGTGGTTGGCCAACACAGTCATAGTCATTAAGAAGAATGGGAAATTGAGTGTTTGTGTAGATTACACAGACCTGAATAAAGCCTGCCCGAAGGATCCATTTCCCCTACCAAAGATCGACCAACTCGTTGACTCAACGGCTGGATGTTCTAGGATGTCATTCCTAGATGCTTATAGGGGATATCACCAGATCCCCATGTTCGGCCCTGATGAGGAAAAGACTTCTTTCATAACCTCTCGAGGTATATATTGTTACAGGGTTATGCCATTTGGATTGAAGAACGCTGGAGCCATCTATCAACGGTTAGTCACGAAAATATTCAAAAAAGACCTCGGACAGACAATGGAGGTCTACATTGATGATATGGTGGTAAAAAGTAAGGAGCCGAACACTCATCTTCAACATCTCCAGCATGTCTTTTCAACCCTTGACCGGTACGGGTTGAAATTAAATGCTGCCAAGTGTGCCTTCGGAGTAGGCTCGGGTAAATTTTTGGGCCACTTGGTGAGCAGAAGGGGGATTGAAGCTGATCTTGATCAAATACAAGCCATCCAATCTGTTTCTCCTCCGCGCACTAAAAAGGAAGTTCAAAAACTCACAGGGATGGTGGCGGCGCTCAATCGGTTCATCAGTAGATCATCTGACAAATGCCGACCATTCTTCAGATTGTTAAGGGGTGCAAATAAGATGCAATGGGATGCCAAGGTAGACGCAGCGCTGGAGAAACTTAAAGAATACTTGACAACTGTTCCGATATTGTCAACACCATAGCCGGGGGATATTTTGCAACTATATTTGGCAGTGTCAGAACATGCAGTCAGTGCCGTCTTGCTAAGGGAGGAACAAGGGAAGCAGCATCCTATTTACTATGTCAGCAAGACGATGCAAGGGGCAGAGACCAGATACCTTCCCCTAGAAAAGTTGACCTTGGCATTGGTGATGGCTTCCAGGAAGTTAGCCGATTACTTCCATGCCCACACTATTCAGGTGGTCACTGATCAGCCAATTGGCCATGTTTAAAAAAGGGTTGATGTATCTGGTAGGATGGAAAAATGGGCAGTTTCCCTTGGTGCATTTGACATAAAATTCATTCCAAGAACCGCAATAAAGGCTCAAGTGTTGGCCGATTTTGTAGCGAAATTTACCACCCCAGCTCCTGACCCAGCGGAAGAAATATAGCAAGTGGAAATAAGGTCTGCCCCAGCCGAACACGACGAGGATGAACAACCTTGGCAAATTGAGGTCGATGGGTCTTCGTTTAGGAAGGGCGGTGGGGTAGGCATTGTTTTGACTACGCCGGAAGGGGTCACTATTGAATATGCAATAAAGCTCGAATTTTAGGTTATTAATAATGAAGCAGAGTATGAAGCTCTCCTAGCCGGGCTCAACATTGCTCGGCGATTGATGGCAAACGATGTTGTAATAAAGACTGACTCTCAGTTGGTTGCCAACCAGCTGAAGGGTGAGTATATGGCTAAAAGCGAGAAGATGGCAGAGTATCTACAGTTGGCGAAGAAAAAGATTGAAGATTTTAGTAAAGCTAGCGTGGAGCTCATTGGGAGAGATTATAATGCTCATGCTGACGCACTTGCGACGCTGGCTGCCTCTTCTCGAATAAGGCTGACCGATCAAGTTTTCTTGGAAGTTCTAAATAAGCCGAGCATAACAAAAGATGAGGAGGTAATGTGTACTGTATTGGCTCCGTCTTGGATGGATCTGATCATTGCTTACCTAAAGGATGGGACTCTCCCTGCGGACAAAACAGAAGCAAAGAAACTGCGGATAAAGGCTACCAGGTTTTGGCTTTCTCCTGATCATAAGCTGTACAAAAAGTCCTTCACAGGCCCTTATCTTCTTTGTCTTCATCCTGACAAAGTACAAGACTTCCTCTATGAGCTACATGAAGGGGTCTGTGAAGCACATACTAAGGGCAGATCATTGGCACACCGAGCTATTACACAAGGATATTGGTGGCCGAAGTTGGGGTATGATGCCCAAGCCTATGTTCGGAAGTGCAAGAAATGCCAAAAGTTTGCTCCTATACCTCACCAGCCAGCATAAGAACTCAGCCCGCTGACCAGTCCTTGGTCGTTCGCTCAATGGGGGCTCGAAATTGTGGGACCCCTGCCCACTACTTCAGGAAATAGAAAGTTTTAGTGGTCGGCACTGACTACTTCACTAAATGGGTGGAAGTAGAACCTTTGGCCCATATCAGAGATGCTGATACCATTCGATTTGTTTGAAAGAACATCATTACCAGGTATGGCATCCCTAGGACACTTATTTCTGACAATGGGACACAGTTTGACAGTGCCCCATTTAGGGAGTATTGTTCTAGATATGGAATCAAAAATATTTACTCAACACCAGCTTACCCCCAGAGCAATGGTCAAGCCGAAGCTACAAACAAGGTCATTCTCAGTGGTTTCAAGAAAAGACTGGAAGCGGTAAAGGGGAAATGGGTGAATGAATTGCCATCAGTGTTGTGGACATACCAAACAACCCTTAGAAGATCAACTGGAGAATCTCCCTTCTCTCTGGCTTACGGAGTTGAAGTCGTCATTCCGCTGGAAGTTGGCCTGCCGAGCATCAAGACTCTAGCCTTTGATAAAGGGGAGAATGATAAAGCCATGGCGGTGAGTCTAGATCTGATTGATGAAAGAAGGGAACTGGCCACATTAAGGTTAGCCAACTACCAGCGAGAGACAAGGAGGAAATTTAACAAAGGGGTCAGACATAGAGAATTCAGCGCTGGCGACTTGGTGTTAAGAAAATTGATGGAAAGCAGAAAGGATCAGACCGAAGGAAAGCTTGGAGCCAATTGGGGGGGACCATTCCTCGTCTCAGAAGTGCTCGGCAATGGAGCTTACAAGTTGACTGACATGGAAGGAAAGCCAATCAATAGACCGTGGAATATAGCCCACTTGAAGCTGTATTATCATTAATATTGTTGTACATTCATTGTTAAAGACTGTGTATATTCACTGAAAAGCTCTTCTTTTATGAAAGCAAATAAAGCAAAAGCTTGAGACAATTACCTGTTTAATAGAAAGATGCCACACCCCTTTGGGCAGTGGTTCAGAAAGAAGCCATGCTCGGTTTGCTGAGCATTGGTACAGAAAGATGCCACATCCCTTTGGATGTTGGTTCAACCCTGGTTTATTTATCGACCAGGTATTCTCTTTAAACTGGGATTCAATTTCTCGGTTTTCTGAAAAGGATTATGAAAAAGGAGCCACGCTCGGCTTGCCGAACGTTGGTACAGAAAGGGAACCGCACCCTTCGGGTGCTGGTTCAACCCTGGTTTATTGACTGACCAGGAGCTCTCTTTAAACTGTGATTCAATTCCTCAGTTTTCTAAAAAGGATTATCAAAAAGGAGCCACGCTCGGCTTGCCGAACGTTGGTACAGAAAGGGAACCGCACCCTTCGGGTGCTGGTTCAACCCTGGTTTATTGACTGACCAGGAGCTCTCTTTAAACTGGGATTCAATTCCTCAGTTTTCTGAAAAGGATTATCAAAAAGGAGCCATGCTCGGCTTGCCGACCATTGGTACAGAAAGAAGCCACATCACTTCTGATGTAGGTCCAATCCTGGTTTATTTATTGACCAAGCACTCTCTTTAAGCTGAGATTCAATTCCTTGGCTTATTGAAAAGGATAGAAGCCATGCTCAGTTTGCCTAGCGTTGGTACAATGAAAGCAAAAGCTCTCACAACACAAAGAATTACTTCAAAGAAGCTCGGCGTTGATATGCAAAAGCCCTCATAACATAAAGATTCATTTCATCGATGCTCGGCATGGAAATGAAAAGTGAAATTGTATCAAAAGGTAGACACCTCCGTTGCTATATGAAAGCCGGAGGACAGCCGAGCTCATTCAGGTATGTAAGATTTATTAAAGTTATACTTCTTTATCAAAAGCTTAAAGTTACTTGATGAAAAGCAATTTATTACTTGAACTTGTTATCCTTGAAAGACTTGGTGCTTAAAGCATTTCTGTTAAATTTTATGATTGCTTGATTATTGATAAAAATTCATTGAAAGTACATACTTCAACACAAGCACAAAACATATGAATAGAAAAGTAGACTCCCAATGGGTGAAAGCAAGTATGAGAACAATTCGAAAGTTTTTATTACGTATTTCAGAGTACAATTACAATGTACATTACATTGCTGTATACTGAAGAGACTATCCTAAACTTAATACAAGGCATTCACATTTATTATAAGGATTTGTTGCTATCTCGTGTGAGAATACATCAAGATACTCTTCGGCTGCACTTCCTATAACTTCGTCAGTAACCAAGTCAAGGTATTCTTCAATCAGTTCATCAACAGTTCTAAAGAAGCAAAGACATGAAAAGCAAAGCAAGATTAGAAAAGACTGAAATATTCCCATTCATTCAAAATGAAAAGTTTTACATTGTTCATCGGGTCTTTACAATTGAATGGAATAAAGAGCAAAACAAAAAGGAACTAAGGGGCTCACTTCTCTCCCTCCTTAGTGGGATCACTTTCCACAACTAGATTAATCTCTTTGGGTGCCTAGGAGGTAGTATCCTTCTGAGAACTATCCACCTCAACCCCGCCTTCATCAATTGTTTCTTCGGCAGTTTGGATTGAGGGAGTTTGAGGTGGACATTCGAAACTGAACTGAGGAGCTGGACGTTGTGGATCAGGATAAGGGACCTCTGTATATATGGGGTTGGTGTGATCAACGTTGTTTTTCTTCATGGCAGCCTCCCAACCCTCAAGGAAGAAGTCATTATGAGCATCCCTCATCTGTTCCACGCAGTCATTTATTTGAGCCTCAACGTCAGCCTTAGCTTTCTCCTCGGCTCCTCGGAGGGCAATTTCTTTTTCTTCCAGAGCTCGAGTTTTTAGCGCGAGCTCTGCTCGGAGGCTATCAAGCTCCTGCCTTGATTTGATCTGCTCGGCTCTGGAAACCTCCAACTCTTTAGAAAGCATTTCTCGCTTAGCTTTAGAAGAGGATAGTTCAATCTCGGCCTTGGAGAGTTGGCCCTTGACCTCCAGTAGCTCTTCGTCTTTCCAGAGTAAGATTTTGTCCATGGACTCCACGCGAGCTTTGCTTCCTGCTACTTGGCCAAGGGCGGTATTAAGCTGCTGCTCGAGCTCTTTTTTCTCATCTTGAAGCTGACTCCTCTCTTTTGCCAAAGCGTCATTACTGGATTAGAGATTTTTCTTCTCCTTCTCCAAAGTCCGTACACTTTGATTTTAGATCCTTTATATCTGATCTATCTTGCTCGGCTATGACTTCGAAGGCCTAGCTCCGAGCAATCAGCTCCATTGTATAGAGAGAAGTCTGTAGATAGAGCAAAGAGTCAGAAAGAGCATGATGGCAAGAGAATATTCATAAAGGGAAAACATTAAGGGGAACCTCGTTACACTTACAGAGATGGCATTCTTCATTAAAGTTTTGTGGATGTCTTCCAGTTTATTTTTCCTCGTGGCCTGGACATCCCGAGGAGAGAAGACACCTTTGAGATAGTCCTCGGCGTGATGGAAAGCTGTGTCTTGAATGGTGAATGGTCGGCCTTGAGGAAACTCAAGGCTGGGAATGAGGATTTGTGGGACGAATGGAGGAGAGTCTCGAATTGGATTGGTAGGGTATTCGATGGCAAGAGGCATAGGCCAAGTTGGCTGAGAAGGCAGTGGTTCGGTAATCTTGGATGGCACATCCTTGGAAGGCACTGCCCCCTTTCCAGTAGTCCCCTTCAGTAGCTTTGGCTGCCCGACGACCTGAACCGCTTCGGTGGGTAGCGTCTTGGCCTTTTTCTGCTCAGGGGGACCAGATGGTTTTTGCCGAAGCGCCTCCTGCTCCTTCCCCTTTTCCATTTTAACCTTTAATATTTGTTCGGCGGTTATAGGAGCAAGGGCCTTCCCCTCATCAAACTTCCTCTTCCCAATAGCCTTTTGCTCTTCGGCCTTCTTCTTCTTTGCCTCTTCAATTTTTTGCTCCTTGGCTTTTGCCAGAGCAAGTTTCTTGTAGTCAATTTTGGGGGCCATGTCTCTTCCCTCTTCTTCTTTCGAATTTGAGAACTATTCGAAGGCAGGGGTGGTTCAACTTCCTCTTCTTCTTCCTCCTCCTCCTCGTCCAAAAGAACAAGTTTCTACCTCCTTGGTTGTTCGACAGGATCAGGAATCGCTGCTTCTGGAGCAGGAGCTTGCTCAACAGCCAACGGGAGAGCAAATGGAGGCGGACGAACCCACTCTGGGTGCTTCAAGGCGTAGAAATTCTCTTTTTCTTCAGCAGAAGCCCTGAACCACCACTGGAGACGCCTAATAGCTTCCGAGGTTGCGAAACCTTGAGGGGGAGCAATGAACGTTTGGTGAGTAGGGGTGAAGTTGAACAAAATCGGGACTGCTCTGGCGAAGGGATAAAGATCAGGACCCCCAAGGAATTTGAACACCTGTTTGAGATGATCCTTGTTAGCACGAATACCATCGGCCCAGAATTTCTTTGCTTGGTCGGCTACATAGATATCAAATCAAATAGTTAGTGTGCTTCCAAAAAAAAGGAGAAGTCGAAGAAGAGTAAGAACTGGTAGCATTCGAAATCAACCAACCTGGGCCCAAAGAAACCAGAGGGACGATTGGATAACGATCTTCATCTGGATCATGTGTCCAGTGACCCGTGACGACGCACAGGTCACTTTCTAACTTAATCATATCAGGCAGCATATGGACCAAGGCTTTTTCTGGTCGGGATTTCAAATACCACCTGTTCTCATCCTTCTTCACCTTTTGGATAGAGTAACAGTAAAGTAGATCCCACTCAGATATATGGAATCCATATTTTTATTTATCTCTATTACCCCATTGACTATCCTGTAAAAATTGTGGGTGAGATTCCTAGGGCCGAGGTCTAAGATGCTCATCATAGAGCAAAGAAAAGGGTGTAGGGGGAACCTAAGGCCACCTTCAGTGATGGCTACTATGGGGAATTCCCCTGGTGCGCGCTTGCCTTCTTGGGTGAGCTTGATGTCTACATTTTGAGGAATTTGGTATTTCTCCTTGAAAACCCTAATTTTTTCCTCAGAATTGAGCTCACTCGCGAGTTTACCCATAATGGAAGATTTAAGATGAAAAGGATTGACTCACCAGGAACAAAGATCTACAGGAGGGATGAAGGCTCGAAAAGATGAAGACTCAGAGAAAAAAGCAAAGGAGATTTGATGGCTCGAGTCACGGGAAGGAAACAAAGAAGATGACCCAAGTATATATGTATATGTGTGTGTATCTGTGGGAGACAATCGAAGCGTCACCAATGAAAAGGCAGCGAGCGGCAAAAATTGCATTCATTGCCGCCCCAATTTTCAAAATTTTGACCACTCACGTTTTAACACTCCGAATTTGGGGATCTGCGTAAGCGGCGTGGCAGATGAAAAGCTGAAAGGGCACTACGCGTATCACTATAAGGAGAGAGAAGAGTCCAATCAGATTTGAAGCGCGTTAGGAGGATACTAAATGACAAGTCGTGTGGGGAAGATTGAATGGATTGGTTAGATAAGACTTCTCTGCTCTGCTACTCTGTTCAAAAAATATCTTTTTCCAACCAGAGTGGGGGCAAAATGTTGGGCAAAATAATACTTAGACGTACGGAGTACCGAACAAGTATAGTCAAGGCGCCACGTGGCCCTGTGCCGAGCATATTTATGTGAGCCACGTAGTCATTCGTCGAGCACGTTGCAGCGTGACACGTGGCATTCCACCGAACAGCTGATAGATGGCACGAGAGTTCCACGTGAGTGTTATACACAGACACATGTCTTTGAGTTAATATTCCAAAGGATACCCTGAACCTCAGCATCTATGGATAATGTGTTGCTACGTGGCTATAGCCGAAGACCTCAATAGAAAATTTGTTCGGCCCATCGATTGGTGGCTAGTAAATGTTGGGTCTGGGACCCACAGCCTTAACGAGGGCTCATAATCATAAATGCACCGTAGTTATGATCGAACTAGGTATTTATCTCTGAGGAAGTAACTGAGTCAGTTCATTTTTGTTATGAGTAGTTGACGGATGCGACAGGAAGACAGTTTGACCCTGAAAGTCTGGTTATATTGCCATGTTTAACCACTAGAAGCATTAAATGAAAGGCATGGTGTATTAAATGAAAGGTATGAGGCATTTAATGGACGGTGAAAGGCATTTAAAGCAAGGAAGGAAAAAAGGAACACGGAAGTATGGATGATGTCAGATCACAAGTATATTTTATTTATTGTTTACATTACTATAAATAGGACATTTCACTGAACAATTAAGGTAAGTTGACCATTGCCAACTTAAGCTACTACTCATTTCTTCTCTGAAAAGCTTTCTTCTTTGAGTGACTTGCTGACTTAATTATCGGAGGGTTTTCCGGTCAGAGACCTCCACTCCGGCCGTAACCTTTCTTTTGTCTTTGTTCGGCAGGTCGTCGATTGCATTTTCGGTTGGCGTGGTCAGCAGTTCCGGCGGTAAATTTTGCTGCTGAACACTTTGTATATTTTTTTATGAGCAGTGCCTTTGGCATGAAGAATATGTTTTTATATTGTTCGGATGTCTTCTATTAGAAATTTTTGTTTATTATGTTCTCTTTTTCTTATTTTAGTTCCTTTTACTTAAACACTTGATTTGGGATGATTTATTGCCTATATTGCCATTTTGACATTCAATCTTTGGTTATTACATATGATTTTTTTTCCTTCTGTACTTGCTGAATAAGGAGAACTTAGGGTTGCACCAAATGACATCATTTGTACTGCATTTTGCGACTATGATGATTGGTATATTGCCTATTTTTTGCTCAATGAAACTGGAAAAAATACAATGTAGTGAGAACAAATTTGCTAATTAGACATTTTTTCTGAGCAACCTTGAACTTTTGTTTCACTAGATGACACTTGATGTGGATGTAATACTTCTATTTGTTCCTGTTTTTGGTTTCCTCTAGGTGTGACCCCAGCTTATGGGCCTTATATTAAATATATATATATATATGCCTTTTCTTGTATGCCTATGAAACATTTCACCTCTCTTTTAACTTTAACCCTTGCTTGGGAAAGTGGAAGGGGAAGGGAAGGGAAGTGAAGGGAGGTAAAGTAAACGAGGGGAAGGGCAGGGGAGGGAAAGGGAAGGGAAGAAAAGGGAAGTTAATTAATTTTTCTTGTTTAGGAGGGATGTAAAGAGGAATGGAAGTAAATGGAGGTGAATGGTTATTTATTTGTTTGGAAGAAAGGAGGGTAATGTCAAAAAAATATGGTTGAACTTTTTGTTATACCCTTTAGAATATATTTTTAAAGTAAGTAGACTGTATGAGCGTATATTTTAATATATTATGACAATATTTACAAGTAGTATGCATGATCATTTACAACTACTACACATTTGTTCTTCGTAAGATATTGTTACAATTAAAATATAATAATCCTACCAATTATATAAATAAAAAAATACCATTCATAATGGACAAAATCTTGCAATAATCCGCAAGGTTATATTCATTCTAAGTCCAATGGCCATTCAACTATAATATAAAAATGTCTTCAATGGCATGGTGGTGTATAAGTGTCAATTAAATCCAATAGTAACTCCTTTTGTTCTTCTAATTGGCATCCAAGCAAGGCATCTAACATGCTACGAGTCTTGGTAATTTGTGTACGACCCTGAATTTCCATCTCCTCTATCATATCTCAAAATTTCTTTTGTTAACATTAGCAATTTTGGGTTATGATTAGATTTGTGCACAGTTGCCTTTTGAAGTGACAATGCAACTTCTTTGAAATTGGAGACATATCACCTTTGGTTCATGTCTTCCTAGGATTTTTCTTGATGCAAAATGCAACCTTCAATGGTAACATTCTATTTCAACTAAAAGATGTAGTCAACTGTTTTAAAAAATATAAGTGATCAAGGAATATATATCAAAAGATATATTTAATTCTGTTTAAGATGTTATATCAAAGTGAAAGCATAAGAGGAGAGGAAATAGCAATCTTTTTGGAAAAATAAACAACTTCTGTTTTAATCTAATATTATTTATTTAATTCCAGAAATAGTAATCTCTTGAAAAAATGCCTAGAATTTTCATTTCAAACAACTTTTGTTTTAATTTAATAATATTACTGAGTCTATTTTTCGAAAGAAGTTAATATTTTTGGCGTATATTTGGTACGAGTTTTTGTTGTTATTTTTGCTCATGGCCTCAACATATGCCAAAGGAGAGAAATACATAAATAGTGGCTTCATTTTGAAATGTGAATGTAGCCATTAACAAGAAATTACTAAAAATCAATAGAAGTTGTAATCTCGTAATTGTTGCATGAGTAAAAAGCTAAAATTTAAAAAAAAAATAAAGATTTTTTATAAAATATGGAGCTCAAAACGCAATAATAGTGATCCTATTTAACTTGTTAGCTTAACTATTCTAGTATTTTTATTTTATTTGTTATCTTTTAATTGTGAATATAGAGATGTAAATTTAACTTGAAAAAAAGTTCCCGCCTCGCCAATAGCAATACAATTTTGCATATTAATTTGGTCAATTGAATTAATAAATCTATGACTTAGTCTAAAAGGAGATTCAATTTTTCTCTCTCTATTACATGTGTCCCTAGTTAGCTTTTGCTTTTTCCCTTCCCAAAGGATAGGAGAACAGGCCATTGCCCATCGACTGATGGGATTGAGCCATCACTTTTTAAGTGCAATACAAAGATTGAACGCATTTTGAGTACGTTTCCTTTTATGATCTTGCAATAAACTAGTATGTCATCCATATATATATATATATATATTTATACACCCTAGAGGCTAGAGACTTCAGCAAATTGAACTCTTTTGAAGAGTATAATAAGAAGAATTTACCTTCATGTAATAATATTTGTCATTAAAACTAAAAATATAATGTCACAATAATCATTTAAGACGAAATAAAATATTTCTATAAAGTTACTTAGACATTAGGCCTATTTGGCAAATGCTACATTTTTAAATTTTGATTCTTTTCCTCTATCCCCTCTCTCTTTTGTTATTTTTTGACTTGGATAAATTTGTTTTGTTTATAATTTTTGAAAGATATCTAAGGGAATTAAATGGACTATCTTAGAACACTCTTAACATATTCAGATTCCCAAACAATTGAGAGAATCCACCTACCACACTCTTTAAAATCGAGCTTCCTCTAGTAGAAGGGGATTCAATTCCAATTACTATCAAAACTAGTGGAATCTAACAAGTCTTTCAAAATGTAGTAACAAGACAAGACAGCAAAAAGATGAACAATTTAATGAAACCCCAGTCCCAAAATGCAGAAAATGTGCAAATAAAGCATGAATCTAGAAGAAATCTAGTTCTAATTTAGGAATGAAACACTTAAAAAGTTCAAGTGGAAGCAATCCCCAAGTCGCGTCCAACGGCCACTATTGTGCTGGAGGGGAGGAGGCAGAGGACTGGCAGGCAGGGAATGAGGGTTCAATGAGAGAAGAGGAAAAGTGGAGAGACCGATGGAACTAGTGGGGTTTTACACATAGGTCGTGAGAAAGTTTGGCCCAAAATCGTTACGACGATTTTACCTTCGGGGCAGGTTCAATTGCTAGGATTTTGATTGGCAGTCATACATTCATGAGGCTTTTTTTTTTCCTTTCTCAAACTCATTTTATTTCCCTAGAACAATTTACATGCGGTTCGTTCGCACGAGAGAGGCTCTATCCGAGGAAATTATGTTTACTTAGGCCTTGTAACTTATTCCTAGACTCTTTGCTTATAGGCCTAATACATTAAACCGTGGGAATGATAGGCCCCCAAATTGTTCAAACGGTTTAGGTGGATCCAAACCACAATGGTGCTCAATCGTAAGTTTGAGACTCCGAAAACATGATTACCAAAAGAATTTTTTGTATTCGGTTAATCTCATTTCAGGTTTTTGATTTTTTTTTTTAAAGAAATGTTTAACTTTTTTAAAATTAGTGAAGATGAGACTATGTAAAAATATAATTGAGAATTTTAATGTTTTTCAGAGATTGTTAAGAGTTTTATTTTGATTTTTAGTAAACCAAACAGTCCTTTGATTAATTATCCAACATTTGTTTAGGATTCCCATAAAATAACTTTTTCTGGTGCAATGATGCCCTAACTGATGTACAAGTGTATTCATAGATCGAAATATTCAATTCTGTTATGAACCTTTCATCATGCTTCACCTTCCCCCCTTTGTAAACTACATTGGGAGGGTTAGTAAAATATAGGAATAAGCGAGTTTGAAATTACTTCTGAAATTCATTTAACAAAACTAAAATTGATTACCCACTTCACAAAATCGCCAAAAAAAAAAAAAGGAAAAAAAAGAGTACTTCTAACAAAATTTAGACAAATTTGCAATGTAATGAATCCAAAGCTTCCATAAAATTTTCTACAGTTTATTTATCACTCCGCTGAAAAATTCAACTTAACCCCTCACAAAAAACTCCACAACAGTGAATATGATGAAAAACTTCGGCGAAAAAACGGATATCATGCACAAAATTTCAAACATAATCTGATCTTACCTCCAAATTTCATAGCCCTCTTCGATCCATGTTTGATGCTCAAGCTTCAATACTCAAATCTGTAAGTTTCGATCTTTATAGATTCCTTCAGGTGATGCGAAAAAACATCTCGACCTTCAATCGTTTGTCTTTAGTCATCTTCAATCTTCACAGATTTGGTTCCCCTGTTGAACCCCTAATTTCTTTTAAAGTCAATTGCCAAGGCTAGTTTGTGTAACGAGAGTTTCCTGCGTTGTTTTGGTATCTATACCCGATAGGATATTTTTATCTTTCCCATCCCTCAAATCACATTCCGTCCAAATGACAAATACATCTCAACGTTAGGAGGACTACCGTGATCAAAATCAAACAACTCTGTGGGTAAAGTGGATTCCCCCCCCCCCCCCCCAACCCCCTCCCTTTATTTGTTTATTTATTTATTTTTATAATTTGTAATGTGCTTGTGGCCTTAGTTGTACTGGATTATTCTAACTCATAGTATTTATTTACCCTTCTTTATGGAGTACTATATATAAACCAATGTTTCAAATTTTCACTTGACCACAAAACGGACTTAAAAAAAATAAAAAAATAAAAAAATAAAACATACACACACACACACGTATATATATGATTCATGGAAATTGATATCACATCATTCATTAAATTATTCATTCCCCTGAAAACCTTTAATTAATCAAAAGATAATCACCCCACTTTTCCAAATTCTATTTGACCGCCTCTTTTCTGGGGGTAACATCAGTAAAGAGCACTGCAGGGATGCCGAGGGAGCCCACATTAAACAATCTGGATAGTATCTGCACAAAAGTTTAAAAAAAAAAAAACTGTCAAGCCAGTGTTAGAAAGCGTGATGAAATAATAAGCAGTTCCAGTAATCCCAAGGAACCAGACCTCTCCAACTCGAGCACTGATTTTTAAGGAGACAAAATCCTCAGCTCGGGTCACACCAACATTTACGGTAGCGGTAGCAGCACCAGACTCATGAGCAGCCCTGTAAATTGAGTCGTATCAACCGGAGATCATCAATACTTTGGAGATAAAACAATGCTTTCTTTCTTTCTGTCCCCCCCCCCCCCCAACAACCAAAAAAAAAATCAAAATAGAACATACATGTATATAATTGAAGACGAGCATCCTTTTCTCCGTACATGGAGATACGGTAGAAACAAACCAAGCTATTGCGAGTTATTTGAGTTTAGCTCGAAAAAAGCTTGATTCAAGCTCGATTTATGACTAAAACAAACTCGAATCAAGATTGATTTCTGACTTGCTTAGATTGTAGCTCGAGCCCGAGTCTAGAAAAGTTCGGTTCGAAAGTTCGCGAACCAACGTGATAAAATAATATGTATATATTTTTTTATAATATTTTTATATTTTTTTGATAATATTTTTATTATATTTTTGATAATATTTTATTTATTATATTTTAGAATAAAACGACGACTTTTTTAATTTAATCAAGCCATTCACGAGCTAATCTCAAACCTAAATTCTTCTTTATCAAACTAAAACCAAGCCTACATAAAAGTTTGAACTGAACTCAAGGTCAAGCCCAGTATACCTCGAATAAGTTAACGCTTTGTGTGGATCAGCTCATTACCACCCTTACATGGTGTTTGGCAATAAAAAATTACTACCAGAACTACTCACCATTTCAATCAAAAATTCAAACGCAAGCCCACCAAGCACAAAGAAAACAGAGGTTACAGTCAGGAGAGGGTCCTTGACCAGAAAACCCTCCAATGAAAAAGTCAAGAGAAGGCTTAGGAGAATTGTAAAGTAAAGAGCAAAGTACTAGGTTGACAATAGTGAGTGTATTTGAGTTTTGGTGCTAAGTGTTATATTTGTAGTAAGATAGTGTAACTAAATTATTAGGTAAATAATCGAATGTAATCATTTTGTACCATATATATATGTTCAAGTCTATAGGAGTTCACTTTTCTTTAAATGTCTTTCATTTCATGTTTAATGCCTTCTATTTTGCATTAAATGCGCATGAAAGAGAAAACTTCTGAATAAACAGAATGCAACTCGTAGAATGCTCAAATGTCACATCTGACTGTCACTTGTAAAAAAATGAACTAAGTTAACTTTAAGGTAATAAATACAGTTAATTTATTACCATTTCGCATTTATAGTTAGAATCAAACCAACATAGTTTCATAACGTGGTAGGACCTAACCTTGGCGATCTACTGATTAATAAATACATGCCAAGCACATTTCTAATGTGCTTGGGAAGATGTCACGTATCCAGGGTTATTTTCATACTAACATTATGCCCCCACTTTGGTCGAGGTAAATTATTACTTGAGTAGAGTATAAAATGGCCCAAATAATATTTATCTCATTTATACAAAATCTCTTCATATCCTTATGCGCAGCTTTACTTTTGACGTGCTTCTCTCTAATTAGTTGCTTTTTTTGGTCTATTTATGACGCGTGATAATTCTTTCGCCTTCCAGTGCGTAAAAATGTCACACGTCGTCTCGAACCCCTAAAACACACTGCCAACAGTCATTTTAACATCAATTTGGATGGTGCATTGAAACTTCTATTTTATTTGAAATACTGATATATGTATGTATATATATATTCTAAGTTCTTACCATTGTTACTCTCTCCGCGTTTCTCAAACTGTTTCAAGTACTCAAGCAACCTTCGAGCTCTCTCTCTCTCGCGATTTCTTTCCCATCCCTCAATTTTCCTTTGGTGAGTTTCTAGGGTTCTCCTTCTACTTTTCCCTCTCATTTGATTTGGGGGATGAAAATGGGTAAATTAGCCGAAGAACTTAGGTTGAGTGAGGGAATCACTACTTTCAAATGAAAATATAACATCCCATATAATGTAAACATTAGGTTAGCTAATGAAGAGGATCAAGAATTAAGAACATTCCCCATCGTAGCCATCACAGAAGGTGGCTTGAGGTTCCCCGTTTCTTCTTTTCTTCAAAAGATGTTTCATAGGGTTAATCTCTCCTAGATTTCTCTCATAACTTTTATAAGATAGTTAATGGGGTAGACGAGATCAATCGTCGACATGGGTTCCATTTATCTAAGTGGGATTTATTGTATTGTAACAACATCCAAAGGATTAGAAGAGACGAAAATAAGGGGTACCTGAAATCTTGATCTGACAAAACCCTCCTGCACATGCTCCTAGACATCAAAGGGTTTGAAGATGACGCTTGCATCGTCTCAGGAGAGTGGATGATCGCCCTGATGAGGACACTTTTCCTCCAATTACTATGGTAGCATAAGGTCCAGGTTGGGGAGTTTTAGTGTTTTCATTTCCTACTTATATTTAACTTACAAGTTGATATTTAACTAATTGGTGTTGTTTTTGTGTACAAACGATCGATCAAGAAAAGCTTGGGCAAAGGGAAATCTTACTAACCTTGCGAAGGGGAATGTGTTTGATCCACCCAAGAATTTGTAGCTCCTCCTCAAGGATTCGCAACCAATCCTTGAGGCAATCCCAATTGTGGATCCTCACATCAGGGAGATACTTAAGGCCGAGGAAGAAGAAGAAGCCGCCCTCTCTCCCATCGTTACTGCCTAGCAAACAATGGCGCCAAAGCATGTGAAGAAGGCCTCTAAAGAGACAGCAAAAAGGAAGAAAGCAATGGCTACCAATAAGAGGGCTGTAGAGGCAGAGGCAGAGGTAGCAAAGGCCAAGCAGGGCCAAAAAATAAAAGAAGAATAGGTGGAGACCAACAAGAAGGCCTCTGGAGTTTCAATTAGGGAGCCAACTGAGACTTCCCAAAAGACCTCCCTAGTAGAGGAGGACCCTAAGGCTAAGAAGAAATAGAAGGTTGATCAATCAATTGATTTGATCACAATAGAGATTCTTCCTGCCTCAAAGGCACCCCCAATCGCTTTGCAAGGAGCCAAGGACATTCCCCCATCACCTACTTCATCGTCTCAGCAACCAGGCTCCTCTCAAACTACGAAAGGAAAGCCAGAGCTGGTTCCCTTGCAAGCCGTCCCATTGGGGTTCTCACCCCAAAATGCTCTAGACTTCATTTCACAGGTAAGGTCCCTGTCTATAGGACCACTAGTGGTCAGATTTTCACAGTTCTAGACTTTGCATTTATTTACCCTCAAGAATTCCTTAAAAGGGTTGCTCCACCAGACAATTAAGACAAAATTCGGAGGAACTGACCTGAGGATTTGCATCAAAACTTGCTCAAGAGTGTGATAACAATAAGTTACACTTACTTTTTTCCTATTTGATTTACTTATAACTTTCAGTACCATCTCATCTTATTTTCCTTTTTTGTTGTCAGAATGGCCGAGCTCGAGGAGAAGCAAGAACAAAAAGTCACCAAGCTAGAGGAGGAAAAAAGGCAGTTGGAGTCACAACTTGAAGCTGTGAACTCCAAAATTTCTGCTGCCCAGAGGGCAGAGGCTAGTGAGAGAAACTTTAACATCGTTGATAAGCTCCTGGCCTCCAAAGATAAAGAACTGTTGAAGAAGGGGCAAACACTCACCGAGGTCAGGGCTTAACTCAACTTGTTGAAGGCCGAGCAGGAGAGGATGGCAGAAGAGCTCAACAAGTCTCTCATTTGGAGCAACTCAGCCAGAAGGAAGTCAACACGAAGCTAAAGATTGAGCTGGGGAACAAAGACAATGCTTTGGAGCTGAAAGAACATGGGCCAAAGGTAGTTGAGGAAAAAGCTACTCAAGAAATTGAGGAGAGTTTCCAAGACTTCACTCAGCGAGTCACGGACATGTGAAATGAGTATTTTCTAGATGGCTGGGAGGCTGCCATAAAGAGACTCACTGTCAAGCCGACCTCCAAGACTTACAAAGACGTGCCCTGGCCTTATTTGGATGAGAAGATCCCTCGCTTTAGCTTCAATTGAACCCCTCGTCCTCCAACCACATCAATTGATACTGTGGGAGGAGAAGAGCTAGAAGAGGGCTAAGTGGAGGTTCAGAATGTTCCTCAAGTTTCTGATGGTCAAGTGACCTCCACGTTTTGACCCAAAAGACCCCTCGAATGAAGATGCTACAGATTGAAGACCTCTTTTCTTTTTCTTTTTAAATGTAACTCCAGACCTTCACATTTAATAGAAATTATCTTTGAGATTTGCTCTTTTCTATTTAATTGATATACTTCTGTTTAAATGCTCCCCTGGCTAATTTATATTGCTTTGAAAACTATAAAATCAGAAGAACAGCCTAACCAGTAAAATGATAAGTGCTTGAGCTTCAACACTTGTACATGCTTTCTGAACTCAGTCTGACCATGATACGCCCAATACATAATTAGTTATTTTACTTTCTGAATTTGCCCCAAATGTGTCAAATTTCAGTTCCTAAATAATTAATGTGCCTTTGAAATTGTGCTTGAGCATACCATACTTGTGGCATAGTGACTTGTAAACAATGGAACTTAAGAATTAGCAAGTACGAAGCAAATTTGCGATTCTCACAAGTATAAAATCAATATGATAACCTTATCAAGTGAAAAAACTCGAAGCATCATAAGTTGAACTGAAATCATCTTTCAATCGTGTTGCCGACCACATTTTAGGTGATCAGGAGTTTTTCCGAATCAACTTGAACTACCATTACTGTTCTGCTAAGTTTCCTCATGTAAAATGGTCGGGACATTAACTTTCTACTTTTCAAGACAATGTAAGAAATAATATTGCTCAAACAAGGATGTTTAATCTTTAAACAGATCAAATTCACAAGCTCAATGTATGCACAATGATAAAACCATTGCGTTTGCCCTTTTTCTATGTCAATCACTAGAGATAACCCAATGAGATTGTTCTTTTTTTAGTCAACCACTGGGAGCCCCAGTGGGACTATTCTCTTTCGAGTCAACCACTAGGAGCCCCATTATAACTATTCTTTTTCGATTGCTATATCTGAGAGCTTCAGATAGAGGTTTCTTAAATTTTGTGCATGTCTCTGAAGCTAGAGTAAAGCCCACTTTTATTTCTATTTTATCTATAGACGAGAGAGAATCAAGTTTTTATACATAAAATAACTTCAAATGTACCGCATTCCATGGCCTCCTCACTGGTTTGCCTTCCATATTTGCCAGGCGATAAGCCCCATTGTTGAGTACCTCAGTAACTTAGAATAAACCCTCCCAATTAATGCCGAGCTTTCCCTCTGTTGGATGTTTTCTTGCCTCCATTAACTTTCTAAGGACAAATTCATTGGCCCTGAATTCTTGCAGCTTCACATGCTTGTTGAACTTCCTTCTTGTCTCTTGTTGATAGGATGTCATCCTTATTACAGCCAATTCTCTCTTTTGTTCAAGTAAATCTAAGCTAACACCCATTGCCTCATCATTCTCACCTTAATCAAAAGCTACAGTGCAAATGGTGGACATGCCGACCTCCAACAGGATGACTGCTTCCATGCTATATGCAAGGGAAAATGGGGACTTGCCTATTGATCTCCTCGGAGTAATCCTGTATGTCCAAAGCACAGTTGGGAGTTCTTCAACCCAGTTGCCTTTTGTCAACTCCAGATTCTTCTTAATGCCATTGAGTATAACCTTGTTAGAAGTTTTAGCTTGACCATTGCTTTGAGGATAAGTAGGTGAGGAGCAAACATTCTTTATCCCATATCTAAAACAATATACCCTAACCATCAAACTATGTCCTATTGTTAGAGATAAGTGTCCTAGGGATGCCATACCTTGTAATGATGTTCTTCATACAAATCGCATAGTATCTGTATCCTTTATACGAGCCAAGGGTTCTGCCACCACCCATTTGGTGAAATAATTTGTATCGACCACCAACCGCTTCCTGTTTCCATTAGTAGCAGGTAGTGGTCCCATTATATCAAGACCCTATTGGACAAATAGCCACGGACTTTAGAGTGGGCTGAGTTCCCCAGCAGGCTGACGAGGAACTGGAGCAAATTTTTGATATTTTTTACAGTTACGAACATAGGCCTAGGTCCCTTCTCCTTCTTGGCCACTAGTAGCCTTCAGTAATTGCCATGTGAGCTAGAAACCTGCCCCCAGTATGTGCTCCATAGATCACTTCATGAATTTCATAGAGAAAATTTTATACCTTGTCAAGATGAACACAGAGAAAATAGAGACCAGTGAAAGACTTCTTGTATAACTTGTGATCGGGGGACAGCCAAAACCTTATAACCTTTATTCTCAGCTTTCTTGCTTGAACTTTGTCCTCAGGAAGAGCCTTATCTCTCAGATAAGAAATAATTGGATCCATTTAAGAAGGACCCAATTTTATGCAAGCCATCACCTTGCCCCCTGACACACTTGGTATTTCTAATGAGGAAAACTATGTCAGTTAGCCTGGTCCTCGAGCCAGCAACCAATGTTGCCAAAGCATCCGCATGATTATTATGATCTATTTCTATCAGCTCAATTCTAATAACGTTGAAGTTTTCCAACTTTTTCTTTGACAAATCAAGATACTCGGCCATCCTTTTGTTCCTGGCTACACTGCCAGTAACTGGGAATCAGTCTTAATCAGTATGAGAAGCACTAAGCAATGTCTAGCCTAGCCAGCAGCGCCTCATACTCAACCTCATTGTTTGTCGCCTCAAAACCCGATTTTATAGCATGCTCAATGATTATCCCTTCTAGAGTTGTCAAAAGCACTCCAACCGCAGCACCCTTCTTGGATGGAGACTCATCCACTTCAATCTGCCATGATGGTGTAGCTCCTCCAGCTTCTAACTTTAACTCCAATTGCCACATCTCACATACCAACTCAAGAATTGGGGGAGTGAACTTTGCTACAAAATTTGCCAAAACTTGCACCTTTATGGCTGTCCTCGGCACGAATCTTATACCAAAAACCCCTAAGTGCACTGCCCATTTGACTAGCCTTCTAGTGATGTCAGCCTTCTTCAACAGTTGGCCAATGGATTGATTAGTTACCACTTAAATAGTATAGGCATGAAATAATGAGCCAGCTTTCTGGATGCCATCACCAATGCCAATATGAATTTCTCCAGAGGAAGATATCTTGTCTCTGCCCCCATAAGGTCTTACTTGTATAGTAAATAGGCTTCTATCTTCCATCCTCCTCTTTAAGCAGAATAGCACTTACCTCTTGATCTGACACTGCCAGATACAATTGCAGAACGTCCCCTAGCTGGGTGTTGACAAAATTGGAGCAGTTGTTAGATATTCCTTCGGTTTCATGAGTGCTCGATCAACTTCTTCATCCTAAACCATCTTCTTTGCCCCCTTTAACAGTTTGAAGAATGGTCGACACTTATCTGATACTCGGCTAATGAATCTATTTAGTGCTGCAACCAATCTTGTAAGCTTTTGAATTTCTTTCTTTGTACGACGTGGGATTATAGATTGGATAGCTTGAATTAGTTGGAATTAGCTTCTATTCCTCGCCTAATAACCAAATGGCCCAAAAACTTTCCACAATTGACTCCAAAGGCACATTTGGTAGCATTGAGCTTCAACCCATATTGATCAAGAGTATCAAACACATGTTACAAATGCTGAATATGGGTCTTAGACTCTTTGCTTCTAATCATCATGCCATCAATGTAGACTTCCATGGCCTTGCCGAGGTCTTTCTTGAAAATTTTTTGTTATCAAGTGTTGATATGTGGCTCCAGCATTCTTCTTGCCAAGGTATTTCTTGAAAATTTTTTGTTACCAAGTGTTGATATGTGGCTCCAACATTCTTGAACCTAAAAGGTATGACATTATAGTAATATATCCCTCTCAGGGTGACGAATGCAGTCTTCTCCTCATCTAGTTAGTGCATTGGGATCTGATAATATCCCCTGTATGCATCCAAGAACAGCATCCTACCACTCCCAGCTGTTGAATTCACAAGTTGATAAATCTTCGAGAGTCAGAATAGATCTTTGGGATATGCTTTATTTAGATCTGTATAATCAACACAAAACCTCCACTTGCTATTCTTCTTCTTCATGACCACTGTATTTACTAGCCACTCGGAATATGAAACCTCTTTGATGATCTCAGTATCCAGCAATTTACTGACCTCATCTTAACATAGACTCGACGTGTTGCAGGGCAAATTTTCTTACTTTCTAAATTACAGGTCTAACTCCTAAATGGACATTCAGTTTATGGATCATAATTTCAGGGGAAATACCTGGCATTTCCTGAGGTGTCCAAGCAAATGTTACGATGTTCTTCAAAGGCATCTCAGTCAACTCTAACTTCTCTTCAGCTCCTAGGTTACACCCAATTAAGAACTTATTGTCCTCGGCTGGACCGATCCGGACCTTCTCAAACATTCAATAACTTTCTATTCTAGATTGCCTCCAACATCATCAATCTTTGGGGTATCCTCAGGCAATCCTGTTAGTTGAACTTGCTCAGGCAAGGGCTTTGATGTCAGGGCAGCAATGAAACACCTTGAAATATCTTGATCCTCCCTGATCTCCACCACTTCGTCACCATATGGGAACTTGAGAACTTGGTGATAAGTAGAGGGGACTTGCCTTCAACATGTGAATCCATGACCTCCCTACTATGGCATTGTAGGAGGATGGTGCATCTATTACTGTGAACTCCACCTCATATTTGACATATCAAACCCGAATAAGAATGATCACCTTTCCAAGTTGTTAGACTGGAATGGATTTGAAACCAATAAGTGGACACTCAACTGGTTCCACGTCCTCTTTCGTGAGTCCCAATTTCTTGAATAGACTGAGGAACATAACTTCTGTGGAGCTCCCTGCGTCAACCAAAATCCTCTTCACATCTATTTCAAACATCTTTAATGTAACCACTAGGGCATCATTGCGTGGCTACTACACTTCCCTACACTCATCTTCCAAAAATTCTATTCCCCGAGCATTTTCTTTCTCGGCTGCTTGCTTAGGAAGGCAGCTACTTTCAAAACTTCACCGAACTTGCTAATGTGCTAGTCTTCTCCTCGGTGGTAGGCCACTATACTCTGTGGACAATTTTCCATGTGAATTATAAGGATTACAGCTGGCCTCTATACCTCTCGTCTTAGCCCAGCCCTTGTGGGGGCTTAGCTTCCCCCTCATCATCTTTTTGGTCCTCTAGCTCCTCTCATTCTCCTCTGATCTTCCTGTTGAGCTTGGGGCTGCTGATCTGTTGCTCATGTCTTAGCCTCATCTACGTATTCCTTCAAATGGCATTCCTTTACCAAATCCTCCAAAATGTACCGTAAGGAACGACACGCCCCAGTGCGGTGCCCCCTGTCTTGATGATAAGAGCAGTAGTCTCTATGAGTCCCTTTGCCTGGAAAATTAGGCAATCTCCTCAGCCATCTGAAGTATGGTTCATCTTTAATCAGGGGGAAAATTTTAAAGATCGGCTCCTTAAACACCATGTTGACAACTTCGAAGGCTGACTTCTTGTCCTCAATGAATTCTCTTTTCCCTCCTCACTTCTTTCCTCCCCTAGACCCTATTAGCTTCACCTCCTTCTGGTTGGCTGACTTTGTTTTATCCTCCATTTTGGCATATTTTTCAATTCTGCACATTAAATTAGACATACTTACTACTGGGTTCTTTGTCAGAAAAAGCCAAAGTTTTTTTCTTTTCTACAACCCCAATTTAAAGGAGGTCACTGCCAATTGCTCAGAGCAACCCTCTATTTCATTGTACACTTCTATGTACTTTCGGGAATAATCCCTAAAGCTTTCATTACTCCTCTTATTCATTGTAAGAAGTACGTTAGCAGTTTCTGGCTGTTTAGCGTTAGCCAAAAACTTGATGATGAACTCCTCAGCAAGTTGTTTTCACCCACTCATACTCCTTGGCAACAACTTGTGAAACCATTAGAGGGCAACATCTCCCAAATTTAACGGAAAATATACGGCACATGAGCTCATCATTCCAGCTCCATAGTGTCATGGCCTACGTGTACTATCTGTAATGCACTAGTAGATCTGATTTCCCGTCCTATGTTGTGAAATGGGGTGTCACAAACTTCTTTAGGGGTTCCAACTCGATAATGTCGCTGGTGAATGGAGAGGCTAAGATCCTTCCTAATACTTTTCTTGAGTGGATTGCTCTAAGCTTTCCCACTCGACAAATTGTGCTTTCTCCACCTCCTTAGTCTTACCAGCCTTTTTTGCTTTTGCTGGTGCCGCATCATCACTAAAAGAGCTCTCACCTTCATCTTGTTGCTTCCTCTAATTGGAATGCTTCCTTCTAGGAGCGTCTTCATTCTGTTGAGACCTTACCATCCTGATCTTTTGTTGTTGCATGGACTCCTGGCATTGAGTATAAGTCAAACATGTACACAGGGGTTCAACTCTAGAAGCCATGACTAGGGTTACACCAACTTCTCGCCTAGAACTTGGGATTTCCTCTCCTGGGACGTGTCTCAAATTGTCATCGTATAACTCATCATATCCTCCATCTGTATTGGAATCGGACTGCTCATGATCAGAGAGATCATGACTAGTCCATTTTCCCTCATCTTCACTGAGTCTCTGAAGAATTTCTTCCAATTTGGCTTTCGCAACTCTTGCCTCCTTTTAACTGCATTAGGATCACTAATTCTGCATTACCTTCTCACTGTCTAACTTGGAGTAGCAATGGTCAGCGTACTCCCCTTTTGTCTGGGAGCCTCTAAATCTGTCGCTCCTCGTGGAGATTTGGGGGTGTTGTATCCCCACCTAAAGCCATAATTGGTGAAAGTTGAAAAAACAAGGAATCGCCAAGAATACAAGAATGTGGGGAGCAAAGAAATGAGCCTCACAGTGGACGCCAAAATGTTCGGCAGTAAAAAATTACTATCGGAACTACTAACCATGTCAACTAGAAATCCAAACGCAAGCCTGCTGAACATAAAGGAAACAGAGATTATGACCGGAAAGAGGGTCTCCAACTAGAAAACTCTCCGATGAAAAAGTCAAAAAAGGCATGGGAGGATTGTAAAGAGTAAATTACTAGGTTGACAATAGTGAGCAAACCCGAATTTTGGTGCTAAAGTGTTGTATTTATAGTAAGATAGTGTATATAAATTAATAGGTAAACAATGGAAATCCAATCATTTTGTATCATATATATATGTTGAAGTCTACGGCAGTTCAATTTTCTTTAAATACCTTTCATTTCATATTTAATGCCTTCTACTTTGCATTAAATGCACGTGAGAGAAAAACTTTTGAATAGATAGAATGCAACTCGTGAAATGCCTAAATGTCACATCTATCTACCACTCGTAAAGAAATGAACTAAGTTAATTTTAAAATAATAAATTTGGTTCATTTATTACAATTTCGCATTTATAGTTAGGATCTTACCAACATAGTTTCATAAGATGGTGGAACCCAACCACAGCGATCTACTTATTAATAAATCCATGCCGAGCACATTTCTAATGTGCTCGGGAAGATACCACGTGTCCAGGGTTATTTTCGTACTAACACGTGGAGATTTACGAAATCAAATCTCTTGCTTCAGATTTGATTATAGATCTGATGTATTTACTGAAAAGTGAAAACTGGTTTATTAGCAACAGATGCAGCTTGCGCCCAAAAGTAGTAATTCTCCGACAGCTGCAACAAGCATCTACGAGGCTTAGTTTCGAACGAGGATTTTGTCTTTTATGATTTTTCTCACTGAACTTTGATTTTCTGTTTTTTTTCCCCTTTTGGTAACTTTTAGGCATGTGATTCACTTCCCCAAAAAAAAAATGCCCAAAAAAAAAAGTTTCCAAATAGGGGAACTGGCAAAAAAGGAAAAGTTTTTTTTTTTTTTTAATACAAGAAACATTAAAGCAATTTTATATAAAATCGCTAGTTAGAGAATCACAACTCAACATAGGTCACACCAACTACCCAAAATAATCGCTTAATTCACGAAAAGTTACAGTTGCAACTGCAGCAATCAAAGTCCAGAAAAGTTTCACAGATTGATCAACCATAGGAAACTACCATCTAAAGGTAAAATATTCAGTTTCCCCAAGTAAGATATAAATCCAGATACTTTGATATAGAAGCTAATCGTGTAAACAATTCATTCAAGGAAAAGAAACGTGAAAAAGCAATCTGTACCTAACAAGTCGGAAAGCAGACATGGTCATAAGAGATGATCCAAGTACAAGGAAAGCATCACATCCTTTTGCGGCTTCCAGAGATCTATCAGCCCTCTCCTTGGGGACATTATCACCAAAGAAGACAACCTTCAAAATTACCAATATGTAAGAATTTCTAAATTATTGTCTCGGGATATCACTCCCCCCCCCCCCAAAAAAAATTAGTGAAACTAGTAATTCAGATCAATGAAAAATTTGAGTCACTACACCCAAAGGAAGTTCAATTCACTTACCCTTTTTTTGCTGTCAATAATCAACATAATACTGAAACACTAGCACCTTCCTATATGCAATTCTCATTGTGGCAACATCTGTGTTTATCCATAATCTATTCCACTTTACAAACTAAATCAATTCCAGATAGAAATTTATCCTACCATTTCTATTTGCTACTTGATAGTGTTATGATCAACACTATCGCCATTATAAGAATCTAAATTTTGCATTCTGCAAGACTGTACAATATGTGTTCATCATCCTTTGAAAATTGCATCTGTGTAACATTTTCCTTTTAATATTTTTTGAGCATCAACAGGGGCTAAACTCATCATCCTTTCAATACCACCAACTGGTTTAAATAAGTGATATTCATTTCTCACCATCCACTGTCACAAACAAGATGTTCTTATTTTGGGGAGGAAATAGGGCTGTCCTCCAATTAAGCAAAACAAAAACTGCATCTATTAAAGCCAATGTCTTACGTCAGGTTTGAGCACTCCGTTGCATTTCTGGCAAGAAGGGATGTGAAAATCCTCCTCCCAAAATTTTTCATCAATCTCAAGATCACCATCCGGCCTTTGCTTCATGCCAAAGCTCTTCTCTGACTGACTGTCATAGTCCAAACTTTCAATTGCTGCTGCCCACTATAGAAAAACATGCAACGGCAGAGAAAATCGAGATATGAGTTTAATGCTAAGACCAAATTTTGGTTTCTATGTTGGAAACAATATAATCATTCTAAAAAACAATAGCAGGGAAAACTGGACATGGTTTACGTGCATTATTCCAGATTTCATATGAAAGGAACTACATTAAGAGATTAAATCTGAATTAATGAATAATCCCAAAGGTATATACTGAAAGTGATGCTTATGTATGCCACAAGTAGATGGATCTAAAACCATTTAACTGCCTTTGTAACACAACTTTCCAACTTTCAATTGGGCATCTGGTCAGAAAATTCTGTTCTCGTGAACATCATCTCATGCCAGTAAGGTTCTAACATCATGCCATGATCTTTATCATGGCAAGTGACAGAACTTTGACCACAATGCAATGAAAAATATGTTTCGAGCTCAAAAAAAATCTGCATACAACATGCTATTCCTAATGTCCCAATTTGTCCCCTTTTTTTCTTTGGGATGTTAGATGGTTGTCCATTTTAAAAATCAACATGTAGAAACTTAAGACCTTCTCATATCATTGCTTCAAACGAGTGCAAAGGCATATACTAATTTGAACTGAGGTACAACATTGCAAATAAGCATTCTAGTACTTTTATTAAATGCGTTACTAAGAGAGTTGGGTTTTCAATGATAAAAATAGGAAGTCTGCGGTAGAGAATATAAAATAGATGCTGCCACCATCAGAAGACAACTTTTATGTAGACGACAGGGAAATATTATTAAATTAGAGTGAAGCATATCTTGGAGAATGTTGGACTAGCGTGAAAAAGTATAGTACCAAAAGAACATTTGTTTGCCATGGGGTTGAACAACAAATGATAAAGGCGAGGTGACTAACAGAATCAGTTAGTGAATGCAAATCAGGTGATAACTGTAAGAGAGGAGGGGTGAACCCAAAAGCACACCAAAATTTAACGAGAATAGTGCAAGAATATCAAAGCAAAAAATTGAGGAGTTTATTCTCTCCTCTCTCCATGCATTCTATTTATAATTGAAAATAAAAATAAAAAAGGAAATACAACCAAGCATGGCTGTCAATACAGAAAACAAAAATATAATATACTCAATCACACGAATATTCTCCAACACATCCCCTCAAGCTGGAGCATACAAGTCAAAAATGCCCAACCTAGAAGACATAGTCTGAAAGGCAGGGCGAGGTAGCAGTTTAGTAAGAAGATCAGCCAAGTGAAACAACGATCTAACAAAAGGAGTGCTCAATTATTTGTGCAGCAACAAATCACGGATTAAGTGACAATAATCTTCTATATGTTTAGTGCGCTTGTGAATCATTGGATTATTAGCAATAAAAATGGCATCTTGATTATCACAGTGCATAGGCATAGGTAGAAGAACATCAATACCAAAGTCATGCAAAAGAAAGCGAACTCAGAGCATCTCAAAAGCAACATAGGTCATAGTATGACACTAAGCTTCTACACTAAAACAAGCAACTTCTTGTTATTTCTTACCGCGCCAAGTAACTAAGTTACCCCCAATGAAGGTACAGTAACTAGATGTCAAACAATGATCAATTCGACTCCTAATCCAATCCGCATCACTATAGCCAGTGACAGCGAAGAAGATGGGCGATAAAGAAAACCATGTGTAGGGGATTGCTTCAAATATTGCAAGATACGACAAATAGGTTCAAAGTGAGGAGTACGAGGAGCATGTATAAATTGGTTGACAATCCCCACCGCATAAGTAATTTCAAGACGAGTGACTATGAAATAGGTAAGTTTCCCACCAAGTGACGATACAGGTTCACATCAGAAAGAAGCTCACCAAAAGTAGTATCCAACTTGGTATCCATAAGGATCTTAATTGGATGTGCACCTAAAAGGCCTATCTCAAAAAGTAAATCTAAGACATACTTGCCTTGCAAATAGAGATCCCCTGCGAAAAACGCGCAATCTTAAGACCCAAAAAGTACTGAAGATCTCCAAGATCCTTAGCGTGGAACATGGTAGCAAGATGGTATTTTAAAGTTACAATACCAAAAGCATCATCATCAAAGACAATAATACCATCCATATACACAATCTAGATGATAGTGCCAAAAGTAGTATGACACATAAATACAGAATGATCAGCAGAAGAGCGTGTGAATCCAACGCTGAATCGGTTAAACCAAGCTTGAGGAGATTGTTTTAAATCATAAAGAGCACACTGCAACCAATGTTGTTAAAATCGCGATTTAAATCGTAAAATCGTACGATTTTACAATGTTACAGAGCAAGACCTTGTTAAATCGCATCAAAATCGATTTTTGGGGTAAAATCGGTGAAAAACGATTTTATGGGGTAAAATCGATAAAATCCCGATTTTACTTACGATTTTACGATTTTAACGATTTTAAAAAATTAAGATTTTTTTTTTGTAGTTACAACTAATTAAGAGGGGTAGAATTGTAAAAAACCAAATTGGGTTAAAACCCTCACACGACCAGAAGAATGCTCAACTGTAAAAAGCAATTAATCTGTGGATTATGTGCAAACTTGGGCAGCCGCGCGAAGGAAAAACGGAGGACGAGCAAAGAGAGACCCAGCAAAAATTCTGTTGGTTGTGTAACTTGTGTGTTTGGAAGACTTTTGTTATTTTCTTTGAGGTTTAGACTTTCAAGTTTGTGTTGTAGAATATATTTTCATCTTAATCTTGAATTTTTTTCTTTTATATTAGTTTTTTTTATATTTTATTTTTTTAGTGAATTAATAGAAGGATCGTGGTGGGATTCGAACCCACATTACTAGTCATAAAGTGAGTGTTTTTCCACTCAAACGACATGATCGTATCAAATTGAAAGTTCTAAATGTTAAAATATTATGTTATACAGACTGTAATTTCAAAAATTAAGTTGTAAGTAAAATCTTACGATTTTACGATTCGATTTTACAACCCCTCAACCGATTTTAGGTAAAATCCCGATTTTAACAACATTGACTGCAACCAACATATACCAAATGCTCATTATCTGGAATACAATAAGCTGGAGACTAATCCATATAGACTTCTTCTTATAGCTCACCATAAAGGAAGGCATTCTTAATGTCAAGCTGATGTAAAGGACACAGACGACTGACTACTACAACAAGTAGAATTCAAATTAAATTTAGGCGAGCCACAGGAGAAAAGGTTTAAGTATAGTCTACACCATACATTTAAGTATACCCCTTGGCAACTAGACGAGCCTTAAGACGCTCAACAAAACCATCTGGAAGATACTTAATAGTGTAAACCCAGTGATAACCAACAGTCCAGTTGCTAGGGGGAAGAGAAGTGAGTTCCCATGTCTGATTCTAATGGAGAGCATGTATATCTTTATTCATTGTGTATTTCCATCCCAAAATAGATAAGGCTTGCATATAAGAAGATGTAATAGACACAGACGACAGGGCACAAACAAAGGAAAAAGGAGACGATGATAAACGATGGTAAAACACAATTAGCAAGAGGATGAAAAGTGCAAGTACATGTACGTTTTCGTAATGCAATAAACAAGTCAAAAGGAGAAGTAGGTACCTCAAATGGAGAAGAAGAATCAGTCGGCGAAGTAAGGACCACCCTCCTATCACAATCGCGCTAATACACCCTTGGCAAAAGGAGCAATGGAGGGAACAGTAAGAGCAATGGTAGGATTCTCTGGCTAAGTGGCAGTGCCTGTAGTGGTTAAATCAAGGGACGAAGGCTAAGACAAAGGGACATACACTGAGGTCATGAGAGCAGGAAGAGTAGGAGAAGACACTCCCTCACCAAAAATAAGGTTGATTGGCAGAGTATCACCATTAGAAGAAAAAGATAGTGGATTCAAAAAAAGGTGACATCAGCACTCACAAAATAGTGACGAGACTCGAGACAATAACACTGATACCCTTTTTTGTGTGCAAGAGTACCCAAAAAAAAGACACTCGTGAGAACGACGTGATAACTTATCTAGACCAGAATCAAGAATATGGACAAAGGCAACACAACCAAAAATTCAAGTAGGAAGAGAGAAGGGTGACCAACCAGGGTAAATGATAGAAAAGGGAGATTGGTTTGACAAGAAAGGTGTAGGCACTCTATTAATAAGACAACATACTATGAGAATAGCAACTGTCCAAAAAGATTTAGGAACATGCATTTGAAACATCAAAGTGTGCGCAACATCTAATAAATGATGATGTTTACACTCAGCAATACCATTTTGTTGAGAAGTGCGAGGGCATGTTGTTTGATGAATAATTCCCTTTCCAAGACAAAAACTGTCAACAACAAATTGAATGTATTCCAGAGCATTATCAGACTGGAAAATTTTGATTTTCTTATCAAACTGAATAGAAATTTCAGTATAGAAACGAAAAATGATGGAAGATAACTCAGCCCTTTAAATAATCAAGCTAGAGACATGACTTGTTTCATTCTTCAACTGAAGACTAGAGACATAATGTTCATACACCAAAAATAATTATATGCAACATGGATTAGGATCCCTCCATTTCATGCTTGGAATGAAGAGTTTCATCATATACTATGGATGCATGCCTCCTCTTTAAATAAAAAATTAATAGTCAAGTTGTATTCAAGTACTTATTTTAGAAAATAAAAATAATATGACATGTTTCAGCAAGTGGTCAACGCATGTGGATAATATTTAATAAGAGCATGACTGGTGTCTATTTAAAAAAAAAAAAAAGAAATTATAAGATGCATTTTGGTAAGTGTCCAACACTTGTAAATAAAAACTAACAAGATGAGTTTCGACAAGTGTCCCACACTTGTAAACAAAGTATTCGACGAATACATAACAAGCGTCCACAAAAATAATAAAACACGTTTTGATAAGAATCTAACACGTGTCACTTTTTTATTTTAAGAAATAAAATATCTAATACGTGCCATGTTTTCATTTAAAAAAATAATAAGACATGTTTTTATATATTTGCAATCCATAAAAAAGACTACACATTTCGATAAGTATCCCACGCATGTCACTAGTCCATTTAAAAAAAAAAAAAATAAGACATGTTTTTTAAGCGTCGAACACATAACATGTCAATAGACTATTTGATTAGGACACATGCCCATTAATTTTAAAGAATTTAATTACTTAATGAGAACACATCTTAACCATTGATTTCCTCTTTGATGAGGTGGCACACACCACTGATATGGAATGGAACTCAGTTCAAATCCATGCAAACATAGGCAAACAATCAAATCCAAGAGGGCAAGTAGCAACACATAATCCATCTGAGACCCCATTTGTGTTCATGTATGACTCAGACAATCAAATAGCTAAATGCTTAATAATGAATGAACTGATAAAACTATATGCTTTGTTAGCCAAACAGAACATTGTAGCAGTTCACCTATATGCATCAAAATATCTCCGGAAAAAATTTCATCCTAGTAGACTTTCTCCATGATCCAACTGCAAGGCAGCAAATTTTGCTTTCCAGCAGCACATTTGAACTATTGTATTTAATAGCCCTGAAAATGGTATCTTAGATGCAATAGCATCTGGGTTTCTTATAACTAAATATGCATGGACTGTCCAAGGGAAGTGTTTGGTTGCCAAGTATTATGTAAACCACCTTTTCGATGTCTAAAAATTGATCCAAGGCCCTACAGGAATGATCTGACTGGATATTCAATTATCATGCCTAAAATAAGGATGAGTACCTATGGACAAGCCAACTGGAATTTCATTATAAGTGATTACAAGGTTTATTTTCTTTGTAATGGTACAAGATCACAAAGTAGTAATTTTAACACCCAGAAGAGTCAAAATGATGTCATATAATTAATGAGCTCACTTAAGCTCTCGCATGATAATAATGTAAGTTCAATGCGACAACATAAAGTACATTATAGAGTCGTCGATATGTTGTAAGTCTGAAGACTAACCTTTGGATTAGGGCCTTCACTTGGTCTTGAAACAAATGCAGACAGAAAGAAAAACCACAATCTAAACAAACTACAGTATAGACAGCCCCATGTAATTCAAGTGGATTGCTACCAGCACGATGATGCAGCCTGGACAAGATACTGATATATTAGTCTCATCAGACTTGCTCAGGGTACTGCAGACTAAATTTAACATGAGATGAAGAGCCACCTGTCTACATTTGAGTAATCATAAAATTTATTCGGCTGGCTTTTTCAAGAGAAGCCAGAGCAATATGAGCTTGCACCTGGCTGTGCTGCAGTGAAGCGTCTCCATCCTGCATAGCTCCTTGCCCAGTACCCCGCCTTCGAGCCCGGCTTGAACGGAGAAACTCCTGCTCATGGAGCATGCCAAGAGAGCATAAGGTAAACTGGAGTTTCAGCCAATTGAAGTAAACAAGAAATATTATTGCAGGGCACTATTTAAGGTTTGATTAATCGTGCTAACTTTTGAAAATGCTAGGAGGAAATTTGAATTATTTAACCTTCATGTAATTTTAAGGAAAAAGGAAGTAAAGCAGAAGAATAAGAATCTCGGTTTGCAAGAAAGCATACTCCAGAGGTTCGTCTCAGTGGCTTAACAGTTAACTTTGTCATAAAAGCAAGAAAACTAAAAAGTTAATGCAGTCATTGCGCTGTCACTATAACGTACACAAGTTGTGTTATATACAAGTGGGTCTGTTTAATAATATAGAACTTTTCTATAGAGCTGTCAGTATGTATGCCACAAAAACCTCCCCATAAAAGCAATATACACATATATCATAGGTGAAGTTATTTAGTTCCAGGGTCAATCTTTTCCTTTCTCATTTGCGTGCGTAGTGTGTGTGTAGTTTGGGGATGGGAGGGATTTTATTTATTTATTTATTTTCTGGGAGGGGGGGAAGGAATGCTAAGTCTCATAGATCCATGTTCTCCATAATATAAGTATAATTATTTTATATCAAGGAAACAGTAAGAGTATATGGAAAAGCCTCAAAGTTGGAAAAACTGAAACGAGTCTTCTCTTATTATCATTTAGTAACCCTCCATTACCAACTATTTCTGTAGAAAGGGTTCAACCCTTACGGTGTAAATAAAATTACTTCCTTTTTCTTTTCTTTTCCTTATTTAGATAAGATTTGATTTAGTTTCTGTTTTTTTTTTTCTTTTAGCTAGAGTAATTAATTCTGTTTCCTTCTTTAGCTAGGATTCTTATTTTGGAAGAATTCTGTTTTAGTTAGGATTCCTTATTTGAAGGAATTCTGTTTCCTTATTTGGTGGACTGAAATGCCAGCCACATCTTATATATTAGGCTGTAAATATTCATTGAAAAATAGAATAAAAATTCTCAGTTTTCTTCATGGTATCAAAGCAGATTGTTGTGCCCTAATTGTTCTTCTTTATTCATCATCTTCTAGCCACCTCTTGCATCTGATCATTCTCGGTCTTTCCCATAACCAAAATACAACATGGCCTCACAAACATCATCCTCGGAGGTTACCTCCAGATCTGAGGTCAATTCCCTAGCTCCTTCCTTCCCTGATTCCTCCTCAAATATCATCATAAACCATAAACTCCATGGCCAGAATTATCTCCAATGGTCTCAATCTATATTCATGTATATTTGCGTCAGAGGGAACGATGGACATCTCACCGGTGAAACTGTGGCTCTAGAAACTGAAGATCCTAATCACAGATCATGGAAGACTGATGATCATCTTGTTATGTCTTGGCTGATAAATTCCATGACCACTAAAGTTGGAGAAAATTTTCTGCTTCACAAACAGCCAAGGACATATGGGAGGCTACACGTGAAACATATTCAAGCACAGAAAATACCTCTGAACTGTTTGAGGTTGAGACTAGATTATATGACCTCAAACAAGGAGATATGAGTGTCACTCAATATTTTAACACCCTCACACGCTGCTAGCTGCAATTAGATCTGTATGAGGTCTATTTTTGGAAGTGTGCTAATGATTCTGCTTTGTATAAGCAGATTGTTGAGCAGAAAAGGACTATTAGGTTTCTTCTTGGTCTAAACAAAGATTTAGATGAAGTCAGGGGAAGAGTCATGGGAATCAAGCCCTTTCCTAACCTTAGAGAGGTTTTTTTCAGAAGTTAGAAGAGAGGAGAGTAGAAAGAAATTGATGTTAACAGAAAATAAGCCTGTAGTGGATGGCTCATCACCCACCATTCCTCTCAACCCAATAAGTCAGGAAAAGGGAGGCCTTGGTGTGACCATTGCAAGAAGCCTGGTCATGTCAAGGCTAATTGCTGGAAACTACATGGCAAACCAACAGATTAGAAGCCATCCCATACTCGGTTTGAGAGAGAAAAACCGAGCAAATGCTGCAGTTACAACAAAGAAAAGTGCAGAGGGTATCCTTTCACCAGAGAACAGATTGAAGTACTGCGGAAAATGCTGAGTCAAGCCTCAAGTCCTAGACAACCATCTCAAGCTCCTATCAGTCAAGCACCTGCCAAGCCACATACTAGTCTTCTTGCACACCAAGGTACTTTATCCTATACCCATATTGTCCAAAACAAATCCTCAAAGCCATGGATAATCGCTCAAGAGCCTCAGATCACATGACTGGAGATATTAGCCTGCTCAAAAATTACCAGCCATGCACCAGCAGTTTTGGAGTTCGAATAGCTGATGGCTCTTTATCACCAGTGGCAGGAACTGGATCAGTTCAATTGACAAGGACCGGTTACTTTCCTCTGTCCTTATGTTCCCAAATTGAACTGTAACTTAATTTCCATCAGCCAACTTACTCGTGACCTTAATTGTGTGACTAAGTTTTATTCCAATCTGTGTGATTTCAGGTAGTGGATTCAGGGAAGGTGATTGGCAGTGCTGAGATGCATGGTGGTCTATATTTGCTCAAAGAAAATAATCTTCTTAGCAGACAAGTTCATTTGTCAAGTTTTGGCACTACATCAAACTCAGTCAAGTGTGTTTCAAATCCTATTCAAATCAAATTCAGTCAAGCGTCCAATTCAGTTTCTGATTTTTCTGCTTCCAATTCAGTTTCAATTGAAAGTCAAGTTATTTTATAGCATTTTCGCCTTGGTCATCCAAACTTTGGTTATTTGGAAAAGCTGTTTCCCCCATTTATTCATCAATAAAAGTTTGAATTTTTATCAATGTGAAATTTGTCAGCTTGCTAAGCATACTAGAAATATCTATTCCAGTTTACAATACAAACCTTCACATCCATTCTCTGTCATTCATAGTGATATTTGGGAACCCTCACGGATCAAAAATATTAATGGGGGCTAGGTGGTTTGTTACATTCATAGATGACCACACAAGAACTACTTGGACCTTTCTCATGAAAGAAAAATCAGAAATATCCATAATATTTCAATCCTGTCACTCTATGATTTCTACCCAATTTCAAAGCAAGATCCAAGTTCTTAAGACTGATAATGCCAGGGATTATTTTAACTCTATTCTTGGTCCTTATCTTTCCAAACATGGTATCATTCACATCAGTTCTTGTGTTGACACCCCACAACAAAATAGAGTGGCAGAAAGGAAAAAATAGGCACTTACTAGAGGTTGCCCGTGCCACTATGTTCACCAATAATGTTCCTAAATATTTCTGGGGGAAGGCCATTCTTACTACCACCTACCTCATCAATAGGATGCCTAGCAGAGTCCTGAAATTTCAAACCCCTCGTACAATACTCCTTAATGCCTATCCTCATATCCACTCTTTTTCTTCTAACCTACCACTCAAAGTATTTGGTTGTTCCTCCTTTGTTCATATTCACCAACATCAACGCACCAAACTTGATCCAAGATCCCTTAAGTGTATCTTTATTGGTTACTCCTCCAACCAAAAAGGATACAAGTGTTACTCTCCCATCACTCGAAGAGTCTACAACACTATGGATATAACATTCTTTGAAAATCAGTCCTATTTTCCCAAATCTGACATTCAGGGGGAGAACTCAAGAGAATATCATATTTGGGATCTTCTTCCAGACACCAATGATATGCCTACTCAACCAAAATCTGACCCTATCATTGCAACTGTCCCCGACACACCTGTCCCTACTTCAATACCTATTCCTGTGTCTGAAACAGTGCCTGAAACAGCCCCACTTGACTCAAATCAACCACAACTTGACACTCACAATCCAGAACTACGTGTCTATAGAAGGAGAAGACCTATTGAGCATATACAGGACACCATTCAACTCAAGATTCTCAATCATTGGAGCTAGGTCCTCATGCTCCTAAAAATCATAATGGTATGGAATCCTTATCCTATGATGCTCTTGCTCCTATGATTGATGATTTGAATCAGCCCATTGCTCACCGGAAAGGTGTTAGGGGGTGCACTGATCATCCCATTGAGAAATATGTAGCCTATGGAAAATTGCTTCCTACATACAGGGCTTTTGTTTCAACTCTTGACAGCGTACAAGTACCTAATTCAATACAAGAAGCTCTAAGAATTCTAGCATGGAAGAAGGCAGTGGAAGAGGAGATTCAGGCTCTAGAAAGGAACAATACATGGACTCTAGTTGATCTACCACAGGGCAAGAATCCAGTTGACTGTAAGTGGATATTCACAGTGAAATACAAAGCAGATGGTAGTGTTGAGAGATTCAAAGCTAGACTTGTAGCCAAGGGCTTCACACAATCATATGGGATTGACTACCAGGAGACATTTGCTCCAGTTGCCAAACTCAACACAATTCGAGTTTTACTCTCTCTTGCAGTGAATCAAGATTGGCCTCTATACTAACTTGATGTTAAGAATGCCTTTCTTAATGGAGATCTAGAAGAAGAAGTCTATATGACTATTCCGTCAGGAATGGAAACCAGTTCAAACAACAGGTTAGTGTGTAAATTGAAGAAGTCCTTGTATGGTTTGAAACAGTTTCCACGAACTTGGTTTGACATGTTTGCTAAGATAGTGACTGCTAATGGGTACAAAATCGACCAAAACTTGAGCCTTTATTACAGTTCTTGGAATAAATTTTATGTCGAATGCACCGAAGGAAACTGCCCATTTTGGCCACCCGACCAGATACATCAGCTCTTTTCAAAACATGGCCAATTGGCTGATCGGTGACCACTTGAATGGTGTGCGCATGGAAGTAATGGGCTAACTTCTGGACGCCATCACCAATGCCAAAGTCAATTTTTCTAGGGGAAGGTATCTGGTCTTTGCCCCTTGCATTGTTTTGCTGACATAATAAATAGGATGCTGCTTCCTTTGTTCCTCCCTCAGCAGGACGCACTGACTGTATGTTCTGAAACTGCCAGATATAGTTGCAAAATATCCCCTGGCTGCGGTGTTGACAATATCGGGACAATTGTCAGGTATTCTTTAAGCTTTTCCAGTGCTGCGTCTGCTTCAGCATCCCATTACATCTTGTTGGCACCTTTTAGCAATCTGAAGAATGGTCGCATTTGTCAGATGATCTACGGATGAACCGATTGAGTGCCGCCACCATCCCTGTGAGCTTCTGGACTTCCTTCTTGGTGCGCGGAGGAGAAATAGATTGGATGGCTTGTATTTGATCAGGATCGGCTTCAATTCCCCTTCTACTCACCAAGTGGCCCAAAAAATTGCCCGAGCCAACTCCGAAGGCACAGTTGGCAGCATTTAGTTTCAGCCCGTACCGATCAAGGGTCGAAAAAAATATGCTGGAGATGTTGAAGATGAGTGCTCGGCTCCTTACTCTTTACCACCATATCATCAATGTAGATCTCAATCATTTGTCTGAGGTCTTCTTTGAATATCTTCGTGACTAACTGTTGATAGGTGGCTCCAGTGTTCTTCAATCCAAATGGCATAACCCTGTAACAGTATATACCTCGGGGGGTTATGAATGAAGTCTTCTCCTCATCAGGGCCGAACATGGGGATCTGGTGATATCCCCTATAGGCATCCAGGAACGACATCCTGGAACATCCAGTAGTTGAGTCAACAAGTTGGTTGATCTTTGGTAGGGGAAATGGATCCTTCGGGCAGGCCTTATTCAGGTCTGTGTAATCTACGCAGACTCTCCATTTCCCATTCTTCTTTTTGACCACGACTGTATTGGCCAACCACTCCGGGTATGAAACCTCCCGGATGGCCTCAGCTTCTAATAATCAGCCGACCTCCTCTATGACAGCCTCCGCATGCTGGAGAGCCGACCTCCTTGCCTTTTGTACCACAGGTTTTACCCCCGGATTCACATTCAGCTTATGAGTCATGATCTCAGCGAAAATACCTGGCATTTCATGCGGAGTCCAGGCGAATGTTCCAATATTCTTCAAGAGCATCTCCGTTAGTTCGAGTTTCTCCTCGGCACTCAGATTCGTACCGATCAAAAAGAACCTGTTGTCCTCAGCCGGGCCAATCTGATACTTCTTTAGGCCTTCAACGGCTTTCTTCTGTGGATCACCACCGACATCATCGATCTTCGGGGCGTCCTCGGGTAGTTCCATCAATTGGACTTGCTCGGGAATGGTCTTGGATTTTAGGGCTGCAGTGAAGCACTTTGAGAAATATTTTGATCCCCCAAAATAGAGATCACTTTCCCACCATAGGGAAACTTCAGCACCTGATGGTAGGTTGAGGGGACCGCCTTCAAAGCATGAATCCATGACCTTCCTACTATAGCATTGTAGGAAGAAGGGAATCCACAACAGTGAACTCAACCTCTTGCTCCACTGGACCCACACGGATAGGAATAACAACCCTGCCCAGAGGCCAGACGGGGGCAGAATTGAATCCTATGAGGGGGCACTTCCGCCGGTTCCAGATCCTCTTCAATCAATCCAAGCTTCTTAAATAGGCTTAGGAACATGACTTCTGTTGAGCTTCCTGCGTCCACCAGAATTCTCCTTACTTCAGAGTCGAACTATGCCAAAGTGATTACCAAAGCATCATTGTGCGGCAGCTGAACACCAGAATACTCGTCTTCACGAAAGGTGATTCCTTCCGCGGTGGCTTTCCTCGGGTGTTTGCTCAGCTGGCCTGCAACGCCCAAGATTTCTTGACTTTGTGGATTAGGGACATGGTTGATGACACTCTGAGGCCGCTGCTTCCATATGGATCACGTGGATGACTGCAGGTCTTGGAACATCTCTGCGTGCCCTGGCTCTTGGTGGGGGTTGCACCTCCTCGGCAGCCTCCTCCCGGCAATCTCTTCTCGTTGCCTCCTTGCTCTCTGTCCTGTGGGGCTGCTTCTCTAGTTCTGCCCTCATCTATGAACTCTTTAAGGTGGCCCTTGCGCACTAATTCCTCCAGATGGTGCCGCAACGATCGGCGACTCCGGTGCGATGCCCCTTGTCTTGATGATACGCGCAATAATCCTTGGAATTCTCATTTCCAGGGAAGTCTGGTAGCTTTCCGGGCCATCTGAAATATGGCTTATTTCTTATTTGAGGGAGGATCTTGAAGATTGGCATCTTGAACACCGTATTGACTGCTTTGAAGACGGACTTCTCTTCATCAATGAATCGGCGGCCTCCTTCCCGGCTTTTATCTCCTCTTTGGCCTTGAGATCTTTTTTCTTTTTGTTCGGCCGGCTGTGTCTCGTCCTCCACTTTGGCGTATTTTTCAATGCGGCACATAAGGTCTGACATGTTGGCCGCAGGCTTTTTGGTCAAGGAGAGCCACAGCTTATCCTCCTTCTGCAACCCCAACTTGAATGAAGTCACGACCAATTGCTCCGAACATTCTCCCCACCTCGTTGTAGAGCTCCAGGTAGCGGTGGGAGTAATCTCTCAATGATTTCCGGGTTTTCTTTTCATTGTGAGGAGAACGTCAACAGTTTTGGGCTGTTTTGTGTTAGCCAAAAACCGAGTGACGAATTCCTCTGCAAGTTGCTGCCAGCTCCGGATACTGCCAGGGGGCCGTTTATGGAACCATTGGAGTGCCGTATCCCCCAAACTGGAAGAGAATACTCTGCACATAAGATGATCGTTTGCTGCTCCAAAGCGTCATGGCTTACATGTAATGGCGATAATGGGACAGGGGGTCAGTCCTTCCGTCATAGAGATTCAGCCTTGGAGTTTGGAACTTCTCCGGAGGCTCTTGCGTCAGTTATTTCGTCAATGAACGGAGAGGCAAAGATCCGCCCTAGGGCTTTTCTTGCCATCATGCGTGTGCTCTGGCCCTGAGTACCCCATTCCTCTTCATGCCCCCACTCCTCTATCTTTGTTTTCCCCGTCTTCTTTCGTCGCAAAGTTATCTCTTCTTGCTCTGAGCTCTCTACTTCTTCTGAGTGCGCCTCCGGAGTCTTTTTCGAGGAGCTCTTTTTATGATGCACCTTGGTGAACAGGTCAGCGTCAGATTTCACGCTACGCTTTGTAATGGTTTTAGCATGGCGCGAGCCCTTCCTAGAAGGAGTGACATCACGTCGTGAGTGAGAACGCACCTCTTCTTGTTCATGGATGTCCCCATCATCTTCGTTAGTGGAGTCCTTGTAAAGAGCATCATAACTTTCGTCAGATTCTGAATTAGATTGATCAGAATCGGCTGCATGGCTTGCAGTAGACTTTCCCTTTTCTTTACTTAATTCCAACAGAATCTCCTCCAATTCTGCTTGCTTCTCACTGGCCTTAGCCATCAATTCCTCTCTCCTTTTCAGTGCCTCCGAGTCCTCCATTTTCCTTCTTCTGGCATGCTCCAGACCCAGAGTCCGGATAACCAATGCACTCCCTTTAGTTTTGGCAAGGGTGGAACTGTCCCCTACCCGTGGAGATGATGGTGGAGTGGTGTTTCCTCCTGAAGTCATTATGTGGACAAGTGCTAGAAACTTGATAAAGAAATGAGAAAAAGGCTGATGATCAACAAGACTGGGCTAAACAAGGAGCCCCACGGTGGGCGCCAAATGTTCGGCAGCAAAAAATACCGCCGGAACTGCTGACCACGCCAACCGAAAATGCAATCGCCGACCTGCCGAACAAACACAGAAAGAAAGGTTACGGCCGGAGTGGAGGTCTCTGGCCGAAAAACCCTCCGATGCTTAAGTCAGCAAATCGCTCAAAGAGGAAGGTTTTCAGAAAAGAAATGAGTAAAAGCTTAAGTTGGCAATAGTCAGCTTACCTTCATTGTGTAGTGGAATGACCTATTTATAGTAACCTAAATAATAAGTGAAGTATACTTGCGATTTGACATTATCCACGCTTCCGTGTTCCTTTTTCCCTTCCTTACTTTAAATGCCCTTCCCGTCCATTTAATGCCTTAAACCTTTCATTTAATACACCATGCCTTTCATTTAATGCTTCTGATGGTTTAACACGGTAATACAACCCGAATTTCAGGGTCAGACTGTCCTCCTGTCACATCCGTCAACTACACGTAATGAAACGAACTGACTCAGTTACTTCCTCAGAAATAAATACCTAGTTCAGTCATGACTATAGTGCATTTATGGTTACGAGCCTTCTTTAAGGCTGTGGGCCCCGGGCCCAACATTTACTAGCCGCCAATCGATGGGCCGAACAGACTGGCTATTGAGGTTCTCGGCTATAGCCACGTAGCGACATACTATTCAGAGGTGCTAAGGCTCGGGGTATTCTCTGGAATGTTATCCCAAAGACACGTGTTCACTTATAGTACTCACGTGGAACTCTCATGAAATGAATCATTGTTCAGCGGAACGCCACGTGTCACGATGTTAGAGTGCTCGGCAGATGACTACGTGGCTCACACGAATATGCTCGCATCGAGCCACGTGGCGCATTGACTACACTTGTACGGCATCCGTACATCTAAGTATTATTTTGCCCAACACATTCAAACAAAATGTTTCATATTCACCAAGTAACTACGCCTTAGCACTACACAAAATAAATTATCATTTCTCATGTAGTAGTGCCCTCCCCAATTTAATGGGATAAAAACATCAAAATTTAGTTTAGTTGACATGATTATGAATGGTACTTAACCAATTTGCATCCCGTGTGATAAACCAACGAGTACCTTAGTCTACAATTTTACATGCTATACCATATTTTCAATTGAAATCATGGCTCATTTTCCTAAAAATTATCCACCTTAAGATTAAATTGCTTTACATAATTACCAGTGACACTACTTGCCATGGAGAATTGATATTGTGGAATCCATTTCAATATGCTTTACAAATCTGTCAAATGTTTAGAAGGCTTTTTTATTTAAATTGCTATCCATAATGGTATTCAAACCTTGTAATGGAACCCATATCGTATCATACTACTATTCTAAAATTCTTAATATGTGGGGGGAAAAAATTTGTTGGACTCTAATAACCCTTTTTTTTGTAAACAAACCCATTTGTGTCCCTTTATCCCCAAAACTGCCAACTCTAGTTGAAGACCTTCCATCTATGTATAATCAATGCTATATTTAAAGAGATCTAGTAGTTGATGAACACATTCCATCTTCCCATAATCAATATTGTATTTGAAGACATTTATTAGTGGTTGAATACCTCCCATCTTCCCACAATCAGTACTTTAAGTGAAGAGATTTCAATTCTCTGCCCCAACCATAACTCCCTCCAAATGCTTCTCATCGCCGTTTTGAAGATGCCCGAGTCGAAAACCACCGAAAGCGCTGTGACTTAGTCAACTCCACAACCTCTTTTCATCATTTCCCTTACAAGTTCGCCAATTTTCCCAACCATACCGATTTGTGAAAACTATTGAAGGAGCTCTACAAGTAGCTTGTGAGTCTCTCTCCTCACTTGTGTTTTCTAAAATGTGGAAAATTTTATTGTTCGAATGCAATTTTATATTGTTTCTTGGTTCTTCTTCTTAGAATTGTTTAAGTTTTTTCAATCCAATTCCAGTTCTTTCAAAATTATGGACACCATAATTGATTTTGTTGTCTGGGCAATTAGGTTTGAGTTGGAAATGGAAGATAACTTATACACATAAAGGGAAATAAGTAATTATGCTTATGTTAATCATAGGAAGTACATTTTGTTTTCCTTGGAATATTAGGTTAGGTGCTAGAAACATTTACAGTGTGGCTTGGATTGATAATTTGGCAAGGGGAAAAAGAGGGAAATATTTGGAAAGGGGCAAAAAAGGGATATAGAAAAAATAAGGATAGAGTAAGAAATTATAAAAATACTAAATGCATATTTTTATTTGAGTAGATTAGAAAATATAAGAAATAAAAAGCATTATTCTATAAATTAATTTCCTATTCTAGTTTTTCAAATCTATACCATTTCCCTTCCATTATTTGTCACAACTGAAACATAGAAGTAATTTTGAATCCTATTCCTCTTTCACTTCCCTTAACAAATTTTTGACACAAACATAGCCTAAAAGAGTTCCAAATAAAAGGTTTGGCTATTTACATCAGTAGTCAATTAGAGTTTTGGTTTTTCTGTAGTGTTGATGACAACATAGAGCAATTATCCTTATTATTCCAGATATATCATAAAATGTATATTCTATATGTGTATAAAAAAATAAAATAAAAATTGACTATGATTGCTAGCCTTAGCTTGTTTCCCTTGCACAACAAAGGTATGATTGCAGCAAAGGGTTCACTCTTTCTATAATGACTTCAAGAAGAAGACACTCAAGCTATAGAAGGTAATGAAATTAACAATGTAATGTTCGAAGCTATGCAAAGCTCCGAGCACATACTCCTATATGTTTTGGGTGGGGGTGGGGGGCTAGAAAAATATTGAATCGCATAATTTGGCTATTCTAAAGTAATGCATTTTATCTAGGTAATCCAAACTTATCCATATTTTTAAGTAATGTCATTCTAATAAAACAAGATATGTTATTATAATCTTTCCATTTTCACTTGTATAAGTAAATTCACATACATAAGCAAATTAAAATGAGACATATTTTAATAATTAGAATGTTGCATTGTTTTGTGCTCGAGTATTTATCTAGGATTGGTTCCTAGTTTTTGCATTTCAGTATTCTCTATTTTATTTATTTTTTGAACTCTTTGCTAATCCACATAATATATCTACTTATCTAAAAATGTTATTCAATTACATAAAAAATGTTGGGCGACTTGGCTCCAACTTCTCTTGCAATCCCCTCTCCACCAATACCGAGAATTTTTTTTTCTTGCTCTATTTGGTTCCTGTCAATGTTGGTGGTAATTTTTTATTTTATCCTTTGCTCTACTTCTAAAAGGAAAGGAATACTTGGTTTGCATGAGAATAAGATCAAATGCAATTTGTATTAGAGTTATTACAAGACTAAGGATGTTTTTTTTCTCTCGGCGCACGATAAGCTTACTGCTATCATGCACCACTTAGGAGTTCTAGGAGATGGAACCCCTCGTTTCAAAGGGGTAGTATTAGGAAATCTTTCATGCTGATCATGTCACTATAGATATTGCTGAGGATTACAAGTTTAATAGAGGCATAAGAATAGTGAGCGAGGAAGAGGCTATGTAAGGGTAATGGTCTTATATGTAGAGGAGCTTCAATGGCTCCAAAACATTTGGCCAGAAACCTTTAGGAAGGAAGACAAAAGATTGCAGCTGGGTACCATCATAGGAGGAGCCAGAACTGTCATCTGCTCTCTAATCTCAGATGGTTTGGGTAGAATGTTGGAACTAAGATTATTTGCCCCCTATGGATGAAGGCTGATTATGATACCATAGGTGGTAGAAGGGAAAGGTTGGGACTTTCTGGCAAAGATCTTAGAACCTTTCCTTCCTTGGAGTCCTCCAGTAACAAATAGAGTTTCTACTCAGTCCAGCAAATCCATGGTTCAGAAAGCTGGAAGTGTTACGCAGCAAACTAAGGTTACAAGATCCTATCTTCAGGCTGCTGCAATTCCTGTATGGAATGCTTCCACTGTTCATAGTTCTTTAACAAACACCAGGTTTTTGTCAATTTAGAAGATGCTGTTGAGAGTAGTCACAGTTTGAAGAGATGTCTGGTTAGTAGTTTTGGCGATTCAGCCTTAGCCAAGATTGATATAAACAGGGTACAAACTTGGGTACATAAAAATTGGTCTTTTCTTGGTGGAGTTATTGTTAAAGAACTATATGAAGATAGATACCTTTTTATATTTCCCTCAAAAGAGATTGCCACTCAGATCTTAAAGAAAGTCATTCATAGAGGGGAATTATCTAGCATTAGACCCTTGGCATAGCTGGATTTGTTATTCCAGAAAGAGGTTGGAAGCAAATTTCTGTGTGGATCATGGTGGTGGGTTTACCAGTATATCTGTGGAATATTAATGTGTTTCAGAGTATAGGAAACTTCTGTGGAGGTTCTAGGCATTAAAGAAAATTGGAGCAGTTCTTCAAATTACAAATGGGTAAGGATCAAGGTTAAGAGTGATGGAAGAAAAGTCCAGCATCAGTTCCTCTGTTAGTTGGTCAAACCAATTACAATTGGCCCTATTTGGGTTGAGAGGAGACCATGGGTGGACTGGCTTGATACATCCACCATCATGGTGTTTTCCCGGCCATCAATGAGGAAGCTGAAGGTGGTGCGTGGAGCAACTGCTGATACATTGAATTTACCAGCTCTTGGTAATCGAAAACGTAAATTTAATCAGCAGACCGAGGTTCAGAAATCCAAAAGCCACCCTAATATTGCTAGGAAAGTTAAATGGATCCGGGTAGGTGAAACATCAAAGAAAACTGAGAATGAATCTCAACATTCATTGAACCAGGTTGTCTATCTTACAAATAATAAATTTGAGATTCCAGGTAGTCTGAAGGATGTGGAGTTATTACCCTCGAATAATGACAGTATGGATCATATTAATGATGACCTCTCTCAGCCGACAATTGTTTATAATGATTATAATGATCCATTAAGGAGGATTTATTGTCCTTCTCAGTTGGCTACAGTGGTTCCTGACAGTGAAAGATTCTTTGGGAAAAAGTATAGTCCCAGGAAGATGGGTATGAAAACCAATAAAAGGACAGCTCTACCCTTAGCTCTCTCCATTCCAGTTGATGAAGCAGAAAACTGTGGAGAGTTTTCTCCTTTTGAAGGAGAGTTTTCTCCTTCTGAGAGTATGCTCTAGCCTTTAGACTGCACACCTCTTGACTCATGTAGTCCAACAGAGTGGAATTCTGATGTTTTATTACTGGGAGACGGTGGCCATGATTAGCAAAAGATCTCAACCTGGGTTCTTAATAGAATGAAGTCACTAAAGAAAATTTTGGGGTGAGGATTTGGAAGATAAGTTAATGGACCTTGTTGCACTCGATTGAAGAAAGAAGGAGGAATAAGCAAATGGAAAAAGGAGAAAAAAAAAGGAACCTGCAAAGGAGTTCGAGAACTTAAAAATCTGTAGTGGACAATTTCATACGAAAAAGGAACACAGCAAGATGATCAGTCGGCAGTTTTTGGGGAAGGAAGAAGTAGTAAGCCATTACCATTGTGTTTTAAATGAAACCCAAAATACCTGAGTTGGAATGTTAGAGGTTGCTGTGGGTTGGAGAAAAGAATGATAATCAAATCCTCTCTAAAGGCATGGCATCCAGATGTGGTCTGTTTGCAGGAAACTAAGTTAAGTGATATTAATGATTTCACGGTTAGATCTCTGTGGGGTGGCAGTTGGGTTAAATGGTTAGCGTTGGATTCTGTGGGTGGTTCAAGAGGAATTCTGATCATGTGCAATGATAGAAAGCTGATGCTGATGGATTCAGAGTTGGATCACACTTTTTATCTTGTTTATTTTAGCAGATTGAGGAAGATATGTTCTGGTCCTTTACACGTGTGTGAGGGCCAGTTGAGAATAAGTTAAAAGCAGGTTTTCTGGAGGAAGTTGGGGCAGCTGTATTTCGATGGAATGTTCCTTGGTTTATGGGAGGTGATTTTAATATGGTTAAAAGTGTTGAAGATAAATGGAATTGTAAAAGAAGAACAAAAACATGACTATTTTTTCAGATTTTTTAGATGACCCCGTGATGTATTGATCTGCCATTGGGAGGGTGCAAATATACTTGGAGTAACAGTAATAGTAAATTAAAAATTGATCGGTTCCTAGTGTCTAATGATTGGAAGGAATTATTCTGAAGTATATCAAAAAACATTGCCAAGATTAATATCAGATCACTTTCCAATTTTGCTGGATGGAGGAGGGTTGAAGGGTGGACCTAAACCTTTTAGGTTGAAAACATGTGGTTGCAAGTGGAAGGCTTAAAGATATGATTGCAGCTTGGTGGCAGAGCTACAAATTTAATGGAACAGCTAGTTACAGGTTAATGCAAAAGCTAACCTGCCTGAAAGCTGATCTAAAGAAGTGGAATGCTGAGGTTTTTGGGAAGGATTAATCATCAGAAACTACAACTGGAAAAGGACATTTGTCATCTAGATTTATTGGACGATAAAGGTAAGCTTTCTGTGCTGACAGAAGTAGCAGAGAGGAAAAAATTTCAGAGCTGAAAAAAATACTTCATATGGAGGAGATTAGTTGGAGACAAAAGTCTAGAGTGAAATGGCTCAAAGAGGGAGATCGGAACACTAAGTTTTTCCACAAGATGGCATCAGCAAATAAGATGAGGAATTGGATAGATAGAATTAGGTTGGATGGTTCAATAACAAAAGATCCGAAATAGATTAGATAGAGAATTCTGCAATTTTATCAGCAGCTCTTTGAGGAAGAGGCTTGTTAGAGGCCAAAAGTTGATAATTTAAGCTTTTCTCAGTTGAGTTTATTAGAAGCTGAGGAGCTGGAAAAGCACTTCTCTGAGGAGGAAGTCTTTCAAGCTCTTAATGATCTTAATGGAGAAAAGCACCAGGTCCAGACGGCTGGACTATTACCTTTTTTCAAAGCTGTTGACTGTTTTTAAGGAAGATTTGATGCAATTTTTTGCTGAGTTTCATGACAACAGTAGATTTGTCAAAAGCATGAAATCAACATTCATTGCTCTTGTTCCAAAGAAACCTGGTGCAGTGGATATTAAAGATTCAGGCCTATCAGCTTGGTGGGGGCTATTTATAAAATTTTATCCAAGGTTCTTGCTAGCAGGTTAAGAAAAGTTTTGGATCCTCTTATTTCATCTTCTCAGAATGCTTTTGTGGGGGAAAGACAGATATTGGATGCTGTTTTAGTAGCAAATGAGGTCATTGACTCAAAGTTAAGAAAAAGGGAACAGGAATTGTATGCAAATTGGACATTGAGAAAGCTTATGACCATGTCAATTGGAATTTCTTGGTCTACTTGATGGGGAGAATGGGATTTGGTAGCAAATGGTGTCAATGGATCAAATGGTGCATTTCCACTGTAGATTTTCAATCGTGATTAATGGGTCTCCTGAAGGTTTCTCGCTTCTTCTAGAGGTTTAAGGCAAGGTTGATCCACTCTCTCTTTCCTTTTTCTTTTAGTTATGGAAGTACTCAGTAAGATGTTGCAGCAAATGGAAGGAGCTGGCTTTATAGATGGCTTCACAGTCGATACAAGTAGGAACTCCTTCAGTATATCTCATTTGTTATTTGCAGATGATTCTATCATATTTTGCGAGGCTAATTTAATGCAAGTGGGGCATTTACGCTGCACTTACTAGGATTCGAGGTGGTTATAGGCTTAAAATTAATCTCCAAAAGTCCGAGGTCATAGCAGTGGGGGCTGTGGAAGGAGTAGAGGATTTGGCCAATATTTTGGGCTGTAAGATTGGCTCTTTTCCTACTACTTATCTTGGTTTGCCTTTGGGTGCTCATTATAAGTCCAAAAATATTTGGGACCCTGTTTTGGAGAAATTTAGAAGCAGATTAGCTGGTTGGAAACTAAAATATCTCTCGGCTGGGGCAAGGATCATTTTGATCAAAAGTGTTCTTGCTAGCCTACCAACCTATTTCCTATCCCTTTTCAGCCCCAATCTCAGTTGTCAAGAATTGGAAATGATGCAAAGAGATTTCCTTTGGGATAGAAGTGAGGTTGTCCACAAACACTGTCTAGTGAGTTGAAAGGAAGTTTGTAAACCCTTAAAGGCAAGAGGAGTGGGTGTCCGACAATTAAAGCTAAATAATGAAGCTTTGTTAGGGAAATGGCTATAGAGATATGCTCAGGAAGACAATAAACTATGGAAAAAGCTGATTGCAATTAAATATGGTGAAGAGTTTGGAGGACGGTCCACTTCTTTGGTGTCCAGTCCTTTTGGTACTGGGTTATGGAGAGGAATTAGAAGATTGTGGCAGATTTTTAGTAGTGGTATTTCATGGCAGGTTGGGAAAGGTAACAGAATTTTATTTTGGAAGCACGATTGGTTATGCATTGGCTGCCTTTCTGATATTTTTCCAGAAATCTATGCAATTGCAGCAAATAAAGAGGCAACAGTCTTTGAATATTACAATAATGCTGGAAATCAAAGCAGTTGGTCTGTGCTATTACGGAGGACTGTAAATGACTGGGAGTTTGATAATTTTATGGCATTGATGGAACTACTCTGTTCTGTTCAATTGACTAATAATTCTAATGTGGCTATTTGGAGGCATTCAAAGAATAGTGTCTTCTCAGTGAAATCCTTTTATTCCTTTCTACAGGGAGGTAGTAAAGACATTTTTCCATGGCCGAAGATTTGGAAAGTAGCAGTCCCTACCAGAGTTATATTTTTCTCATGGTGTGTTGTTAAAGGTAAGGTGTTGACTATGGACAACCTACAGCAGCGAGGACATCATTTAGCCAATTAGTGCCCGTTGTGTCTTAAGCAGCAAGAATCTATAGCTCACCTCTTCATTCATTGCTCATGGTCGGCTGAGCTATGGAGTTTGATTCTGAATTGTTTTGGTGTTCATATGTGTTTTTCGGAAGATATTAGAAATTTGCTATTGCTTTGGTGGGTCAACCTTTGGCAAAAAGGATAAAGCTTATTTGGAATTTGGTTCCCTTTTGTCTTTTTTGGATAATTTGGAAGAAGCGTAATAGAAGAATCTTTGACGATGACATGAGGACTATTCTAAAGACAAAGTCTCTATTCCTTAATTGTTTATATAGTTGGGCAAAAGCGAGAAGTGAACTTGATATTTGCTCCTTTTTGAATTTTCTTGATGCTTTGAGCTAATCAACGTTATTGGTTGCTTTGTAAAGCTTTAATTGCAGCTTTAAAGCATCTCCCTGATGCTTTTAACTGCTCTTTTGAATAAAATTTTTACTTATCTTTTCAAAAAAAAAAGATCAAATGCAATTTTGAAATTTGAGACTTCTTGAATGATTGTTGAGATCTATAAAATGAAATTTTAATCTAGTCAAATTGATGAAAAATCTCAGTAATTGATTTTGACAATGTTGGTTTTGGGGGAAAATTTTGGGATTTAACAAGTTTATCTTGTACAAAAATTACGAGTTTTGTTAATGAGATTTTTGGACCAAGGTAATGATAAATGAAAAACATTTTGTGCATTACAATCATGGCTACCTATCCATCTAACGTAATTGATGACAAATGATGGGGAAAAATAGGTTTGCCTTTAAGAGCTATGGATTGATTTTAATATTTTTGATAAATTTCAGTTCTCTCCAGCTTTGTGGCTTTACTACATTCGGCTATTGTCTACTTTTTTCCATTCTCTTTGTTGGTCTTTTCGCCATTCTCTTCTTCCATGGCTCCAGTAACTCCCTCCCTCCAAGGACCTGCCCAACTTGGTGCCACCATGCTTCCTTAGCCCACTAAAAGCGAAAAATAATAATAATAATAATAATAATAATCTGTTTCAACTTTTTGTACTGCTATATTGTACTTTATCCTTGTTTCCTATTTGAAACATGCCAAGCAAACTCTGTTTCCATTGTTTTATTTATTGATTTTGTTTAAACATAATACTTTCCTTTTTAATAATTAGTAGTTATAAAAATCTAACTATAGATGTTTTATTAAGAAATTATGTCTTTCAATCTGTCAAACTATGGTTGTGTAATGTTTTTATTTGTCAATTTGTTCCAATATGTTTCAACTGTGTCTATCCTACTTGGCTGTCTTTTTAACTCGTATAAATTATCTGTCCGTGTAATCTACCTTACATTCTGTGGTATTGCTATTTTACTTCTAGGCTATGTATAATTGCCATCTTCTTTGCTTCCAAAACACTATCTAGTAATAGTCTATACTATCATTCATAACAATTGTATGAATGATAGTATTTTCGTGACCCAGGATTTATTTGGATTATTATGTTTAGTATTTATTTATCATTATCTTATTCGCCAGGGCATAATTGTCATTTTGTGAGTTGGGCATTTTAACACTCAAAACATTATCAGTTTGGGAACCCCGTCCGCACGGATGTACGTACACCAGTCCGTTCATATGTCTGTGTGTATTTCTGGACTTGCTAACATATTTCCAACAAGTTTTAAATATATATATATATAATATATACCTCTACATAGGTGGACAATCCACCCAAACCCCTGCATGCCCAGCTATCCAAAGAAACTCCATGTGGCATTTTTATGTTTGCTATTTCCGTCAGCAACATATATATACTATGCATGCATAGGAAGGGTGGGTTAGTCTTGACTAAGCTCAGTGTTGAGCTAAGAAATGGAGAGAATTGAGTAAGATGAGGGTTGAGAGTTGTTGAGTGAAAATCACTATGCATGTGAGTGCTGTAAGGGTAAAGAAAGAAAAGAGATGAGAAAAAAAAAAAAAAGAGAAGAACAAAGAAAAGAAAGAGGAAGATAGGGTGCTTCATCCGTCATCTAGTACCCTTACCCTTGTATCCTTGTGTTCTTGGCCTCATATTGTTCTAAAGGTAAGGATCCATAACAATGTTGTTAAAATCCTAATTTTAATTGTAAAATCATAAGATTTTACGATTTACAGTGAAAAAACTTATTAAATCGCATTAAAAATCACATTTTAGGATAAAATAGGTAAAATAGCGAGATTAGAATGTAGATCGGTAAAATCCCAACTTTAGATGTGATTTTAACGATTTTACAAAATCCAGGCTTTTTGTGTAATTTTAACAAACTAAGGGAAAAAATAAAATTAAAATATAGAAAATCCTATGTACTGAGCAGAGGTCCCCCCCCCAAAAAAAAGTGAAATCCAGCAAAAGTAGCCAAGTAGGTCAACAGTTCGCCCTTCCATCACCCCAAGTCTTCTCCAGGTGCGATCTATCACTGCCGGTGTTATGAGCTACGAATTGCAAATAAATTCCGGTCGACATGAATCCGTCATGGTCCATCTTTGCAAATGACCTTCTAGTTCCAGTGTTGGGTTATGGTTTTATATAGTTTTGGATTGTGGTCCCTTCCTAGCATTATCAGCTCTAGCTAGCCATTTTTTCGGTGTTCTTCCCTTCCTTCAACGAGTCACCAAGCCTACAACTACTTTCGCTGAGTTCTCCCTGAAGTCACACAGCCATTCTGATTCTGGTTTTTCTTTTCATTTCTTTTTTTTTTTTGCCGGGGGGGAGGGCCTCTTGCCCTTTCAAAAATTATTTATGAGAAATTATTTTTTTGCTGAGAGTCTTAAAATATTTTTACTGAAAATTTATTTTTTGCTAAGATTTTGATAAATGTTTTTTGCTAGGAATTTCTTTTGCTTTTTTTTTAATTTTTAGCTAAGAAATTTTTTTGTTTGTCGTGTTTGATGAATACAGTGATATCTAGTAGTGGTAGTCTTATCTAAATGTTAACTATTATATTATAGGGGTGTTTGGTTAACCAAAATTACCAAAGTCCACCCACTTTTACCAGCTTTTTATACTTCTTTCAATTAAATTTCGTCATATATCACTTTTACGTCAAATTTTGGTACTTTACTATAGTTTTTGTCCAACTTTGGCCAACCAAACACCCCTTATATAAACTATGATTTCATGAGGTAAGCTGTAGGTAAAATCTTACAATTTTATGATTTGATGTTATATATGATGAAATGTGATGAATTAGTGTGATGTGTTGGACTGTGATGCCTTGCTGCTTTGGTGTTGAGTAGAGATGGTTGATGTGCTGTGTTCGTTATCCCGGAATTGTGTGATAGATAAACTTTCTAATATCCCAGCTATGTGATCAAGGGATGATGGGTTAGATGATTACTATCATGGCTGTGGGACCAAGGGACAATAGATTGTAAACTAAATCAAATGGCCACGTGTAATCACGATGGGTTTCTACCCATATGTGGTGTGTGCATGAGTTGTGTGGATGTGACATGATGGTGAGGGTGATATTATAATGTCAAGGATGATGATATATGATGACGTGATTAACGGCTTAACAATGGTATTAAATAGTACGATGGTATGCTAAATTATGAGATACATGATCAGTCTAATATTATGTTAGGGACATGGTATATATGTATATTGTTGCATAGTGGGCACGTGTGTTTTTAGTGCTACTCCCCCACAGATTTGGTTGCAAGCCGAGGTTACCTATAAGACCTTTGGCTAGGAGACCTAGTTTCCCTAATTCTTTTGCCTTTACCTTGTATTACTTATATTTTCTTTTAGTACCTTGGTGTGAGGTTCGTACAGTTGTTCAATGGGGTTGTTGTAATGGGCTGAGGTGAGCCAGTTTGGCTTCTTTTGGAGCATTGTGCCTAGCTGAGATTGAGGTTTTATTATTATATTCTGGTCTTTATCTATTTTATCTTTATTTTGCAACAATTGCAGTGTGGCTCTACTGGGGACAAGATTTCTAGATTGAATGTATGATTGCAAGTGTTTTAGCTTGTGTCCCTAGGCCGCAGAATTTCGAGTTTGACAAGTATAGATTACATTGATACATAAGCATTCAACAACTTGCCTCCTCTATCTTACAAACATGTGGTATGTTTATGCTCTTCATCCATGCTACATTGGGCCAAGTTCATGCAAGAAGCCCTTTGATAAGGGGACCAAATCCTTATTTGAAACAAAATAATCACAATCAATATGTTGGTGCAACTACACATGGATAAAAGTATGTTTCTTAACTTTATGCTTGCGTTTACAAAGTATTGGCATGTTACATTCCTAGTGTTCAATCACGAGAAAGTTGCTATGTTTTTATATATTCTTGCTCACCACTTGAAAATTTTTAAGGTCAATTTAATTTTAAACATTCAAACCAAACCGTTGGTAGATATTTCAATGATATCCCAAAAGTGTAGCTATGGCTTCAAGCTGACTTTGCTCAAGCCATCGAATCGACTCATCGCAAATTGAACTAATAATATGATGGTGATGGTTTCAAGTATAGCTGTATTAGAGTTACATGAGCTGCTACACTCCTTTGTTACACAATAAAATTGGTGTACTACTAGTATATAATAACTTCCACTTATGTTAGCATTGCTTGGGAGCACTAGATGACACCAACACTAGGGCTTGCGTAGGAGCTGTTCTACAAGCCTAGGTATAGAACACGAAAAAGATATTTGCAACAAATGTACCCATGGTGTGTTCTCTAGAAATGCAACTTTATATGTCTTACCAAGGTGAGAAAGGCCTACTGCGAATTCTAGGGTGCTAAGAGATGTTGTCATTAGACCTAACGGTCTTAAGAGTGCCCACAAGTATAAATCTATGGATGTATTTTAGTTAATGCAAAATTGGTACAATATAGTTATGTTGACCTAAGGTCTATAAACTTAGTTTGTGTTTGATTTTGATAATAACAAACATTGAATTAAATTTTCACAATTAATTTTCAAATAGACATTGTATGAAATTTTAATTTGATAGATTAAAATAATATGCTTGGAAGAAATTGATATTATTTTTCAAGTATTTTACGTAATTAGGATGAAGAAATTAAAAAATTTCAAAATTTGGAATAATAGAAATCCAAAGTACATGAAAATTTGAAGTAGAAGGTTACCTCGGATAAATAGACAAATCAGAAACAATTTAGTATTTGAATGATATCTTCCAATCTAAAGGTTCAATTTGTATGAAATTTTAATACAGTAAACTAGACTTTCATGTCTACAACTTTACCTAAGGAAATTTATGTGATCTAAAGGTAAAATGTCAAAACAAGAGCTGGAAGATCAGTCATTGTAGAAGAGGTTTCATTCTAAATGTTGAAGCTAGTCTCGATTTTTTGAGACATAACTCAAACTATACTGCTTTAAAACTTTCTGATTTTGGTGTGAGAAGAATACTTATAAAACTACAACTTTTAAAGTTCAGGTTTCTTCAAATTCAAAAATAATCATGGTAAAACAGTAGCTTCAATTGGAAACACAGACTCATATTTTCAAAAACAACTATCAGGAGCTATTCTTGGTACTGAGGCTATATTATGAAACTCAAATTTGGACAAGTGATAGCTGACTTACATGCCTACAAAGTCATTACTTTTAGACATGTCAGATATGAACGTTAAGAGAGTGAAAAAGTGTCACAAAGTGATCCAAAAAATTTGAACTTAAAAATCAGCATTGGAAGCAAGGAATTCAAATTCTTTCAAGGGCAAAAGTGTCTTTTCACTTAGTATGGCCATTTGGAGATTTTTGTCTATAAACAATCCTCAAACTCAAATTCAAATAGCATAAGAAGCAAGAAAGAAGTGTTTACCAAAGATAGACAAGAAAGTTCATAATTTTGCAAAGATAGAATTATATTTTCTAACACTTGCGCTTCATCTGTCATATTCAACACGTTAAAGTTTCTTTTTTGATTTGATTAAGTTTTTAAACTCATTCATCATTATTATAAGAAAGGAAATTTATAATTCTCTTGATTTGTGAGAATTGGACGAGCTCTTCTTAGTTTTGATTCAAGTGTAAGGACCAAGACAAGGTTTGCTAGCAAGTGTTAGAACCAAGAGAAAAGATGTTCTTCTAAAGAAACTTGTGGAGCGATTTGGGAATAGAATTACCTGGGGAAAGGTTTGCTAATACCTTAGGAAGTTAGTGTGTATCAAGTTCTTCAAAAATAGTGGCGAAATCTAAGAGAAGGTCTTCGAGAGTGGATGTAGGCAATATTGAAACCGAACCACTATAAATTGATCGTGTTTACTTCTCTTCTGTTCTCTTAATATTTATTGTAAACACAAGCACTCACTGTTCATCAACAAATATTGAATATTTTTTAATTATTTATATTATTAAGAGTATTTCATATTTGATTGTCCTTTTTATTTAGACATATTTGTTTTAGGGGTTGAAATTTTTATTTGCAAAAATTTTTCAAGCAACCCTATTCATTCCCCCTCTAATGTTGCTACTTAGGACAACAAGCTAGGCAACGCAAAATAGGTACAATATAGTTAGGTATAGTATTGGCAATAACTTATCAAGCTATTACTTGACACGGGATATACTAATGGGTAGGGGTTTCTTACACCGTGTTGAGGCTAACGTTATCAAATGTCCCTGTGGAGAAAAGGAGTTGCGCCTACAAATCCTAAAGAATTTCTTAATATGAAGCACTCTGCAACTCGTAATGTGATTGAGCGATGTTTTGGATTGCTTAATTGAGGTGAGGCAATTCTTAGGAGCCCGTCATTCTTCCCCGTTAGACACAAGGTTGGATCGTTGCTACTTGTTGCCTCCTGCATAATCTTTAAAGACAATCCATATCCATTCACCATGTGTAAGGTGAATTTGATACATTGCCTGTCCAACCAGATTTTGGGAATGAATATAAAACAAGGTTGCGGCGTGAAATTAGTGAATTGAATGGAAGACAACCTTAGCCGCTCAAATGTACAATCAATTGCCCACTAGTACAAGGCAGAGTCAGCTGCCCTAGTGTGATAATATTCGGTGTAATCTACATACCTATGGTTTGTAATTGGGGGTCAGTAACTATGATGAATTTTTTTATTTTGTATTATTTACTTGACATTATTTATATTTATCAAGTGCCACACACGTGTAATATTACTTTCCTTTTTATTGGACCTATGACAGGTATACTTGTATAACAATTCGATGCATGTTAATTATGGGAAGCATTTAACACTTACGCCAATCTCTTATAATAAATAGGCATGGCAAGCACAAGAAGCTCAAAAGGGAAGGGTGAAGATGGCACAACAAAGTCAAGGAGACCATAGTCAAAAAGGGAGAAATAGTTCATTTGGGCAATAAAGGATCTTTTTGGTATCCAAACAATAGTTAGATGATGGACAATTTAGGCATGATTTTGTTGCAAAATTGGAAAAGCGCATTGTGCAAACCTTACCAGGCACAAATTTATGTGCTTCCCCCCATATCAAGTCAAAATTAATGTTGCGAAGAAAAGAGTATAATACCCTAATCATTATGTTGAGAACGAGCTACTTTAGGTGAAATGACAAAGAGAGAATGACTGAGGTCGATAGTAATGATAGGAGACTAGGTCCGGGTATGTATTACTAAATTTAACTATTTCCATGTAAAGTTTTTGGTTGTAATCATTGGTTTGGTATCACATGGCATCATGATGCAAAGCATATGCACAACAAACCTTTTCCTTACTATGAAAACTCAGTCTGATTTTAGGCTAAGATAAAGCCACAGGGAATTGTTTTAGTAGATGAAATAAGAGAATGAGTGAATGCTAAGTTATAATTGTGGCGGGAAACGTTAGAGACAAAAGGGCTTAGGCTAAGCCGATGCAAACGGAATATATGGAATGCAAATTTAGTCAAAGTATAGTAACTATTAGCATAGAAATAAGTTTAGGCACACAAAAGATTGTAGAGAAAGAAAACTTTAGGTACCTTGGATCTATGGTGCAACAAGATGAAGGGATTGATACTGATGTAAGTCACAGGATTCAGATCGGGTGGACCAAATGGAGGAGTGCTTCGGGGGTCTTGTGCGATCGAAAAGTCCCCTCAAGGTGAAAGGAAAGTATTATAAGATGGCAGTAAGACCAGCGTTGCTATATGGATCAGAGTGTTGGGCAGTAAAGCATAATCATGTTCAGAAGACGGCAGTTGCGGAAATAAGAATGCTAAGATGGATGTGTGGAATTACAAGGAGAGATAAGATTAGGAACGAGGAGATTAGGGACAAAGTAAGAATATCGCCGATTGAAGATAAAATGAGAGAATCGATTAAGATGGTTCGGTCATGTTAGAAGGCGTCCAACGGAGGCACCTGTTAGAAGGTGTGAAAGCATGGAGATTTCTAGGAGTAGGAGAGGAAGAGGAAGACCCAAGAGAAGTTGGAAAGAAACTATTAGACATGACCTTACCTACCTAGATTTAACGAAGGACATGACCCTAAACAGATTGATTGGCGTCGTCAAATCTATAAAATTGGAAGTACGAGATCGAATTATATCTATAATTCTTGTTGTACTAAAAAAAAAATTAATGGGGGAGATGGAGTGGTTTCATAATTATTGCCTAACTTTTGGGCCATAACTATTGAAGATATATTTGAATTTTTAACTATTTCAAAAGTTATTTTAGAAAATTATTATGGTTCATAGTGTTATAAGACAAGTAAGACAAGGTATCAGAAAATAAGTGATAGTATTCATCTCACTCCATGTTACCAATTAGAACCTCCAACATTCCTCCACACTATTAGCTTCTGCATCTCTATGTATTAAGGAAAAAAATAAAAAAAAAAAATAATTGAATTTACAATTGATCCCAAGCTCCTATTGTCATTTAGATTTTTGAACATACAATTAAACTCAAATAAATTACATATTGAGTTCAAAAAATCCAAGTTTCTAAAAAATAAAATATATAATATGACATTCATTCATATAAGGTAGAAATTTTGGATCCACATAAAGAAGTGATTGGAATCAGAAATGGGTTGAAAAGAGTACGCGGGATTGTCCAAGAACCCACTTTGTTGATGAATAAAGGGAGTTGATACATTGTACCGATGAACATTCTGAGAATCTTATCAATTTCATTGTATCAGAAATCTAATACGGATACATTCACCAAAATCATAAATTTCAAGATAAAATACATAAATATCATATTCAATCATACAAACCCCAAAATTATATTACTTTTATTCTTTCACAATTAAAATTAAATTCGCCGGGACTGATGAGGCTCAAACCCGCAGCTTCCACCTTGATGAGGTAGTGCTCACATTAATGGATTTCCAAAAAAAAATAAGAAGTACAGGTCCTATGTAATAAGGAAGAAAGAAATAATTATTGGCCGTTTCAATGTTTGATTACTGATTGAAAAAGTAGGGGAAAAAAGAAAAAGAAGCTTAGGAATCTTGTAACATGTGAAGGAAATTTAATTATAGTAACTTTTCACAATGGTGTTTTTTCATTCAAACATTTTCTTAGCAACCAAACAGAACATCAAGAAATAAGGAAGAATATATTAGTTAAGAGATTGAAGGAGAGGAAGCAAAAAAGAACACGAAAAAAAGGAAATAATTCTAATGGGTTGTAAAGAACGAATGAACACTCTCTCTCTTCTCTCTTATTGTGTGAAACGATTCTAAGATTAAAGACAAAATAATTAGAGATAGTTATTACTATTAAAGGAAGACGAAAGAGCTTAAAGTTGAGAGGTTTGGGGAAGATGAAGGAATTTCAAGAATGAAGGATAGAATTTGATTCGTATGGAAAAGGAGGGGTATAATAGTCAAAAAAGTTTGTCACTTATTCATCCTTTTTATAAGAATATAGATATATATATATATGGTATAATTGTAAAAAAAAAAAAGTTTATCACTTATTCATCCTTTTTATAATAGTACAGATATATATATACCTGCTAAAACATCCACTAAGAGAGAGGGTAAGGCCAAGTGCCAAGCCTCTGGGCGTCTAGGCTTCTAGCCTCAACAAGCCCTAATTTTTTTTTTTCATTTGAAATTCTTTTCACAAAATTAAGAAGATGCCCTATGATTTTTCAAAAATTTCCATTACTCCTTTTTAATCACTATACTTGGCCTCTAAGTCCTCAAATTTAAAACTTTAAATTTTAGGATAAAGTACAAAAATTACCCCTATAGTTTTCTTTTCGTGTCAGTTCGTTTCCTCACGTTTCAATTATAACAAACACATTCCTACTGTTTTGGTCAAATAACAATTCAGTCCTTTTGTTGACTTACCGTCACATAAAACCATTAGACTGAGGTAGAAAGGTAATTTCACATGATAAAGCACAAAAAAACCCCAATACTTTATCCTCGACGTCATTTTAGTCTATCGCATTTCAATTATAACAGTCAAATCTCTACACTTTCAACATATATTTGAAATATATTATCTTAAATTATTTTTCACAAATAATATAATTCGAAATATATTTTATTAAAAATTTTAATTAATAATATAATTAAGTTAATATTAATTTAGTTTAATTAATATGAAATATATTTTATTAAATTCAATTAAAATTAATAAAATTAATATTTTATTAAAGGATGATTCGATGGTTTAGCTAATAATTGTTATAATTAACGAAATAGAAACCAAAGAGTTGTACAAATAAATATATCTTTTTGAGTTGAATATATATGTAAAATTAAATGCACATATAATGTATATATAGAGAAATTTATAGAAATAGAAAATTCAAAAAAATATCAATTTTAAAGTCATTTGGTAATGTTGTCAACTCTTTATATTTTATGGTTTTATTCTCTGTTATTATTATTTTCCTAAAATGAAAACTAAAAGTACGTTTAGAAATATAAATTTGTTTAAAGTAATTAATTTTTGTTTAAATAAAATATTTAATTTTATTAATTTTAAAAAAATAATTAAATTTAATAAAATATATTTTCATATTAAATAAACTAAATTAGATATTAATTTAATTATATTATTTAGTAAAAATAATTTAATACAATAACAAATATGTTATTTGTTAAAAATAATTTACTAAAACATATAATTTAATAAAATATATTTCAGATTATATTATTATAAAAAATAATTTAATAAAATATATTTCAAATATAGACTAAAAGTGTAGGATTTCATTGTTACAATTGAAATGTGACAGAATAAAGTGATATGCGTTTTTGTACTTTGTCTCACGAAATTATCTTTTTACCCTCAGTTTTAACGATTCTGCATAATGACCAGCTAATGAAATGATCAAATTGCTACTTAACCAAAAGCATAGAGACTTAGCTATTACAATTAAAACGTAAGGGATTAAAGCGACACCTTGAGTGGAGTGGCTTCCAAAAACCCCGAAATTCACCTTTCAAATTTTATAATTGATAATTTAAATTTAAAAAATATCTAGAACCCATATTTTAATGTTTCAAATTTTAGAAAAAAAAAAAGGACCTTTAGAGATTGTAAATTAAATTTAGATAGTTCCAATAATTATAAAATAATTTAGAAAACCGCCAGAACTCACATTTCGAAACTTTATAATTTTAAATTTTATTTAGGAAAAATGCGGAACTTATATTTTGAAATTTCATAATTTTTTATTTTTATTTGAAAAGGTGCGAGTTGTCACAAAACAAAATCTGTAATCTAAAAAAAAGACTTAGGGGCGTTTGGCAACGAAATTTTTAGTAAAAATTATCAACTTTTGATTTTTGAGCGTTTGGCAAATTACTAGCTTTTCTAACTTTTCTACTTTGTTATAATAACTTCTCAACTCAAAACTTACTAAAAGGTGTTAAAAGTTACAAAGAATTGCTAAAAATTATTAAAAAGTTATCAAAAATTGTACCAAACACCCAAATGTTGCAAAAGGTTGTAGAAATTTTTATACCAAAAATTATAACTAGTAACTTTTGGTCAAAAAATTACTAAAAATTGTGTCTCCAAATGCTTTCTTACCAAACAACAAATCGACAAGCAAATGTTTGGTCGACGCTAGTCTCAAGGTGAGCAAAGTTGCAGAACAAGAGCAGGAGAGAAGGAATCACAGATAGCGAAAGTTTGTTCATAAATGTAAAAGCTTCAATCAGTTAGGAAGAAGGTTATTTACAGCCAAGAGATTGAGAAGGTGGGAGGTCATTAAATGTGAAACGACAACATCTCTGAGAGCTATTATTTATGACATCTGATAGGATATACCCAACCGACTATGGCTACCTAAACGATCACGGCCCGACCCGACCAACTGACTGAGAATTCTAACGGTCAGTTGACTTGGCCGATCGTCACTCTAAAGACACAAGAGCTTACATCATAACAGTATTTTGACTTATTCCATGATTCTCGCCTGTAAAAGTGCTGTCTGCTGCATAACGGTTTTGATAATCAAATATGAGAATTATTTTGAGATTTATAAATACACGTGGCACAACGTAATTGGAAGAAAACCACGACTACGTGGGACTCACATGTATAATGCCCATGCAAACATAATACTTCTATATATACATCATCTCTCAAAGAATAAGGTACGTATACTCTTTTTACCTTGTTGTTACTTTGCCAGAATTCTCTCTCAAGCTCTCTTTCACTAACTTAAGTATCAGAGATTCTTTGGTATGCACCACATCGGTGTCAAGGACAGTTTTCTGGACTCGAGCTTGGATCATCTACAATCTCACCAGATAACTGCGTTATCAACATTCATCTTGTCATTGGGATGTTAACAAAAAGAAAAAAGAAAAGGTACATGACATTTTCATGATATTTGAGTTCTCTCTCTTTCTCTCTTTTTAACAACTAAAGTTTTAGGTTTTTAGTATTTAAATCGAAGTATCAAATGGACAGTATTTTTTAGATTTAACATATATGTAATATTCACAAGTCACACAATGATTTATTAATTTTTTTCAAAGAATAATTATTAATTGATTAAAATAATTTTTAAAATATAATAGAAACACGCAATATATAATTATAAAATGCATTTTGTTATTTAATAATCATCTTTGGCCGTAAAAATAATACACATTGTATTGTACGAATGTGAAATCTAACTGATACTGTCCACACTTCACTCTTGTGTTTTCTTGGCCAAATAAAGTATAATTAACTCCTATAATATATTGGGGTTATTTAGAATTATAAAAGTTAAGATGAGATATGATTTGTGTTATTTTTTTGGTGTTTAGAGTGTAAACCACAAATTACAAATAATAAAGAATAATAGTACCGTTCGAGTGGATTTTCGTCCATTTGAAACGATTTGGGAAGAACTTTTTGATTTCTTTGTCAAAACTTTTTAAAACATTATTGAAGTTTATAAAATTTTATTAGGATTTGTAAAAATTTGTTAGAATTTATAAATATATATAAATTTACAGAGGTTCATGTAATTCGAGATAAAATTTTTTTTTTTAGAAAATTATAAAATTTTTTATCAAGAATTTTTTTGGTTTTTTCATGCTTCAATCCGAGCCCTTTGTTATCACCTTTTTCATTTGATCTCCCTCCATTAATTAAAAAAAAAAAAAAACGAATAAGAGGAGCGCATTTTAATTTTTATTCCTTTTTTTTTTCCATCAAATAACGCGGAGTTCTTGTAATTTTTCCCCTTCACGTAGTTCTTTTAACGGCGGAGAATGGGCATCGTGGAATGACCAGCCCCCCGAAACCACAATTCGATGAGTAAACGAAGCAAACGATGTGTTCGATATTGAGGTAATTGGTGTCTCTCGAGACGGGAATTGGACTCTCCCACAAAAACCCAGAGGAACTGAGTCCCTCATTCTTCAACGGATTGAGAGAATACCGAATCGTCAAAATGGTCGTGTCGTTGCAAACGCCTCCCCGATCCTTCATGTCTGTAAGTCCTCTCTCTCTCTCTCTCTCTCTCTCGCCTCTCTTAGTAAATGTTTCCATTCTCTTATTTTGAGTTACGAGTTGAAGAAATTCGTTTAGCTTCTATGCTGAAGATTTTTAGGCATTAGAGAAGGGAATAAAAGAACAATTTGGTAAAATTTATTGTATTTGTTCTTGTTTCTTTTGTAGCAAAGCAATTTAAATGGCTTTTATGTTTTTATATTTATATATAGATACTATGCAAGGGCACACGCGATTTATAAAGATGATAGTAAAATTATGTGTTAAGAAAGTAGTTTTAAATAACTCGCATACCTTTTGAAATAAAAGTAGTTTAAAAAATTGCCTACGCATCTTTTGAAATGGTTGGTAGTTAAATGGGTATTAAAGCAAGAACCAAAAGAAAAAAAAAAAAATTTGGGTTTGTACTGAATCTCTGAAATTGGGTTTGTTACCAACAATTCCAATTAAAATTCTATTATAATCACATTTAAGAAGCCAAAAATTTATTATTCATGAGCTGACTTGGGGTTTGAGACCTCGCCCTATGAAATCGAAGCGGACGACAAGTAGACTATGATGGAAGGACTACGATTTTTGCAGAATTAGTGGTTCCACATGAAAGGAATTCCTGCCATGATGATGGGTTTTCACACTATCTATATGTTGGACAATCTTGGGAATACTTCTGTAATTCTACAATTCAGTAAAACTCAACAATTTAGAAACAAATTCACTTCATAAATGACATGCAGCATCTCTGATTCCAAAAACTCAATCGGGTTCACTACTTTTGTGCAAAAAGTGACCGCATTATGGGGAAAAAAAAAGCATAACTTGGGTTGGCGCAAAATTACCCTAGCTACATGCATGGACTCAGGTGCCTCTCGACTTTCACCTTGATAGTATCATCTCTATCATTAAAGACCCAATTGAACACAGCTCCTGTAGGAATAATTATAACCAAATTAGTTGAATGGAAGGGATACAGCTCTAACACTACTCAAGCTTCTCTCCATCCATCCAATATTATGGAACGATGAATATATACACACATGCATGCAACCTGCGATTTCTTTACCTACATGCCAACGGAAAGGGGAATGACTGCAGCAGATACACATAATTTTCCATATTGTACCCGTATAAGCAAATCATTGTCATTGTCTTCCACATTCTGAACCTACAATAATTGATAGAATTACAATAATGAAAAGTAATATCCAACAGATGGATAATTTCTAACACCACCTACCATGTTGCTCTAACCTCACTGGCGTCGGTCTTCAATTGCGGCATAATTTCCAGCAGCTAGTTGCAAGTAACAAAGAGTAAGAAAGTCAAGAGCTCAATTTAACATACTGATATTTGGAATTATACAGCATTAGTTTGAACTAGTGCACATACATTTTTTGCATCCTTTGTCAAGCTTCAAATGCGAGTTGATATAGTTGCAAAAAACTTTGAAGAAAGAATAAATGAACTGAAATTACATTTTAGCATTCAAAAATGGGTTGATGTTTGATGCAATGCATAATCTTTTGACATTGTAGTGTCAGTGTCTTTGAAGAATTGGTCAAAAGTCTTTGTCATGTCATTTAGTCCCTGAGGAATTCCATCAATCTTACCTCTCTTCT
>CM034233.1:44352749-44355249 GCA_019916065.1 Vitellaria paradoxa | reverse complement strand
TGACGTAATTTCCTCATCCAGGACAGGTTGTGTAAGTGTTTGGGCTTGCTCATCCCTTACTAAATTACCTCCCTGTAAAATTTCAGCTTTATACCTTACACATTGCACTTTGGTTCCCAACAGTTTCCTGTAATACTCCACAAACAAATGTGTAACCTGTTGAAAAGAACTTGTACTTGATCCATCTTCCTGTGTAAGTGATACAATCTGGTTCCTACCCCTGTTTCTTTTAATCAAATCATGAAAAAACTTTGTGCCCTGATCACTGCTTCTCAAGAACTTAGCTTTGCTTAGTTGGGAGCAAAAACTCTTTTCAGCTTCAGCTAAACGTACTACTTTCCACTTTAAATCTGCTATTTTACTTTGAAGTTCAGTATTCAATGGATTGTCATGTAACTCCTGTTGAGCTGCCATCAATTCCTCTTCTGCTGCTAATGCCCTTACTGAGATATGGCTGAAGTGCTTTGTGTTCAACATCTTCAAAGGTTCTTTCAAGGCTTTCAATTTCTTACAAAGTTGAAACAAGGCAGTACCTTCCACTTCCATACTCCAATGATTGCTAACCAACTCCAAAAATTCTTCATATTGGGTCCACATGTTGAAAATTTTGAAGGGTCTAGCACCAAACTTATTAGCACCAAATAATGAAAGTACACAAGGAGAGTGATCAGAGTATTTATCTGGGAAACCAAAGTGAGCTTGAGCATTCACTCCTTTTTGAGTCCAAGTGGCATTGATCATGGCTCTGTCAAGCTTACTCCACACTATATTATTGGTCCAAGTTAAGTAGGCACCAGTGGACCTTGTATCTGATATGCTTAATTCATTGCAACATTACTGAAAATCATGGATTTCATAGGGAGTAACCGGAAGTCCATTGCATTTCTCCCCTTCATTCAAAACATTGTTAAAATCTCCAAGTAGTAGCCATAGAAGTTCCAATGTGCTGTTGAAATTATAGAGATTTTCCCAAAGTGGTCTCCTTCCCATAATTGTGTTGTATGCAAAAACAAAACTGATGCAAAATCTTATGGTAGTAACTTTAACAATGGCCAAACAATGGATGATCTGTTCAAATACTTCTATAACTTCCAACTTAACTCTATCCTCTTTCCAAAGGATCAAAATCCTTCCATTAGGACTATGTTGAAAGTTGTCAGCTACCTGCCAATTTCTGAATCTGTGTTTCACAATTTCTGCTAACCTTTGCTGCTTTAGTTTAGTCTCTAAAATTCCCATAACCACTATCTTATTCTTCCTTACATGATCCAAAACTCCATTTTGTTTTAGAGGTTTATTAAAGCCCCTAATATTCCAAAAAGAGACTATCATTAAAGAGTTTGATTGGAGGGATTATCCCCCAGCTTAGCACAAAGATCACTTGCAGCACCCGGATTAAGATTATGCTTCCTCACCTTCTTATTTTTCCCTTCTAAAAATGGCATATAACCTTTAATTCCCTGAATAGCTTTGTATTGTTGCTTACCTTCATTGCTTCCTGGAATAGATTTACATTGTTGTTTCCCCCTCAATCCAATTGAATTAAATTCTTCCTGATGGCCCTTTGCAATGGCTTTCCCAGCTCTCTGCTTAGGAATACTTTGGTCACCAGAATCACATTGTTTTCCATCCACTTGCTCAGTTGCCATAAGCTGTTGTTCTACTGGAGTTTCAGGAACAAACTCAGTAGAAGCTGCTTCAACTGCGTTTGCAGAATTTTGTTGAACTACAATCTGATCAGGGAGGTTGCTGTTGCATCCTTGTGAAACTGCAACATTAGCTGCTGAACAAAACCAGTTTCTGTGGCCTGTTGCTGCACTGACTTAGCATTGTCCACTGAAATCTATTTTTCCTTAGCCTTGTCTTTAACCTTGCAACTTATTATTGTGTGGCCTATGACTTTACAAAGAGAGCAGAATTTTGGAAGATTCTCATAGAAAATCGATTGCTCTAAAATCTCCCCAATAGGCAATTTCATCTCTACCATGTAAATTAGATCCTTGGCCATGTCTACTTCAGCCAAACATCTTGCAAATGAAATTCTTTTCTTTTGTGCTGTCATCTTGTCCATATAAATAGGTTTCCCCAACTGTGAGCAGATTTTACTTAAAACAGTAGCACTCCATAAGTCCAAAGGCAAATTGCGAAGTTGTATCCACACAGGGAATGTACTGATTTCCTCATTCTAAAAGCTAAAGTATTGTGGCATAACCTTGAGTAGTAATGGCCTACCAAAGGCAAGGTAGGGTCCATTTTCAAGTATTTTCAATTGGTGTTCCTCATTTTCAAATTGAAAGATTATCCATCCACTATTGTGATAGTGGATGGTGGTTTGTACCCTCCAAGAATCTACAATCTGCTTTAAAGCTTGTTTACCTGGAAATCTGCCACCAAAATAACCAACCAGGCAGAATTTCCAGAGGTTCCTAATCCTTTGTACATCACTTTCTTCAATTACAATTGGTCCCTCCACCTTTGTCAACTTTTCGAATTTGGAACC
>CM034233.1:44332749-44345249 GCA_019916065.1 Vitellaria paradoxa | reverse complement strand
CAACGCCACGGGGCACTGGCAAGCCGTGGGAGCTTGCCAAGCACAAAGCCAAGGGGGCGTGCTCGGCCCCCAAAACGGTGTCCGAGAACAAGGCAAGGGTGTCCAATGCAAGGTCAAGGGAAATCGAATATGCCACGGGGTGTGGCTAACCCCGTGGTCGAATCGGGAGCAAAGCAATGGGGCATGTCTTGCCCATTGCCAAGGGGCATTGGCCAAGCCCATCAGTCTGAAAGAGGAATGCAAAGAGGCATGGCAAGCCCTTGGGCTTGTCTATGTCGGTACCACGGGGGTGGTCTGTTTGCCCGAAAGGCCGCGCGGGGGGGCCGTTATGCCCCAGATGCCCATTATGACTCCTCGGCCATAGGCAGTGTCCCCTGCTATCACCCTGGAGAAGGCTCAAAATGCATATATAAGGCGGTGGGTGATCTTAGCAAGGCTGGCACCGCATGCCGCACCCCCCTGGCACTCACTGAGTGTCCTTGGCATGCTCCCCCGAGGTGATGGGGCACACCTTGGGCTTCCCTCGACGTGGGCGGGGGACGACAAAGGGGCATGGCAAGCCCCGTGGGTTGGCACGAGCAACGCCACGGGGCGCTGGCAAGCCGCGGGAGCTTGCCAAGCACAAAGCTAAGGGGCGTGCCCGGCCCCCAAAACGGTGTCCGAGAACAAGGCAAGGGTGTCCATTGCTAGGCCAAAGGAAATCGAATATGCCACGGGGCGTGGCCAACCCGTGCTCGAATCAGGAGCAAAGCAATTGGGTATGTCTTGCCCATTGCCAAGGGGCATTGGCCAAGCCCATCGGTCTCAAAGAGGGAAGCAAAGAGGCATGGCAAGCCCTTGGGCTTGTCCAAGATGGTGCCACGGGGGTGGTCTGTTTGCCCGAAAGGCCGCGCGGGGGGGCCGTTATGCCCCAGATGCCCATTATGACTCCTTGGCCATGGGTAGTGTCCCCTGCTGGCACCCTGGAGAAGGCTCAAAATGCATATATAAGGGGGTAGGTGTTCTCAGCAAGGCTGGCACCGCATGCCGCGCCCCCCCGGCACTCACCGAGTGTCCTTGGCATGTTCCCCCGAGGTGATGGGGCACACCTTGGGCTTCCCTCGACGTGGGTAGGGGACGATAAAGGGGCATGACAATAGAGGCATGGCAAGCCCCGTGGGTTAGCACGAGCAACGCCACAAGGCGTTGGCAAGCCGTGGGGGTGAAAATCGTGATTTGGTGGATTTTGAAAGAGCTGAATGTTAATTTGATTATTTGGGTGAAATTCAGTTTTTCAAGGACTGATTAAGCTTTCAGACATTTGCTGTGACTATATTATAGCCTTGTTCCTTCGTGTGGAGATTAAAAGAGCTACAGTAAAATCGGTGCAGGAACTTGGAATTTTTAGGCTCGGTAAGGATGTAAACCTTTGTTTCTTCAAGAAATGGGTTATGAGCAGACCTAAATTCAGAGCCCTAATCAGGTTTGCTTCTCACTTTTGATTGTAGATTTGCTCCTCAATCTTAAGTGAAATTTTGATTGTGCACTAAGCTAATTTGCCCGTAATGGGCAAGAACAAAATCAGCAGTAAAATTTCTGGGTTTGGTGCTGTAAAAATTAAGAAGAATAGGAAGGTTGGAGGTAAAATTAATAAGACTTTAGATGAAAGTTCACTGGTTCTTCCCAGACAGCTGAACCTCCCTTCTGGTTCGGCTGTAGTATTGGAGACACTGAACAAAGATGATCAGGAAACTAATGTGGAAAAGTCTGATTCAACGGAGGAAGAGATTGAAACAGATTCAGATTCCACTTCCTGTACTTTAGGTGACCGAGATACTTCTGAAGATATGGAAATGCAAGGGAATGACACACAGCTACCATCCTTAGTTCTGGAATCTATTAATGAAGAAAGTTGAGCCAAGCCAAACCAGCAAGATCAGCCTAATGCTAAGCCAACATTTGCAAGTCTCTTTGCTGGGAACAGAAAACCTACTGAAGGTTCCAAATTGGAAAAGTTGACAAAGGTGGAGGGACCAATTGTAATTGAAGAAAGTGATGTACAAAGGATTGGGAACCTTTGGAAATTCTATCTGGTTGGTTATTTTGGTGGCAGATTTCCAGGTAAACAAGCTTTAAAGCAGATTGTAGATTCTTGGAGGGTACAAACCACCATCCACTATCACAATAGTGGATGGATAATCTTTCAATTTGAAAATGAGGAGCACCAATTGAAGATACTTGAAAATGGTCCCTACCTTGCCTTTGGTAGGCCATTACTACTCAAGGTTATGCCACAATACTTTAGCTTTCAGAATGAGGAAATCAGTACATTCCCTGTGTGGATACAACTTCACAATTTGCCTTTGGACTTATGAAGTGCTGCTGTTTTAAGTAAAATCTGCTCACAGTTGGGGAAACCTATTTATATGGACAAGATGACAGCACAAAAGGAAAGAATTTCATTTGCAAGATGTTTGGTTGAAGTAGACATGGCCAAGGATCTAATTTACATGGTAGAGATGAAATTGCCTAATGGGGAGATTTTGGAGCAATCCGTTTTCTATGAGAATCTTCCAAAATTCTGCTCTCTTTGTAAAGTTATAGGCCACACAATAACAGGTTGCAAGGTTAAAGACAAGGCTAAGGAAAAACAGATTTCAGTGGACAATGCTAAGTTAGTGCAGCAGCAAGCTACAGAAACTGGTTTTGTTCCAACAGCTAATGTTGCAGTTTCACAAGGATGCACCAGTAGCCTCCCTGATCAGATTATAGTTCAACAAAATTCTGCAACTGCAGTTGAAGCAGCTTCTACTGAGTTTGTTCCTGAAACTCCAGCAGAACAAAAGCTTATGGCAACTCAGCAAGTGGATGGAAAACAATATGATTCTGGTGACCAAAGTATTCCTAAGCAGAGAGCTGGGAAAGCCATTGCAGAGGGCCATCAGGAAGAATTTAATTCAGTTGGACTGAGGGGGAAACAACAATGTAAAGCTATTCCAGGAAGCAATGAAGGTAAGCAACAATGCAAAGCTATTCAGGGAAGTAAAGGTTATATGCCATATTTAGAAGGGAAAAAGAAGAAGATGAGGAAGCATAATCTTAATCCGAGTGCTGCAAGTGATCCTTGTGCTAAGCTGGGGGATAAGCCCTCCAATTAATCTCTTTAATGATAGTCTCTTTTTAGAATATTAGGGGCTTTAACAAGCCTCTAAAACAAAATGGAGTTTGGATCATGTAAGGAAGAATAAGATAGTGGTCATGGGAATTTTAGAGACTAAACTAAAGCAGCAAAGGTTAGCAGAAATTGTGAAACACAGATTCAGAAATTGGCAGGTAGCTGACAACTTTCAACATAATCCTAATGGAAGGATTTTGATCCTTTGGAAAGAGGATAGAGTTGAGTTGGAAGTTATGGAAGTATTTGAACAGGTCATTCATTGTTTGGCCATCTGTAAAGTTACTACCATAAGATTTTGCATCAGTTTTGTTTTTGCATACAACATAATTATGGGAAGGAGACCACTTTAGGAAAATCTCTATAATTTCAACAGCACATTAGAACTTCCATGGCTACTACTTGGAGATTTTAACAATGTTTTGAATGAAGGGGAGAAATGCAATGGACTTCCGGTTACTCGCTATGAAATCCATGATTTTCAGCAATGTTGCAATGAATTAAGCACATCAGACACAAGGTCCACTGGTGCCTGCTTAACTTGGACCAATAATACAGTATGGAGTAAGCTTGACAGAGCCATGATCAATGCCACTTGGACTAAAAAAGGACTGAATGCTCAAGCTCACTTTGGTTTCCCGGGTAAATACTCTGACCACTCTCCTTGTGTAGTTTCATTATTTGGTGCTAATAAGTTTGGTGCTAGACCCTTCAAATTTTTCAACATGTGGACCCAACATGAAGAATTTTTGGAGTTAGTTAGCAATCATTGGAGTATGGAAGTGGAAGGTACTGCCTTGTTTCAACTTTGTAAGAAATTGAAAGCCTTGAAAGAACCTTTGAAGATGTTGAACAGAAAGCACTTCAGTCATATATCAGTAAGGGCATTAGCGGCAGAAGAGGAATTGATGGCAACTTAACAGGAGTTACATGACAATCCATTGAATACTGAACTTCAAAGTAAAATAGCAGATTTAAAGTGGAAAGCAGTACGGTTAGCTGAAGCTGAAAAGAGTTTTTGCTCCCAACTAAGCAAAGCTAAGTTCTTGAGAAGCAGTGATCGGGGCACAAAGTTTTTTCATGATTTGATTAAAAGAAACAGGGCTAGGAACCAGATTGTATCACTTACACAGGAAGATGGATCAAGTACAAGTTCTTTTCAACAGGTTACACATTTGTTTATGGAGTATTACAGGAAACTACTGGGAACCAAAGTGCAATGTGTAAGGTATAAAGCTGAAATTTTGTAGGGAGGTAATTTAGTAAGGGAGGAGCAAGCCCAAACACTTACACAACCTGTCTTGGATGAGGAAATTAAGTCAGCTTTGTTTGGAATAGGAGATGATAAAGCACCTAGACCTGATGGTTTTTCTTCTTGTTTTTTTAAGAAGGCTTGGAGCATTGTAAAAACAGATGTTTGTGCAGCTGTCAGGGAGTTCTTTGAAACTGGTAAACTATTGAAGCAAATCAATCATGCAGTGATTGCATGGGTACCTAAAGCCAATAATGCCTCTTGGGTGGAGGAATTTAGACCTATTGCTTGTTGCAATGTTATTTATAAGATCATATCTAAGATAATTGCTTCAAGACTATCCCCCATTTTAGAAGACTTGATTGATCCAACCCAATCAGCCTTTGTTCCTAATCGAAGCATGGTTGAAACTATCTTTATGGTTTAAGAGTTGCTACAAAAGTATTGTTGGAGCAGAATTTCCCCAAGATGCATATTGATGGTGGATCTTAAAAAGGCTTATGATACAGTAAATTGGACATTTGTGGAAGACATTCTTACAGGACTTGGCTTTCCAGCTATGTTTGTGGAATGGATTAAGTAGTGTATAACTACTACATCATACTCATTATCCATAAATGGATCAATGTATGGATTTTTTAAAGGAGAACAGGGTCTTAGGCAAGGGGACCCCATTTCCCCTCTCCTATTTACACTTTGTTTTGAGTATCTCTCAACATTGTTGAAATGCTTAAAGGAAAATTCTGATTTCAATTATCATCCAAAATGTGATGCAATGAAGCTAACACATGGCTTTTGCAGATGACCTTATCTTGTTTTCAAGGGGTGATGTGCCATCTGTGAGGCTGATCATGGACTGTCTAAAACAGTTTGGGGATTGCTCAGGCTTATGTATTAATGCCAGTAAGTCCAACTTATTTACAGCAGGGATTTGCAGAGGAGACATGCTGGAAATTAAGAACATTACAGATTTCAACTTGGGCAGATTCCCTTTTAAATACCTGGGAATTCCAGTGGCAGCATCTAAACTTACTGTGGAGCAGTTTAACCCTTTATTATCAAAGATTTTTTATCAGATTTTTCTTTGGCCAGGAACTACACTGTCATATGCTGGAAGAACTGAACTGTTAAGAGCAGTGCTGCAAGGTGTCGAATGTTTTTGGCTCTCAGTCCTGCCAATTCCAGCAGGAGTTCAAAACAAAGTCATCAAGCTGTGCAGGAATTTTTTGTGGGGGGGGGAAGCCTATGTCTCAAAAAAACCACTGGTAGCTTCGACAGATATCTGTAAGCCTAAGACAGAAGGTGGGCTAGGTCTATTTGACTTACATGCTTGGAATTCTGCTCTCATCTCTAAGTACATTTGGAATTTACAAGAGAACAAGGTCTCTCTTTGGGTTAAATGGGTGCACCAATTCTACCTGAAACGAACTTCTATATGGGAATTCATGCCAAAAAAGTAAGACTCCCACCTAATCAGATTGCTCTGTCAGATTAGGGATAGAATAATTGAAAGGGAGGGATCAACTGCAACAGCTAAGGTAAAGATGTATCAGTGGACTGATCAGGGACAGCTCATTGCAAGAAGAAGTTATGAGTACTTCAGGCCGAAAGGTGTAACACTTCCTTGCCAAAGCTGGTTTGGCACCAATCTTTACTACCAAAACATTCTTTTATCCTATGGTTGGGACTCAAAAACAGATTGCTTACAAAGGATAAAATGGTTGAGTATATGGAAAATATAGCCTGCTGCTTATGTAATGCTGAATTGGAGACATTGGATCATCTATTCTTTAAATGCCCAATTGTCACTGAAATTTGGGCTAAAATCAGAGGTTGGCTGGGGTTGACCCAAGCAATGACAACTCTAAAAGCTGCAGCAAAATGGTTACTTAAAGAAGCAAGGGGAACGGGCATCAAAGCAGTTGCAAAGAAAGTAGGAGTTGCTTGTACAGTTTACTGCATTTGGGAGATCAGAAATGCTAGACTGTTTGAAGGAAAGAAGCTATTCCTTGAAGAATTATTAGACACATTAAGATTCAAGTATACAGGATCCTTCATGTGACCTTTCCAAACTTAAAGGAACTATGAAGGGGTTGTATTCTTGTTGCTATCTTGTGGTATTGTTGACTTCAGATGTAACTCTTAGTTCAACTTTCTTTATATGCATGAGTCATTTTGGCTTCTTGTAAGTTTAGTTGGGTATAGTTTTTGATGTATATTCTTTTGATGCTCATGGATATACCCAGAGCATTGTACATTTTTTGATCTATAAAACTTTATTTATTGATCAAAAAAAAGAAAGGGCTCTCAATCTATCAATCCTTACTATGTCTGGACCTGGTAAGTTTCCCCGTGTTGAGTTAAATTAAGCTGCAAGCTCCACTCCTGGTGGTGACCTTCCGTCAATTCCTTTAAGTTTCAGCCTTGCGACCATACTCCCCCTGGAACCCAAAAACTTTGATTTCTCATAAGGTGCCAGCGGAGTCCTAAAAGAAACATCCACTGTCGGCATCGTTTATGGTTGAGACTAGGACAGTATTTGATCATCTTCGAGCCCCCAACTTTCATTCCTGATTAATGAAAACATCCTTGGCAAATGCTTTCGCAGTTGTTCATCTTTCATAAATCCAAGAATTTCACCTCTGACTATGAAATACGAATGCCCCCGACTGTCCCTGTTAATCATTACTCTGATCCCGAAGGCTAACGTAATAGGATCGAAATCCTATGATGTTATACCATGCTAATGTATCCAGAGCGTAGGCTTGCTTTGAGCAATCTAATTTCTTCAAAGTAACAGCGCTGGAGGCATGACCCGGCCAATTAAGGCCAGGAGCGCATCGCCGGCAGAAGGGACGAGACGATCGGTGCACACCTAAGGGCGGACCGGTCGACCCAGCCCAAAGTCCAACTATGAGCTTTTTAACTGCAACAACTTAAATATACGCTATTGGAGCTGGAATTACCGCGGCTGCTGGCACCAGACTTGCCCCTAATGGATCCTCATTAAGGGATTTAGATTGTACTCATTCCAATTACCAGACTCAATGAGCCTGGTATTGTTATTTATTGTCACTATCTCCCCATGTCAGGATTGGGTAATTTGCGCGCCTGCTGCCTTCCTTGGATGTGGTAGCCGTTTCTCAGGCTCCCTCTCTGGAATCGAACCCTAATTCTCCGTCACCCGTCACCACCATAGTAGGCCACTATCCTACCATCGAAAGTTGATAGGACAGAAATTTGAATGATGCGTCGCCAGCACAAAGGCCGTGCGATCCGTCAAGTTATCATGAATCATCAGAGAGCTCGAGTAACAACCCATGGGCCTTGATCGCAACACGACGAGGTGAAGTGTTCAAGGCGGCATGGGCAGTACTTCCACGTCAATCTAACACCACAAACTGGTGACGAGCAAAACTTGAGACTTATCCGGGGTCAATTTCCGTCACATGAGGTATCCAACATAGGAACACCAACACACTTAAGGCGTGAATTGCTCTCAAAACGTTGACTGAAGGGGAATGGACGAGGGAAGTTTGCTGCACAGGCAGGGATCCAACTGACGTGCACAATTCCATCACCACTCACACACCATGACGTACACTGTGCAACAACTCCCCCCAACCAAAACACACCTCGACAAACTACGAGTGTAGCCCTCTAGGCATGCAAAGATATTGAGGGAAAGCGAAGCCAGCACCGTGTGGCACGAGAATAAGTCGAGCCGACCGTGACAATGAGCAAAGTCCTAGACTTCCTTGAGAGGACACTTCGAGCATTGATAATTCATCAAGCTACCCATGCCCCGAGTGAAGACCAAGGCTAGCCCACGCCACAAGCCTACCATTCCGAAAAGGGACAACCGTCAATTCCGAGCATTTCATATCTGGAGAGCCGACTAGTGACAATGAGCGAGCCCTAGACTTCTCGAGGACACTTCAAGCTGAAATTCATCGAGCTGTCTATGCCCTGACTAAAGCCTAAAGATTGCCCACGCCACAAACCGACCACTCACTAAAGGAGCAACGCTCAATTTCGAACATCATTATCTCTGATGGATGCGTGCCTCGGCTCACCCCTCGGTGCCCCTTGCTATCTTTCTTGGGTGCGTGCCTCGGCTCGCGCCTTGGCACCCCCCTTACCCAATGGCTTGCCATGCCTCTTTACTTTGCTTTTGACACCGATGGAGCTTGGCCATGCCCCTTGGCAATGAACATGACATGCCTCATTGCATCACTCTCAGTCACCGACAGGTTTGGCCATGCCCCGTGGCATCTTTCTTTGCATTGCTCTTAGATAACTTGCATTGCCCTCGGTCATCGACGGGGTTGCCCATGCCCCGTGGCATTTCGATTTTTCGTTGCATTGCTCATGGATTCCCGTTCATTGTTCCCGAATACCGAATTGGGGTTAGCCATGCCCCCCGGCAATGAGCATTGACATGCCTCATTGCATTACAATGCCCTCGGTCACCGACGGGATTGCCCATGCCCCGTGGCATTTCGATTTTTCGTTGCATTGCTCATGGATTCCCGTTCATTGCTCCCGATACCAAATTGGGGTTGGCCATGCCCCCCGGCAATGAGCATGACATGCCACATTGCATTGCATTGCCCTCAGTCACCGACGTGGTTGGCCATGCCCCGTGGCATTTCGATTTTTCGTTGCATTGCTTATAGATTCCCGTTCATTACCCTCGATCGCCCACGGAGTTGCCCATGCCCCGTGGCATTTCGATTTTTCGTTGCATTGCTCATAAATTCCCGTTCATTGCCCTCGGTTGCCGATTTTTCGTTGCATTGCTCTCAGATTCCCCTTTCATTGTTCCCGACTACCGAATTGGGGCTGGGCATGCCCCGTGGCTTTGTGCTTGGCTAGCTTTACGCCCTGCCAGCACCCCGTGGCATTGCACATAGCAACCTACAGGGCTTGCCTTGCCATCTGGCAACGCCCCTTTGTCATCCCCCACCAACGTCAATCGTGGCCCGAGGGAAGCCCAAGGTGTGCCCCATCACCTTGGGGGGAGCATGCCAAGGACACTCAACAAGTGCCGGGGGGCGTGGCATGTGGTGCCAGCCTTACTTAGAACACCCACCCCCTTATATATGCATTTTGAGACTTCTTTGGGGTGCCAAGAAGAAACATTGGCCATGGTCGAAGAGTCATAATGGAATTTTGGGCATAAGGGCCCCCACATCGCCCCTTGGGCAAACAAATCACCGCCTAACCCGTGCGCTGGACAAGCCCCTAACGACTTGCCATGCCAATTTTCGATCTTTTTTGACACCGATTTGGGGCTGAGCACACCCCTTGGCTTTGTGCTTGGCAAGCTCCCACGGCTTGCCATGCCTCTTGCCATGCCCTTTTGTCGTCCCCCGCCCATGCCGAGGGAAGCCCAAGGTGTGCCCCATCACCTCGGGGGAGCATGCCAAGGACACTTGGTGAGTGTCGGGGGGGCGGTATGCGGTGCCAGCCTTGCTGAGAACACCCACCCCCTTATATATGCATTTTGAACCTTCATCGGGGTGCCAGCAGAGGACACTGCCCATGGCCGAGGAGTCATAATGGGCATCTGGGGCATAACGGCCCCCCGCGCGGCCTTTTAGGCAAACAGACCACCCCCGTGGCACCGTCTTGGACAAGCCCAAGGGCTTGCCAAGCCTCTTTGCTTTCCTCTTTGAGACCGATGGGCTTGGCCAATGCCCCTTGGCAATGGGCAAGACATGCCCCAATTGCCTTGCTCCCGGTTCGACCACGGGGTTGGCCACACCCCGTGGTATATTCGATTTCCCTTGGCCTTGCCTTGGACACCCTTGCCTTGTTCTCGGACAACATTTTAGGGGCCGGGCACGCCCCCTTGGCTTTGTGCTTGGCAAGCTCCCGCGGCTTGCCAGCGCCCCGTGGCGTTCCTCGTGCCGACCTACGGGGCTTGCCATGCCTCTTGCCATGTCCTTTGCCAGTCCCCCGCCCATGTCGAAGGAAGCCCAAGGTGTGCCCCATCACCTCGGTGGAGCATGCCAAGGACACTCGGTGAGTGTCGGGGGGGCACGGCATGCGGTGCCAGCCTTGCTGAGATCACCCACCCCCTTATGTATGCATTTTGAGCCCACTCCAGGGTGCCAGCAGGGGACACTGCCTATGGCCGAGAAGTCATAATGGGCATCAAGGGCATAATGGCGCCCCCGCGTGGCCTTTCGGGCAAACAGACCACTCTCGTGGCACCGTCATGGACAAGCCCAAGGGCTTGCCATGTCTCTTTGCTTTCCTCTTTGAGACCGATGCGCTTGGCCAATGCCCCTTGGCAATGGGCAAGGCATGCCCCATTGCTTTGCTCCTGTTTCAACCACGGGGTTGGTCACGCCCCGTGGTATATTCAATTTCCTTTGGCCTTGCATTGGACACCCTTGCCTTGTTCTCGGACACCGTTTTGGGGGAGGGGCACGTCCCCTTGGCTTTGTGCTTGGTAATCTCCCGCGGCTTGCCAACGCCCCGTGGCGTTGCTCGTGCCAACCCACAGGGGTTGCCATGCCTCTTGCCATGCCCCATTGTCGTCCATCGCCCACGTCGAGGGAAGCCCAAGGTTTGTCCCATCAGCTCAGGGGAGCATGCTAAGGACACTCGGTGAGTGCTGGGGGGTACGGCATGCGGTGCCAGCCTTGCTGAGAACACCCACCCCCTCATATATGCATTTTGAGCTTTCTCTGGGGTGCCAACAGGGGACACTGCCCGTGGCTGAGCAGTCATAATGGGCATCTGGGGTATTACAGCCCCCCCGCGCGGCCTTTTAGGTAAACAGACCACCCCCGTGGCACCGTCTTGGACAAGCCCAAGGGCTGCCATGCCTCTTTGCTTTCCTCTTTGAGACCGATGGGCTTGGCCAATGCCACTTGGCAATGGGCAAGACATGCCCCAATTCCCTTGCTCCCGATTCGACCACGGGGTTGGCCATGCCCCAGTGGCATATTCGATTTTCCTTGGCCTTGCATTGGACACCCTTGCCTTGTTCTCGGACACCGTTTTGGGGCCCGGGCACGTCCCCTTGGCTTTGTGCTTGGCAAGCTCCCGCGGCTTGCCAACACCCCGTGGCGTTGCTTGTGCCAACCCACGGGGCTTACCATGCCCCTTTATCATCCTCCGCCCACGTCGAGGGAAGCCCAAGGTGTGCCCCATCACCTCTGGGGAGCATGCCAAGGACACTCGGTGAGTGCGGGGGGGCGCGACATGCGGTGCCAGCCTTGCTGAGAACACTCACCCCCTTATATATGCATTTTAAGCCTTCTCCGGGGCGCCAGCAGGGGACACTGCCTATGGCCGAGGAGTCATAATGGGCAACTGGGGCGTAACGGCCCCCTCGCGCGGCCTTTCAGGCAAACCGACTACCCCCGTGGCACCGTCTTGGACAAGCCCAAGGGCTTGCCATGCCTCTTTGCTTTCCTCTTTGAGACCGATGGGCTTGGCCAAGGCCCCTTGGCAATGGCCAGGACATGCCCCATTGCTTTGCTCCCGGTTCAACCACGGGGTTGGCCATGCCCCGTGGCATATTCGATTTTCCCTTGGCCTTGCATTGGACACCCTTGCCTTGTTCTCGGACACCATTTTTGGGGCCGGGCACGCCCCCTTGGCTTTGTGCTTGGCAAGCTCCCGCAGCTTGCCAATGCCCCGTGGCGTTGCTCGTGCCAACCCACGGGGCTTACCATGCCCCTTTACCGTCCCCCGCCCACGTCGAGGGAAGCCCAAGGTGTGACCTATCACCTCGGTAGAGCATGCCAAGGACACTCAGTGAGTGCTGGGGGGGCCGGCATGCGGTGCCAGCGTTACTAAGAACACCCACCCCTTCATATATGCATTTTGAGCCTTCTCCGGGGTGCCAGCAGGGGACACTGCCCATGGCCGAGCAATCATAATGGGCATCTGGGGCATAACAGCCCCCCCGCGCGGCCATTCAGGCAGACGGACCACCCCTGTGGCACTGTCTTGGACAAGCCCAACGGTTTGCCATGCCTCTTTGCTTTCCTCTTTGAGACCGATGGGCTTGGCCAATGCCACTTGGCAATGGGCAAGACATGCCCCAATTGTCTTGCTCCCGATTCGACC